>OX381716.1:64446689-64819183 GCA_947462335.1 Harmothoe impar | reverse complement strand
AACCAGGAACAAGTTCCTGTATTTTGGATGTCACAGCAATGTGTAGATATTCCTTTCTCGTATATCAAGATGTGGTTGCATCCGTCCATCGATGCAGTTTAGGCGGCTGGTCATGTATGTAAATAGACGGGTAAGTACGCATTTAGGTGTTAAACGTTATACTTGTTTTTCAGCAAATATAATTCAAGCATTTTCGAGCATTTTGATAAATAGCGTCTCATTTACTCCCATCACAGAATGTTAATTGTTGTCCTACAATACACTACAACAGGCTGTTGGCATTCACAGATCACCAGCTCCGCACCAAAAATAATTTCATAAAAACTGAAAAAGAAACCGCAGAAAGTGCTACTAATGACATTAAACTTTTTATCAGGATTGAAACCCACGGGTCAAATTACAAAGTCTAATTAGGCAAAAGAAGGCTCACCTGATCATTGAGAAATCCTGGCAAAAAGTAAATAAGATTTGTGGTGAATCTGGAGTTTTTACGACAAACCCGTGGTGGTTGTGTTACAGAGCCGGTTTTCCACAGATTAAAAAGGTCTGTGTCTGTAACTAGATGTGTGGCACCACATGGAGGAAGAAGGTGTTTCACATAATACTGTCACATCAATTAGAGTGAAGCATGGCGTATAACCACACGCTACCCTCTTACTACTAATAATAATATGAAGGATAACAAACATAGGATATGTAGGATTGTGACAATTGGTGCTAATAACACCCTTATTTATTCTAAATATAGCCTGGTCCCAGTGTTTGAATGGTAACTGGGTCACAGGGGTGGATTGTGGGAAGTGCCATCCAGGTGACCCCTAGGTGGGAGACCCAGAACCGACTGCAGCGTCTGAGTAGCAGAGCACTGCAGGAGTAATAGTAGTAGTAGTCCACTGATAGTTATACCGTTATAATAACAACATAATTATAACCCCCATAAACTAGCATACCAGCAGCAACCCTGACTTCCGCAAATCCTATAAGCCTATAGAATCATATAAGCCTATGGAATCCTATAAGCCTATAGAATCCTATTAGCCTCAGAGAGGGTCTGGAAATTTTCAATTAGTACTACAGTATACTCATAAAAACTTGTGTAAGCCGCACCCCAACCATGGGTCAATCCAATAAGCTGCACTAGCAATCTGACTTGTGTACTGGCTGTAGCTATTATGTTAGAATTTACACTAGGCAAGGGGTCTAGATGAAAATTTGTGTTTCGTGCTATTTGTAAAAGTGGTAGAAATTGTCTGTGGTCTTTAAAGAGGCCCCTGGTTTTCATCCAGGTCAGGAATTACTTCTCAATATAGAGCACTCCGCTGCTCGAAGGGTTTGCCTTATTCTAATTGACTTTGACGTATTCAAATGTGGTCAAAGGAAATACTTGGCTGAAAGGTTCTATCAGAGTATCTAAAATGGCCACACTGGTCAGCTTTAGAAGCAATGAGAAAGCGGAGGAAATATCTATGGTTTTTTTCGGATTCCAGAACTCCAGGTTCAGAGATGTAAGTTATATACCATGAGGTTGGCCTGTAAATTGGTCATTTCTGAAGTCTATAAGAGATGGTTTTTACCCTTTGAGGATGGCTTAGTGCATCAATGCATCATACTGCATCATGCTGCATAAATTCAGCCCTGGGGAGTAACTTGCCAGTACTGCATCATGCCAAGCCTTCAGGGTTGATACACTCCCAAAGGGTCAGCATGATGCACCTAGCAGCATCAGCAGGTTTCTCACCGGTGCTGCATTGGTGCAGCATGACAACAAATGTCATCGCAGTGTGAGATGTGAGAGTAGGGTGAGATGGTAAAACACCAGAGGCAAACCCTTCATGTCATTTTCACACAAGGACACTGAAAAAGTAAACTTGTCTCCAGACTCGTCCAAGTGACTATCATAAAATAAACAAGTTAAAAGTTGTCTAACCCATCAGGTTACCATCCCACAAATAGAATCTGGAGCTGGCATATGTGAGGTTTTGGGCTGGTACATACCAAGTGGGTCTTTTATATCCAGCTAGAAGACCCGTGTACTTGTCACTTACCGTAGTGGCCCCTTTAAGCCCCCCTGTGCCTATAAATTTCAACTCCCTGTTACCCCTGCGCTTATACAGGGGCCTGCGCTTATATGAGTCCCTTTAAAGAGAGATTTTGGGTTTCAGAGGGGTCCTAGATCTGCGCTTAAGGTGGGTCGCTACCCTTTGATCAAAGTTAACAGAATCTCTCTATTTTTTTCCTACATGCAGTCTAGATCATATAAAATCGGAAAATGAAAAGAAAAATGGGGGGTCCCGAGCTACTTTTTAAGTTACCGAATTTTGAATAATCTAAGTATTTTCATTTTTCACAAAAATATAGAAAAAAATGTGAAAACTTCCATGTTTTTTTTTCATATCAACAATTATGGACAGAAATGTAAAACTTCACATGTGAAACGCCTATATGTTCCACTTTACTGCAAAAATAATTTTACAGTTGTATGCAATGGCATTCTGGGTAAAAATATGATGTTTCCGGAAAGAATAGGAACTAATTTTCATTATTTTGTAGCTTTATTAGCTAAAAATAGTATTCAAAGTTAACAGAATTTTTTTTAACTCTCTCAAAAAATAGTTAAGATCATTTGCTAACATAAAGAGGTGCTTTTGATAGGGGGTCCCGGGCATATTTTTAGTTTTTTTGGCCTTTGAAGTTAAAAAATAGTGCAAAAATCGTCAAAATCTTATATTTAATGCCTAAAATGTTGGGTAAAATGGCAAGAATCAGGGTATAAATTGGTTGTTCTTCATACCTTTGGTTACTGCAAGCAATATAATGGCATTTATAGCAATCTAGATAATGATTTATTGGTTAATAATTCCAATTTTTTAGCTTATGTCAAAAATAGCAAATATTATCGGCTACAAATATATCAAATATTCAAAGTCCAATATAAAGCTCAATTTTTCTCAAAATCGTCTAATCTTTGGATATTGCTTAGTCAGCATATATATGTACCCAGTGATTAAATATCAGCTCATTCTAAGCCATTTAAGCTATATGCGCAGATACCTGCGCAGTGTGTCCATATTCAAGAGGTAGCGACCCACCTTAAACCAGACCTGTGCTTATTTGAGACCCCTGCGCTTAAACAGGCCATTACGGTTTGACCTGTTTATTTTATGACCGTCACTTGGAAGAGTCTGGAGACAAGTTTACTTTTTGAGTGCATTACCCGTGGTACGGGAGGGGATTAATCCCCTCTTTAAGGTAAAAAAACAGCAGTCACCCTTGATATCATTCACTTGTATGACAACAATGTATAGCAATAATTGCAGGTGCATTATGGTTGTTGCACTTTTTAAGTGAGTCTTTTTTACCTGAGCGACCCGCACAGAAAAAGTGAGCAGTGACTGTGTATGATTGACCCTGCTGACTGTACAAGGTACACCTGTCATCTGTCAGCCCTAAGTACTGAGAGAGGGGGGGAGGGGGGAGGGGGGAGGGGGGAGGGGGGGAGGGGGGAGAGGGGAGAGAGGAAAGGGGGGAGGGGGAGGTAAGGGGGGAGACGTAGGGGAAGGGGGTAGGGGGGGTAATACCAGAGGAGGACTGTAGATGTAGGGACGGGGTAATAGGCGCACAGAGGGGTAAATACTGCCTACCGCGTCTGTGATTAACCCTTTAGGGGCCGCATAGTGTTTTAACCCTTTCAGGATGGCACGTCCCTAAAAGATGATACGCCGTCATAATGATGCCAATAAATACTAAAGCAGCCCGGGCGAGTAACTCACCGTTGGAGTCATGCATCATTTATGCTGTCAATAAAGAGTTAAGCACCATGCTCTATGTCGCAATACTGCATGAATGCAACTCTGGCGAGTTACTCACCAGAGCCGAATTTAAGAATCATGCTGACCCAGCTGGGTTGATACCCTCCTTGACAGTGGATTTAACAAATGAATGTAGCCCTATTGAAGTACTCACCAGGACTGCATCCATGCATCATGGCAGGAACTATGCAGCCCCTGACAGGTTAAGTGGCTTATACACGGGCTATAAACCAAGCACACTGAGCTCTGTGACTGAGCAATGAGCGATAATAGAAGGGCCCAGCAGTGACTGAGGAGAAACAGCAATATTTATTCTCTAAAGGCCCCACAGTGTCCTTTGTCATCATGATGCATGAAAGCAGCCCTGGTAAACTGATCATAGCTGCATTGGTGTATCATGCTGATGCTGCTATCCTGATACACTCCTGCAGGGTCGGCATGATGCTTGAATGCAGCCCTGGCAAGGTACTTATCAAGGCTGCATTCATGCATCATTTTGACAATGTGCATAAAGCAGCATGCGGCCGGTGTAGAGTTAGTCGGGCGGCTCACCCCCCCTCATGCAGCGTTATGACTGAGGTATGAGCCGTAATAGCAGGACTCAACAGGCAGTGAGTAGACACAGTAATACTTGAGGGCCCTGTAAGAGCCTTATTCTGCTGAGGTTAATGTTTGACTGTGAGTGTCTGTGTGTGTATACCTTACTGTGTACTGAGACCAGGGGGGGCTCTGAGAGCTGCGTCAGGCTCTTAAAGCAGCATTCTCACCAAGCGTGGCCCATTCACATTTTCTAGAACTGTTCTAGTCTACTATGTGGTTAAGTGTGAGTGGTGAGACTGCCCCTTTAACCAGCATGGTGCATGAATGCAGCCCTAGAGAGTTACCTTTATTTTTAAAGAACAATTTAATTTTATTTGGCATTCTTTCATTTCACAGTTACATACAAGTCCTTAGATAAAATGGGATTCCAGGTGTTCTCCAATTTACAATGTATACTGTGATTACAGTCAAGTTAATAGCTTACAAGTGCTGCATTCATTCATCATCTCTATAGATACACTCCCAGAGGGTTGGCATGATACATTCCTGCAGCCCTGCAAGTTACTCATCATGGTTGCAGGAATGCATCATGCCAACAAAGCGCATGGTACATTAATGCATCATGCTGACCTTTCAGAGCTGGTGTTGTTCACCCGACCTCTCTCAGATCAGTTCTACAGTAAACTTAGATATCTTCTTATGTATACATACATTTTTGCAAATTTGCTGAAATGTACAATTTCACGTGTATTTAAATTCACAAATTTTGAAATGTGGTAGTTGTATTACCATACACAGTAAACAATGGCACTGTCCATATTTTTTGCTAATTTTGATTTCAGCGATATTCATGATAATTCTTGCAGCATGAAAGAAAATACATTTACAGTATCTACTGATCTGACACTTCAATCATCCAACAGCCCCAGGATCTCATCATGCTCTGTGTCATCCCACTCTACTTACCCCCCCCCCCCCCACACCTCTACCATCCAGCAGTCATTTACCTAAAGGGGCTGGGGTCTTTTACCCCGCCTCTCCCAGGGCCATGTCTACTGTGAATTCCAATGTAGACGTCACGACTAGAAAGCTATTGCGGCTTATAGGATCAATTCAAAGCCGCATATTTTTAGAAATATACTAGAGTATTGAATTCGCCATATGCAGCTTGTGGGGTTGTTTAAAGTTAAGGGTGTGGCTTCTACACAGACCATGGACATGACTACATCATTTAGATTCATGCTTTGTCTTATGCGGGAGAATTTACGGCACTCATCTGTCATGTATACACATCAATCACCCTACAGTCTCAGCCCCCCCCCCCAACACACACACCTCTATCAGTCATTAACCGGTCCCACTAGGATCTGAAACCCCTACACCAACCCGCCACTCCTCACGTAGCAGAGATCTCCGCTCAGTGTCTTTGTGACTTATTCATCCCCATATTCTGATATCTCTAACGATACGTCTGACTGCATCTGGGTAGGACTGGGTGACATCAGCACTCTTATCTAGTCTGTGCAGGACCAGGACCATCACCTAGTTGTGGCAGGAGTCTGTTCAGGACTAGGTACCACTAGGACCCTTACCTAGTTGTGGCAGGAGTCTGTATGTGTCTAAGTACCACCAGGACCCTTACCTAGCTGTGGCAGGAGTCTGTACAGGACTAGGTACCACTAGGACCCTTACCTAGTTGTGGCAGGAGTCTGTATGTGACTAGGTACCACCAGGACCCTTCCCTAGTTGTGGCAGAAGTCTGGGTAGACCTAGGTACCACCAGGACCCCTACCTAATTGTGGCAGGGGTCTGTAAAGGACCAGGTACCACCAGGACCCTTACCTAGTGATGTCAGGAGTCTGTACAGGACTAGATACCACCAGGACCCTCACCTAGTGGTGGCAGGAGTCTGTACAGGCCCAGGTACCACCAGGACCCTTACCTAGTTGTGGCAGGGGTCTGTATGGGACCATCAGGACCCTGACCTAGTCTATATAGGACCAGGTACCACAAGGACCCTTACCTTGTAATGGCAGGGGTCCAGTCAGCACTTTCAGCACGTCTGGGTGGTAATAAAGATTAATCATGATTGCTACTAAATAATGAAGACAATTAACACTCACCAGGGTCTCTAATTATCTCTAATTAACGCGTCAGACGCTGGGACGTATTTCTTATGTGGCTTTATCGCTGGTACCTGACAGTGCTACCTGGGGTGGCCGTCAGGTACCAGCAACATGCGTCTACGTCATTTCATGAGTACAGAAATTCTTCTTTCTTCCAGTTGGAGAGATGGTATTGAAGAACCCTTTCAAAATATAATTATGCAAATATAGTCCTAATCTACTCATAGTAAATTGTATAAAGTCAAGTTTCTCTCAACTGCTCATCGGCCTTAGTGTCTGTGTAGCAGACTAGGAGATTCCTACCACTCCCTATTATCACTCACCATGACTCAGCAGACCACCACAGCAGCAGCTCCCTATTATCACTCCCCATGACTTAGCAGACCAGCACAGCAGAGCTCTCTATTATCACTCACCATGACTCAGCAGGTCAGCACATTGGCAGCTCTCTATTATCACTCCCCATGACTCAGCAGACCAGCACAGCAGAGCTCCCTATTATCACTCACCATGACTCAGCAGGCCAGCACAGGGGCAGCTCCCTATTATCACTCACTTATAAATAAAGGGACGGCAGCAGCAGACTTTAATGCGGCGTGCGGCGGGGGATGTATCGGTGTGTCAGGGAGCGGGTCACGGGGCGGCCATTCCTCCCCGTCACCTGCTACAAGTAAAACCCGGCACTAAGTGGCGCTCCTTACTCCCTGTTTGCTGAACCCTCTAAGGACGGTGTGGCGCTAAAAGATGACATCTGATGTCATGATGTACCAATGCAGACGAGTAACTCACCGGTGCTGCATTTTTTCATCATGTCATCCATTAGGGAGTGTTTCAACCCAGTAGGGTCAGCATTGAATGCAGCACTGGTAAATTACTTTCTGGGGCTGCATTCATGCATCATGATGACTAAAAACATAGAGTACTAAAGCACTATGCATCCCTTAAAGATTTAGACATGGACCACTAATACAGATATATAACTGTTATGTGGAGTTACCGTGGTTACGCGTGCTTACATTGCGGTTGTCGTATGGTGAGGGGTTGTCATGTACCACTGTGTACCGCCATGACGTAGTACAGGGCTGGTTAAGGGGTCACAGCTCACATAACATAAAGAAAGACCTCCACCACAGACTGGGAGTGGAGACCTGTTACTGGACATCAACAGTAGGAGGCTTCATGATGAACCAACGAGAGGCAGGAGTGGAGGGCTGCATGGTGACATCTGCAGTAGTGGTTAATGATGAATCATCTCCTGTGTCTCCAGTTAATGGAAATGTACCTCCACAGTTGGAGGATTATAAGCAAGTACCAGAGCGGCTCGTGTAGCGTTTTAAGGACGGCATGTCATTAGAGTTTGACACTTGTCATCACGATGCACCAAATGCAGCCCCGGTGAGTAACTAGCCGCTGCTGCATTGGTGCATCATGCTGACCCTTCGGGGGTGTTTTCAACCCCATAGGGTTGGCATGATGCTTGAAAGCAGCACTGGCGAGTTACTCACCAGGGCTGCATTTAAGCATCATGGTCACCTAGGGCATGATGCATTGAAGCATTGTAGGAGTGTTAAAGGTTTAAGCACCCGGCACTCGTAGACTACTGTACTTATGGCTCTTATACAAAACAGGTCTTTAAACGAGACTCAGTTTCTACCACTTAACACTTATTTCAATCGGCCTATACCAAGACCAGCACTTCTGCAGAGACCTGGCACTTAAACGATCCATCATGGTTCGCATCTTACAGTCATCTATAAGAACTAGTGGTCTGACGGGCATTGTGACTGTGGGGCGGCTGTATAGAGACATTGTCTGGCAGTGTCAGTGACCCTTTAAGGAAAACATTGCCCATGCATCATGCCCATGGTTGTCATGATGAATAACACACCAGTGCTGCATTCAAGCATCATGCTGAGCCTACGGGGTTGAGACACTCTCAAAGGATTGGCACGATGCACCCATGCAGCACTGCTGAGTAACTAGCTGGTGCTTTATTGGTGCATCATGCTGTCCCTAAAGGGTTTACAAGCGAGCAAGGTCCACAATGTCATACTAACACAAGACGATAGAGACACACGTGAGTAAGGTCCACACGGTCATTCTGCACACAAACACAAGAAGATAGAGACACACTTCACTGGTTATAAGATACGTGTATCCAACGTAACCGAGCTAATGAAGTTCGTTTTTCGGAAATAATGAAATGATGCAAAGCAGGGGAAATGATATGACATTTGAAATAAATCTTTCTGAATGATGAGATATTCATTATTTGTGTGAGATTTGAGCTGTAGAGATGAGGGTTTATTTACATTTAATTGAATGAACAGAGCTTGGAAATGCCAACGTGGGAAGAAGGAAGCAGATGTGGCTACAAAAGGAGGTGGGAGAGAGGAACTATGGAGAATTAAAATGAGTTATGCAACATGAAAATACTACAGCCGCCCCGATCTGGCATTCATTTTATAATTTTGAGACAGTTAACGCTGCCTCCAGAGTTAAAAATTGGAAAATATGTACTTACCCGTAATTAGATTTTGATTAATATTTCAGTCTCATAGTACTTTCTTACTGGTCCTCATGATCTATAGCATCTTTCAAGCTGGTTGTGGGAAAAAGAAGCAATACCCCCGCCCCCTACACAGATAAGATGTGTACTGTAGCTGTTGGCTATTCTAAGATAGACATCTGCTATGAAAAACTCCAGATTCGAAAATAGGTTGTTCAGAAATTACACTTTATTCATTCTGACATACGGCTCGTAATCATACAGACGGATAGCAATAATCAAATAGGCTTCTGAACACCAGTGGTCATATGAACATACAGGAGGTATACGCTCACGGTCTAGTACATAATTCCCGAGTTCCAAGGCTCTCTTCCATCTTGGTTAACTCCACTTGGATCAGACTCCCCCAGAGGGAGTTCTGTACCCGGAGTTGTACACCAGTGCGTCTATCTCCTCTAGTTCCCCCAGAGGGTGGAACAGAGAAAGACGCAGGGTGACCAAGGTGGAAGCAGCGACAGGACTAGGCCTAAAAGGTACAACAGAGTTCGGGGAAGCTCTGTTGTGGAGCAGCCAAGCTGGCCGAAGTGCGCAGCAAGACTGGGTCCTCGATTAGCAGAACCCCAGGTCTTATGTACTGGTCGTTATGTAATTCTCTCCATTACTCGTAAACACTTGAGTTCCCGAGGAACTCCGGGTAACCACGCGCCCATGCATCCGAGCCGACACCGTACCCGAGATATGTCGGGTGACACGTGGCGGTCACGGCTCAATGCACATAACCAGGCCGCGCTCCACCATTCCTCAGGTGGGCTTATATAACCTTATACTCGGCAGTAGACAGGAGTGCGGCCTGGATACACGACAACACATATACCAAATATAACTCCAACTGGTTCCATAGAAATAGTACAGCGGCGACCCACTACACTACCCCCCTTCAGACAATATCATAGCGTCTAAATAGCAGCACAAAGTGCAGTATTATTATACTACCTTGATACAATGACAAATTTTATCTCCAAACAACCCAAAAAAACAAATATATTATCTCCAAACACATACATAGCGGAGGCAAGCGTAACTCTTTCTATCAGAAACACTAATATATTTCTTGGGT
The DNA here is from genome assembly GCA_947462335.1 of Harmothoe impar. Taxonomy (NCBI): domain Eukaryota; kingdom Metazoa; phylum Annelida; class Polychaeta; order Phyllodocida; family Polynoidae; genus Harmothoe; species Harmothoe impar. Next base: position 64,809,082 of record OX381716.1, on the reverse strand, counting down.
ATCATAGATATGTATTCATCCTTTTTGATATTAACGTCAATCATATCAACCATCAGGATCCAGTTACACAATAATCGAGTATCATCCTTCAATAACAGTCATGATTTATGGGACTAAGAGGATAAACTCCACACAGCCAGTCAAGCCCTATAAAACAAACTTGACTATATATCATAAAAAAATATATAAAACTCTTAAGACATATTTATCGCATACTAACCATGTCTCATCGAAAATGATTTGTTACAACAGGTATCGTATACATACAGATCAAATATGAGCACTTCTCCTTAAAAGTTACCAATTTTTAGTACAAGACATATTGGAAACAAAAAGGTGGCAAGTGTCGACTTTATAGTAAACCTTGACCCAACCCGTCTATTTGAATAGACTCACTCGCTTTACGTGCCAGAGTAAGGTTTGAAAGATCAATATTTTTGGAATAAATGAACATATAGCGTAGATCCGGTAAATGCAGTTTTCAATCCAATCAAGGTCTCCAAAACCTTATGCACCATGGTCACCCAGGTGTCCTTTTCGGCGTACTCTACACAATAACACAAGTGACATTCTCCATATAGGAATACTGAAAGCAATCAGATCAAGTGTCATGGCAACATATCTTAACGTTTCAGGGAGAATTAGTCTCCACACTTAGTTCAAAGATCAAGAACGCAGCAAGCTGAAAAATAGAATGATCCGGCTCCTCACTCGATACCTTCCTTCTGAAAGTAATCAACGGGAGCCTACGGATCTCCATAACAACTTACGCAATTTCCACTCCTAGTACCTGAATAAATTTTACGTTTTTCAGGTTCATTGATATGTTATTACCACAGATCTACACATAGTGCGAATGCAGTCAAGCAACCTTTCATCTCAGTAGGTATCATCAGGATCCAGTCCCTCATACCTTTACTTATTGGACGGTTAATTCAGAGTATCACAATCGGCATACAATAATCATACCTATAGCACATGTCATCAAATCAAACAGAACCCGTTTTACAAATACTGTCTTATGGCAAAATAGAACACTCTTTGGTGATGGTTTTAACAGTTTCTTATATGACGACAACTGCAAACCTAGATCATATCAAAGTCTTTTCATAAATAGGTGATAATGATCCACTGTTCTTGTCATCTCAGTCTTTCATAAATATATATGTACATATAGTCATCCTGTGACCCATAGTCTATGGTATAAAGCATCATACGGTCCGTGGTGTATTAATAACCCCACTACTGCAAAAGTTCAACCTTGATGACGACACATGGTAGAGGTTCCATATATGCTGCAACTGGGAATGTTTTTATGACTCGCCACTCAGCAAAAGTTCTTCATTTCTGGACACTGGAGACATGCATTCACTAGATCGATTGTCACTCATCTCAATGGATATGTCCATCCCAGACCCTAGCTGCAAAGCATCAGGGTTAGGAAAATGCACTTGAGTACCCATAGGTACACTCGCCATGGATACAGGAATGTCCAGGGTAGATGGACGATGGTTCCCAGACATAGAACCAGTCGTCACAGGTAGGTCCATTGGAGGATCCACCATCATGGATTGTTCAAGTTCGTTTTCAGGAGCCATAAGCGCCTCAGCATCACGGATAGACAGACGTAGGTCAGCCTCTGCAATTGCATCGTTCAGCTCCATCAGTATCTGAACCGCCTCTCTAGTCTCACTTTCCGTTATCTGGCAAGGTGACTGACAAGAGGTGGTGTCGAGTATTGGTGTTGAGACAGGAGTCGAGTTATATGACTCTGCCTGCAGTTCATTCACCACCATCCTCGCTAGAGTGGACACCCCGGCTGGAGTATCCATAGTCTCAAAGGAAGACACGGTTGTGTCCACCCCCATTGTAGTATACTGCATCAGACGACACAGAGGTAGACGTCACAGCAACAGATGTCACCGAGACAGGTGACACAGGAACAGACGTCACAGCCACGGACGTCTTAGGAACAGACGTCACAGCCACGGACGTCTTAGGAACAGACGTCACAGGAACCAACTCCGATGACCCACAGGCCATGGAGGTGGCAGCCACGTAACTGCAGTCGGCCAGGTGCGTCTCGTCTTCTGTAGATGGAGGTGGAGGACTCCTAGGGGTATTACTAGCCCTGGAGTCAGCTCTCAACCTTTGTGCGTATGCATCACCGTCAAATCCTAAGGGAAGAGGGGCAGAACCCCGTTCAACCCTGTACACACTCTCGTCGTACCAACTTGACAATGGTATCTCATAGCAGTCTTCGAAAAACTCAGCCAACTCTTCATAGAAGTCATCGTTCTGCTGAGCTTCCTTTCTATAGCTAGAAAATTCTTCTGTTAGACCACCAATTTCGTGTTCTAACTTCCGAATAATTTTGATTTTTAGACTAATTTCAGTCCTGGCAGCAGTTAGCTTATGTTCAGCAGAACTGACCATATCCTTACTGCGATCCAACTTGACTTTGAGATCATCAATTAAAAATTGACTTTCCATACGAGATTTTTCAAAATTCAATCTCAAATCATCTACTATTCTGCTTGAGGTTGCTACCATGTCATCTCGTTGTCCCAACTGTCTTTTGAGGGCTTCATTCTCCTCAGTCATTTTGGACATTTTAGATAGGAGTTCTGCTTTAGCAGTCTCCACTTTCTCTAATTCGGCCAAACGACTTTCTTTTACCAATTGCTCAGCTTGAGCCCTAGCTCCTTGCAGAGCTAGTTGACAAGCGAGATCCAGTGTGTCAAATGAACTTTTAAGTCCAGTGACATACTGTTCTTTCAGAAGATTCCTGATACTTATATTCTCAGGGTGATCAATATCACCAGTCAGCTTAGGCAGAGGGACCGACTCCAAAGAGATATCTTCCTCACCCACTCCAGATGATGGAGAGTTTAGTGAGAGACCCCCCATACAGGTAGATGGTGATGGAACGGAGGATAGTCTACGACCAATCTCCTGTTCCTTCCTCATCTCTATTTTACTCGATTGAACCCTGCCTGCGGGTGGGGTGAATTTTTGGTCCACCCAATCATCTCCCTCAGATTGGAAATCAATCGTTCTATAGGTTATTTTAGATTTGGAATCCTCTTTCCCACTTACTGACTCTATCTTCCCTGTTACATACCCTTGACTATCAGTAGAAGTATTTTCTGTCTTTAATATCTTCCTTGACACTCCCGGGTTCCCTCTAGCTTCAGAGATTGTGGTAGGAGGTATTACCTCCTCTCCCACAAATACACAGTCATCCTCCTCCTCTACAGGAGAAGCCAACAGGTCATTTACCATTTTCTCCTCTATGGCTAGCCTTGGGCTAACAGCAACCCTCGGTAATGATCCGCCAGAGCCCTCCTTGTTGGATTCAGTAGTGTTCCTACTAAACCCACAGGAAGACCCTGGAGCACGTCTTTTGGTTGGGGTCGATCGGCCGTCAGGTGATGAGTCTAACCCAGCAGAAGCTGAGGACTCCTCTGAACCTGTGGTCCGCATCTCTCCTAAGGTAACCGAGACAGGAGTGTACACTCCATGGTCCACAGTTTTACCTTCAGACAGCATTTTACCTTTAGGAGGAGTGGCCAACTCCATTTTACTACGATAATCAGAGGCTTTCTCTGGAAAGTCCTGAATATAGTATGGCCACGCCTTTCGATTCAACCACAACCTTCTCGGGTTATGGTTGAACAACAAGGTGTATGCCAACCCCTGTGGTACCCTCACACACTTTTCTCTGTCCGTGAGTCCTAAGGCCTCCGGACTATTCTCGAGAATATCTAGATTGGACATGGCAGTTTCAGCCTTCATATGGTGTACATCCACTAAATGCCTTACCATACAACCCTTTCTAGATGTGCTGAAAGGTTCACCATCTTTCATACATTTAACTGAGCGATTAGACTTGGCCCGGCACTGCCACATCATTTTGGAGTGTGCGTGGAACTCCACTAGATGTCGTGCGAACTGGTACAGGTCCAAATACTCAGCTATTGGATTTCTATCCATACACTCATTGAATGGGCATTGCCCCGAACCTATTCTCCAACCTCTACCAGGTTTATAAGTAGGCATACCTGGCGGGACAAATGTCATCCAGGCCCATTTCAACCGATCTCTATCCTCGTTGGAGAGGTCGGCAGCCCTGTATGTCCCCATACTTTGCTTTATAACCTCATCCCAGAACTTGTACGCTTGATGTGCCCCTGAACTAGTATGCTCTAACCAGAACTCCATATCCCTCTCTGTATCTTCGTAGGATGGTAGCCTAGCTCGGCTCCCTATCTCCCCAGTAACCTCCCCTACATAGGGTCTGGACTTAGAATTATCGGAAGGAGATCTGAATAGTTTAGTACATTTCTTCTCGTTGAACTTGTCCAACTCTTGGATGTATGCCCCCCTGCATATCTTACTCCCGGGAATCACTGCATCCGGCTTAAATTTCTCGAATTTAGCTGCTAAATGCATTACTGCCATGTTTGGAATACGTTCCGGAGTTGACTGTGTAGGGGCATTCCAATCGGGTACAAAGTTACCATGCACCGGATGTAAACCATCCGCACGGTCATACGACATAGCACCCCACGGAGCGCCCACTGGAACGTCACTGACCGAGTGCACCGGTATCCCGGGCATATTCGGGTCAGTCCGGGTCACTCCCGAAGTAGGTGGTGACGCAATATTCCCAACCTGGAACAAGGGAAATCCCCCGGCCTCGAGTCCTTTTAACCCCGGCCCTGACACGAACCCCCTAGCCTGCGCCACTGATAAACCCATATCTACCAGTTTCCTTACATGTTCTCCCCGAGCTAGGAGATACTGTGTGGTTTTAACCTTTTCAGTTCTCCTTATCTCCGAGATATTACTGTGATTTCGGCGTTTCACACCCCTATTCTTCATCTTAGCCGGTGGTTGATACACGAATTTAGGTAAATCTGCATCCCGAAATCGTTTTGGAAGATCATAATCGACCGGAGCTGTTGACTCCAGGTCCCCCAAAGCTAACAATTCTCTCTGTTCCTGCGACAGAGGGGTAACCTCCGTCGAGTGACTCCTTCTATGGGAGTCTCCCGACGGATAGTTATCCGCCATGATAACTACACAGAGGGCGGCCCAGAGGAGCCCACTCTAAAAATGAGCTTAAATGAGTAGTAGAATCAGGAAAATTGTTACAAAAGTGTCCTCCTGTACTACCTCACTTTAGTGTCTCCTCTCTCCCTCACATGTAGATGTTCTAACCGGTGTTTACATACGCGGAGAGAGGTGCCTTCGCATCCACCCTCTCCAACGGTATGTGCAGGACTGACGCTTTCCGCGCCAAACCAGCATGCGTGCGCATCCAAGCGCAAAGGATCACGGGTACCGGATAGCCCTTCCCGAAGAAGTTATCCGGTATTATCCGAAGAAAACCGGGTGGCGGAGTAAACTGCGTAGTAGTTGCAATCTTCGCCGGGTTCTCTCGGATTGTATTTTACACATCATTTCAAGTAATAGCAATTCTTTAGTTCGTCACGGCTGTATTATTTGTAGCTTATAAACTTTTAGAACGCTGTTTAAACAAACATTATAAAAAAATACGTGTCAAAGTAAATTTCTTTGGTTGTCCGAACAAATTCGGAATACGTATGAGTCCCATTCTCATGTTGTTGTAACGAGTTCTACACCCGTACTTTCTACATAATATTTCTTACTAGGATCCTCATATTTATCCTTAGAAAAATTACTGACTAGGTTTGATTGGATTTTAATCCGAAACCATCACGACAAGTACTAAATGGGAAACCAACTCACAGACCATAGCATGTAAACATTCAAAACTAACTTTAGTAAAGCAGAACGTTGGGTACCCCAATGCCATCTACTGGTCAATTTCACCATTATTCCCGTCACAAAGACTAAAGAATAAAATCCGGTATTTCTCGTTGTGTTTTTGACAATTAGCACCAGTTACGCAACTTTCCGGGGTTTACCGGGTAAGTCCTTGGAGACCCGAACTATTTCGGGTAACCACAACAAACAAACCCAGCCCCGCCGCTCTTACGTAACAGCACCTCGACCCGCTATACGAGCACTTCTACGTATGGGTCCTTGGGGTTTCTTCTTCTCAATTACTGTAGGAACCTCCCTAGTTCCCTTTTCAGTAACCAACTTCTTCTTTTTCTTCCTACCATCGACTTTTCTAGCTGGCGTTGCTTTTCTAGTCTTCTTTGTAGGCGGGGGTGCCGTAACCTGTGTTTTACGCACCCACCTGGGTTGGGGCATTGGCACTTCTACCAAAGGCTCATTCTCATCGCCGGGCCGGCGACCTAGCCAAGGCTTCAGGCGATCCACATGGCCTGCAACTATCTTGCCTTTCACATTTTTCAACAACACAGTAACATCCGATATTACTTTTGTCACCTCAAATGGCCCATCCCAACCTTTCGAGATTTTTCCATGTACAGGTGGCTTCAATCTCACCACCTTCTGTCCAACTACATACTTCCTCTCTCTCAAGCCTGTATCATACCCTACTTTCTGATGGATGGCCGCTTTCTTCAAATGGCCTCTCACCAATGCATAGCCTTCCCGCAATTCTCTACGCAGAGATTCCGCAAATGCCACACGGCATGGGACATCCTTTCTCCGCAGTACACTGCCAAAGACCAAATCTGCAGGCATTATGATCTCAGATCCAAATACCAAGCTGTTAGGAGTGCAGCCAGTTGAAGCATGCACCGTACCGTTGTATGCATGAGCCACATACTGGGAAAACGTGTCCCAGTCATCCTGATTAGAATTAACCAGTGTGGTCAGCCCCTGAATCAACGTGCGGTTGAATCTCTCAACCATCCCATCCGACTGCGGTCGGTACGGATTAGTGCGTGTCTTAACTATGGCCAATTCTTCCAGCATCCCCTGAAAGAGACGCGATTCAAACTCCCTACCCTGGTCTGAATGTAACATGAGAGGTGCGCCAAATGTTAGTACCCACTCCTCAACCAAAGCTTGTGCGCAAGTTAATGCCGTGTGATCCTTCATTGGGATCACCTTCACGTACTTTGTATAGTAGTCTTGTACCACCATCATGCACACGTTGGAGTTTGGAGTTGTCTGGAAGCCAGTGATTATATCAATGGCTATCCTCGCAAATCTGACTCCGAACAGTTCCTGTCTGAGAGATGTTTTACCTTTCCCAGGGCCCGGCTTCACCAGGCAACACGTCGGGCATTCACTCAACCAACGTATTACGTCCTTAGACATCCCAGGCCAGTAATATCTCCTCGCTAGTTTGTCCAAAGTCCGTTTCCTGCCAAAATGAGCGGAAGTCTGATGACCATGGAAAAACTCGAATACTTCCCATCTCAGAGAAGCTGGCAAGACTATCTGTAGCCTTCTTCTGGCTTTGCCCTCAAGAGTTTTCCATCTACACAATAGGCCGTCTCGCACTACCAACTGCGACCATTGGCCCACTAAGTTCCTTACTTCCACACATTCTAATGACAGAGCAGGTCTGACGGGACGAGCAGCTCTCTCCAGGATCAGATTCCGTATCATATTGATACCATCGTCCTCCTGCTGAGCTTCAAGTATGGACTCCGCCGACCAAAACACCAAGTTCTCTTCCCAGGCCGGATCAAAATTCATTATTGGAGCAACCAACGCGTTATGTATGCCACAGTCTTCACAGTCCATTCTTGCACATCTTCGGATTGGTCTCCTAGACAAACAATCCGCATTCACGTGCTTCACTCCGCTCCGATGCTGAATCTGGGTATTCTCTATCCCTAATTCAGACAACGCGGAGATCCATCTGCCCATCATCCCATCTGCCTCCTTGAAATTAAGGAGCCATCTCAAGGATGAATGGTCTGTTCGTAGAATAAAATTCCCACCATACAAATAATGGCGGAATTTCTTTGTGTATACTACTATGGCCAACAACTCTCTCTTGGTGGTGCAATAATTGCGTTGAGTTTTACTCAAGCTGTTGCTAGCAAATGCCAAGGGCACTTCCCTACCCTCTTGCACTTGGGATAAGACAGCGCCTATGCTATCGTTGCTAGCGTCGGTGTCCAGGATGAACTGATCACCCTCAGTAGGATAGCTCAGCACAGGAGTTACCGTGAATAACTCCTTCAGCTTCTGAAAAGCCTGTCCAGCTAATTCCGTCCAAATAAACGGAGGTAGCTTCAACATTCCCTTCCTTTTTCCTACTACCAGCGCCTGTAATGGAGCCGACACCTCAGCAAATCCGGGAATGAAATCGCGGTAGTATGAGCAAAAACCCAAAAATGACCTCACTTCTTTCTGGTCTTTTGGCGTTGCCCAATTAGCTACAGCCTCTAATTTCCCTGGATCCGCCGAAATACCTGTGCCACTGACTATTCGGCCCAGATATTCCACTGATTGCCTGAAGAACTTGCATTTCTTAGCTTTCAGTCTAAGGTTGTAGGATCTCAGTCGATCCATCACCTTGTTCAAATTTGATAGACACTCCTCCCGAGTTTTCCCGAAAACTATGATGTCGTCTAGATAAACTAGACAGTTTTTCCACAACAATCCCCTTAGCATTGTCTCCATCATATTCTCGAAAGTAGCCGGAGCATTGCATAAGCCAAATGGCATTACATTGAACTCGAACAACCCCCTGTGGGTTGTGAATGCTGTCTTTTCCTTATCCTCTGGGTGCATCCCAATCTGCCAGTACCCTGACTGGAGATCTAAGGTACTAAACCAGTGATTGCCTCCCAAGGAATCCAGACTTTCGTCAATGCGTGGCAAGGGGTAGGCATTCTTCCTCGTAATCCCATTTAGTCTCCTGTAATCTATACAGAACCGACAGGTGCCATCCTTTTTGGTAACCATTACCACCGGACTAGCCCATGGACTATCTGAGGGCCTTATTATCCCTTCCCCTAACATCTTGTCCACCTCATCCTCCAATGCCTGCTTCTTAGACAACGGGAGGCGCCGGTATGGCAAGCGCAATGGTGGGCTAGAACCGGTGTCTATCCGATGAGTTACTCGGTCAGTTCTACCCAATTGCTCCCCTGGAGCGGAGAACAAGTCTGCATTCTCGCATAATAGCTGAGCCAGACTCTGTTTGTCCTCTTCCGTCTCCAAGTGGCTATCTGTCACTAACGGTAAAAGATGCAGTGGCAATCCATATCCTTCCTTCCTATCCTGCTCCCCAGTGTCTTGCAATACCACTGGCATAGCGGATGGATCCAAAGCTCCTATTTCCACTGCTCTCTTTACTGCTAACTCTACTTCTGGTGAGTCAGCTCTTCCTACCACGTCAGCATATGTTACGTCCCCAAAGGTCGTCCCTTTTTCCAGGTACACATCCTGAAAAGTCATATTACTGACTGGTACTACTGTTCGTCTTGAACTCTGCACTAAGGCACTGGTGGAAACCAACCCCAGCTTACTCAAATGCTGCTGATTCGGTTCCACCACCCCCATGCGGTCAAATTCCATTTCCCGGCAGTATACAACTACATTGCACACATGGCGGGGAGGAATTCGTACTGTCTGAGAGACAGACGAGACGCCTGAAATCCGGCGGAGTACACACTGGACCTTCATCTCTTGTGGATACCGAAGAGTGAGTTCCCCTGTCACACTATCCAATACCGCTCCATACAGAGAACAAAAATCTACTCCCAAGATTCCCTCATCCGTCAATTCAGCTACAGTTGTTGAAACAACAAATGAATGTTGATTCACCCAAAAGGGTATCACCTGTCTGCCATGTGTCCGCATATGAGACCCATCAGCACTTCTGACCGACCCAGACCCCACAGGGTTAGTCGACAGACCTGCGAGCTTCTTGAAGAAATGGTGACCCATCATGGAGTGACTAGCTCCAGTATCGATCAGAAATTCCCCCGAGCAGCCCTGAATCTGCACAGGCAAGTACCATCTCTTCCCTTGTAAAGGAGAAGGTTGCAAGGCAAATCTCTGGATTCCAGCTTCACCGCCCAAGTCATATCCCCTCGAGTTGAGAAACTTAACTATAGGATCATCGGGTTTGAGTCGCGAAGCACAAAACCTTTCTACTTCTTCCGCCAACTCAATTCTGCGGACGGTGTCCAGATGAGCTAAATCTTCAACACCTTTCTCGTCCGTTCCCTGGGGCCCATCTCCACCTGGCGGATCAGACTCAGGTGCGGCTAACCCCAGCGGTTCCCATGAAATGGAATCTTTTGATTCTCCCCTGATAGTACCTTTGACAATCACAGGTGGGGTTGTTATCTTGTCATCGACAACAACCCCTGTTAGTTTTCCGTCGGTGGTGGGCTTTGGTCAGAAGAGGGTCCGTCTTTTTGTTTCTCGACCGATGATACATTCTTAGTATCCTTGGACCAACATGTCCTTGCAAAGTGACCCTTCTTCCCACAATTATAGCATTTCGTGTCTTTGTTGGGTTTCCCCTTACCGCGACCACGAGTTGCGACCTTTTCAGCCTTCTCAGCCTTACTACGCTCCTCCATGACTTTTCCGATCATGGTCTTCAATGCACCCTCCTCTGGCGCTTGAGCGTCTGATCCTGGAACCTTTCGTCTTACATAAAAAGAACGACGTCCTTTCCATTTAGGATCTATTGCTGCCACCTCTTGCACTCCCTCTGTAGTCAGTTCAACCTCTTCTACGGGCATCTCTATTACTGCTACAGGGGCTGCCTCTACAGTTTTCAACAGCTTCCTCTTTCTCAGAGCATCTTCCGTAAGCTCGAAGATATCTGCTAGGGACATAGTGGTCTTCCACTGTGAAGCAATCTCGCTCGACAATCTTTCGTCTTTAAGTCCATCTATATACAGGCTGGACAACTTCCTTACCAGCCATGGATCACTTGGACTCATAGATGCAAATGCTTCTGCTGCTAGCACTCTGAGAGCCATTCCAAACTGTCTGTGCCCTTCACCGGGCTTCTGAACTCTTGCCTCTAGCTCAGATGCGGGATCCGCACCGGATGTGGAACCTAAAGCCCATGAAGCTGTTTCCACTAATCCCTTGTACGTTCTTCCCCCGCTTAATTCAAAGCTTGTTAGGGCGGGATCACCAGGACCATCCCGCAGACACCATGACAAAGCTGCAAGGCACTCATCGCCTTCCCAACCATTATGTCTCATATCTGCTGAAAATCGTGTGAACCATTTTCTCCATGGAACCGAGCCATCATACTGCTTCATCTTGATCACCTGCTTCCTCACAGGTGTCATCCCCGTTCTCAACGGTATATCAGCCTGACTCAAAGCATAGTCCACTGCCTTAAAGTTCCCCACGTCATTCGGTACCGCATCAATCCCCAATCTTCTAATTGCTGGATTGCTCTGGAACACTGCCTCATCTTCCATTGACATATTTCCCCTATGTTGATAGGGTGTCCCACTCTGATTAGTACCTCCGGTCCTTGGTGTATACATGCTTCCTGGAGTTACATGACTGCCAGGTAATGGGGGAGGTGGTATATTGAACATAGGCCTCGCGTTCCCATAACAGTTATCCGGTCCCACATTGCCCCATCCCCCGTAGGAGGTGTTAGGCCCGGCCAGATTCCCTTGACCTGGCGGCCGAGCATTCATGTATGCTCCACCGGGCAAACCTGGTCTACCTACCGTAGACACATTTACCGGAACTGTAGGAACTTGCCTTGTCCCTGGAGCTGGAGTAGAATGAGCACCTGGAGCTGGAGCAGTGTTAACTGGTCCCACAGGAGGCTTATTCCCGGTAGCCTGGGCTACCGGAACGTCTCCTTTTACTCCCTTAGTGTCATTCTCCACACTCACTGATTCTGTTTCTTCAAGAAAGCAATCTAACTTCTCCTGAAACAGTTTTTCAACTCTACCACACAGTTCTAACATGAACTCCTCATTCTTATCAAACTTACTGCCATGCATCGATGAGTGTCCACTCACACTGGATAACATATCTGCTGTATGTATCACCATGGAACTATCTAGATCCTCAGTGACAGGTGGTTTCACTACCTCCTCCACCGTATTGACTATAACTACTGAGGGCTCGTCGGCAGTCACAAAGGTCTCATCTCTAGACACCTCTTGCGCCTTTCCCACCGGGTCCCCAATTTCATTCGTCCCTTTTGGTTCTAGCTTATTCACCATGTGATTTTCAGCTTGTTGAGCTAGCGCCTCTAACTCTCCCAGCTTACTATCCTGCTTCTTCAACAACTCATCATACTGCGCTACTTGTAACTGTCTTGCTAGAATCTCGGAACTAATTTCTTTATTCCGTACCACTAGCTTTTCTGTTTCAGACTTCAGTCTGACTTCAGTACCCTCAAGTAGACCCACATTGACAGAAATCTGTTCCAGATGTTTGATCTGAGCTGCATGTTCCCCAATGTTTCCTGACCTTTTTGCCAAAAAACTCTTTTCAAAAGCTTCCCTTTCTTCCTTCAGCTTCCTGAGGGATTCTTCCTCTAGCCTTATCCCTTCCTTCATATGCTCATGCTCGTTTCTCAATCGGAGCGTCCTTATGTCCTCCAGGCTCAACCTTCCCCTGGGCTCATAAGGCGGAACCTCTAGACCACGTATTGTCAATGTAAAAGGATCCGGGAACAGCTTATCTCCTCTGGAGATTACCTCAGCTGTCTCTTCCCCTTCCCCAGGAGTTTCCTCTAGGTCGTCCCTTTTGACAACCTCAACTCCTTCCTGACTAACTGGGACTACCACTCTAGTCCCTCCCACTGCTTCTACAGTGGGTACTGGTCTACGTTCCCATCTCACTGGTACATCTACTGTACCCTCCAGACTAGGTATACTAGAGTCACTATCTTCCCCAGCATCTTCCATGGTCACCTGTCCAAGCGTCACATCCTCCCGTGAGGTGTCCCCCACCTGGACAGGTCCCTCCATAACCCTATCTGGCTCTAGAGCTGGACGTTTTGCTGGAGGATCCCCTTGTGAATCCTCAGATCTCACCTCGTGGGCCTCCTCCTCTCCTCCATGTCCAATTTCCCTACTCTGATTGAAAGTATGTACCTTCTGCCTAGCATTAAACCTCACCCTAGATCGTAATCTAGGACGCATCCCCTCCCCTTGGTTAGTAACCAACGGGGGAGGTACCTCTGTATCTGACATATCTTCACCACACAAAAGCAACCTGTAATAGCTATCCTTGAAACCTACCAATTCTGGTTCAAACATATAAGAGCTTACCTCTCAATTTCAGAAAGAAGAGTAAAAAAATAAATGTAAATCAATACTTACCCAAAGTGGTCACGGCACCAGTGTAGCTGTTGGCTATTCTAAGATAGACATCTGCTATGAAAAACTCCAGATTCGAAAATAGGTTGTTCAGAAATTACACTTTATTCATTCTGACATACGGCTCGTAATCATACAGACGGATAGCAATAATCAAATAGGCTTCTGAACACCAGTGGTCATATGAACATACAGGAGGTATACGCTCACGGTCTAGTACATAATTCCCGAGTTCCAAGGCTCTCTTCCATCTTGGTTAACTCCACTTGGATCAGACTCCCCCAGAGGGAGTTCTGTACCCGGAGTTGTACACCAGTGCGTCTATCTCCTCTAGTTCCCCCAGAGGGTGGAACAGAGAAAGACGCAGGGTGACCAAGGTGGAAGCAGCGACAGGACTAGGCCTAAAAGGTACAACAGAGTTCGGGGAAGCTCTGTTGTGGAGCAGCCAAGCTGGCCGAAGTGCGCAGCAAGACTGGGTCCTCGATTAGCAGAACCCCAGGTCTTATGTACTGGTCGTTATGTAATTCTCTCCATTACTCGTAAACACTTGAGTTCCCGAGGAACTCCGGGTAACCACGCGCCGGTGCATCCGAGCCGACACCGTACCCGAGATATGTCGGGTGACACGTGGCGGTCACGGCTCAATGCACATAACCAGGCCGCGCTCCACCATTCCTCAGGTGGGCTTATATAACCTTATACTCGGCAGTAGACAGGAGTGCGGCCTGGATACACGACAACACATATACCAAATATAACTCCAACTGGTTCCATAGAAATAGTACAGCGGCGATCCACTACAGTACATTAGGTATGAGAGTTTCCTATAATGCAGCTTACCTATATCACTGCTCTATGGAAGAGTTGGCGGCTTAGTGTCCACAATAAGCCCTTTTACCCTTTAAGGATTGCATGATGCCTTAATGCATCGTATCCTTGGTCGTCATGATGCATGAATGCAGCCCTAGCAAGTAATTCACCAGTGCTGCATTCAAGCCTATTGAATTGATACACTCCCAAAGGCCGGGTCACCATGGTGCACCAATGCAGCACCGGTGTGTTACTCGCTGGGGCTACATTGCTTTATCATGACAAATGTCACCTTTTAGTGACAACCATCCTTAAAGGGTTAAGGGCCTTAAAAAGTTAAACCTCCATTCGCCCTATTTAAGGCCACAGTGCCTGTCCCCACTCCACTCTGACTGTTGCATGAAGGAAGCAACAGTTTGGAGTTCAATCCTTTACGGACAGCATGTCGCTGAAAGCATTGAAAGGTGACATTTGTTGCTATGATGCACCGATGCAGCACCGGCGATTAACTCACTGCTGCATTGGTGCATCCTGACAAACCTTCGGGAGTGAATTTAACCCGTAGAGTTGACATGATGCTTGAATGCAGCCCTGGAGAGTTACTTGTCTGACAGGGTTACTGTAGTTACCTGAGTTACTGTAGTTACCTGAGTTACTGTAATTACTTGAGTTACTGTAGTCACTTGAGCTACTTGAGTTATTTGAGTTAATTTTTTAGCAAAAGAAAACACAAAAAAGTAACATTCTGACTAGCAAACACCAAGCATTAGGCCTTCAAAATGGGGAATATTTTTTAATATATATACCTCCATTTGATAGCCAGAAGATGACTTTTTCAAGCTTTTTTTCCCCTCCGCCTTCTGAAAAATGTTAGTACCCAGCTTCCCCTGAAGGGCTACTTTCCTTTTTTTTCTTCCCGCCCTCCAAAATATTTGTTCTGTGCGCCCATATTCCAAGTTATCAGAAAAAGGTGGCCTTTTCAATGTGCTAGTCTGTTGGCACCTCAGGCAGACCTGGCACTGTCCTGCCTGTTCCCCCACATACTGCCTGGGTGGGGGAGGTGGTGACCCCAGGTCAGGTTATGAGCTGCCCCTTGTACCCAGGTATCATCACGCTGTACCTGGACAGTGGGAGGTGTTGGGGCACGTCACACCTGGTGTCCCTCACCTAACGGAGTGTTCATTTATTAGTTACAGGGGGGGATGGATTTGGGGGGCGTAAAAATGTTGATCCCTCCTGAGGGGGGAGGTGTAAAAATTCTGACCCCTCTTGAAGGGGGGGGGCGTAAAAAGTTTAGCCCCTTTTTTGTAAAAAAAACACGCCCGTTACTATAGTTCAAAAAGGGGTGGGCAAATAATGTTACCCCCGTTCGGTGGGGGGAGGTGGGCGTGAAACGTTCCACATGCTCTCGAGGGGGGGTGGCATAAAAAATGTTCACACCTCCACGCAAAATCTTACCACCCCACCTGTAATTAATAACTGAACACTCCCTAAGTCCAGTATCTGGGTCTCAGGATGGATGTAAGAGGGACGTGAGAACTGGGTTAGGGCCACACCATACTGCCACTAGGGACGTGAGAACTGGGTTAGAGCCACACCATACCGCCACTAGGGACGTGAGAACTGGGTTAGAGCCACACCATACCGCCACTAGGGACGTGAGAACTGGGTTAGAGCCACACCATACCGCCACTAGGGACGTGAGAACTGGGTTAGAGCCACACCATACCGCCACTAGGGACGTGAGAACTGGGTTAGAGCCACACCATACCGCCACTAGGGACGTGAGAACTGGGTTAGAGCCACACCATACCGCCACTAGGGACGTGAGAACTGGGTTAGAGCCACACCATACCGCCACTAGGGACGTGAGAACTGGGTTAGAGCCACACCATACCGCCACTAGGGACGTGAGAACAGGGTTAGAGCCACACCATACCGCCACTAGGGACGTGAGAACAGGGTTAGAGCCACACCATACCGCCACTAGGGACGTGAGAACTGGGTTAGAGCCACACCATACCGCCACTAGGGACGTGAGAACAGGGTTAGAGCCACACCATACCGCCACTAGGGACGTGAGAACTGGGTTAGGGTCACACCATACTGCCACTAGGAGGAGGGATGTTACGGTCGAAAACAAATCACAGTCTTACTCGTTATTAGTGCATTTGCCAATCACAGCCATGCTCTTGTAGTGTTATGAGAGCCTCAGCCAATCACAGCCCTGCTCTTGTAGTGTTATGAGAGCCTCAGCCAATCACAGCCCTGCTCTTGTAGTGTTATGAGAGCCTCAGCCAATCACAGCCCTGCTCTTATGGTGTTAGTTAGATACATATCAGGGCCATGCTCCTTTTCCAGTCTGTTCTGCAACCACAAAGTAAAACATTGTGAAAAATAATAATTGTTGTGAGTAAACGGCCTGGGGAACTATTTTCTCCAGGGTGTATTTGTGCGCTGGAACGGTATCCACGGCAAAGATACACTCCCCTATATAAGGCTACTCCGGCGGAGTAGCCTTATATGTATGGAAAATGCTGAACTTATTCCCTGACGGCCCAGCTTTAAGACAAAGGTCTAAAAGTTCCAAACATCATTTTTGCATTTTCAAATGGCTCCAAAATTCAAAATGCTTGACCGATCCGTATGATATTTGAACTATCATCATCTTTTAACATGATCTATCCATTTAATGAATTTCCATATGTGCAATAACAATATCTGAAAATGACCTGGGGTGCCTACTATTGAGAGGTGAATGTCCAAGAACTGGTACGGGAATTGAACCCCAGTCGGGTTAACCATACCTACACCTACACCAGGTGACTGTAGATCTAAGACATCCGGGGCTTAAACATCCATCCCATAATCTCCTGCTGCTGCTGCTGACACGTGACAGGACCACGTGACCTAAACTCACGGGGGGGAGGGTCACGTGCTCTACACCCACACAGTGACTACTTTGGTGCAGGTAACCTCAATGTACCTACCTTTTTTTTAAATACAAGATATACTTTGCTCATGCACTGTAGTCAATGCCCTTCATTGAATACAATATTGGCAAAGAAAAAGTTGTCTTTCCTTCAATCGATGGCTTAGAATGAAATGATGAACACAACTGTCAACTACATTTGTCTATCTATCTAAAATTATTTCATGGTGGGAGCAACCACAGGCCTTCACTGAGCTGTGGTGGAGATCGTCTGCAGTGGGTTGGTAGTATTAGTATAAAGGCCTGACACTGTGGTGGTCCGGTCATCCAGGTGACCACGTGACCAAACTCTACATACAGGTAGTTCCCACAAGTATCAATAGATGTCACTAGTATAGGCCTGGTATGTAGAGTTTGGTCACGTGGTCACCTGGATGACCGTACCACCACAGTGTCAGGCCTTTATACTAATACTACCAACCCACTGCAGACGATCTCCACCACAGCTCAGTGAAGGCCTGTGGGAGCAACATAGGCAGAGACACTCCGAGGGACACATGAAGTAACCCCAAGTAACTAGGGCGGTCATGATGCAACAATGCAGCACTGGCAAACTACTCACAGGGGCTGCATTGGTGCATCATGTGGACAAACGTCAGCTCTGAGCGTAATACCTTAGGTGTTAAATATATTACCACATATTATTCTAATGTAAATAAAAGCCTTACGTCTATGTACTACTGGAAAGCGTGTCAGGGAGATTTAGGATTTTCAGACAATTTCTCTGGGATCTAAATTAGGTTTTCTGATCTAAAATACCACATAATCCGTAGGAGACTAGAGCAGCAATGACTGGCAGTTAAATAGCTGAATTCAAAATGGCCGCCATTGTCTTCAAACGGCTTAAAAAGCTCCCCTACCTGCGGGGGTGGGCGTGGATTGAAGCTCTTTGCGGACCACATGGTACCTTTTACTTAACCCTTTAAGGACCGCATGTCGTTAACAGATTGGTCTCCATGATGCACCAATGCAGCCCCATCATGTAACTCACCAGTGCTGCATTGGTGCATCATGCCGACCCTGTGGGAATGTCTGAACCCCAACAGGGTCCGCATGATGCACCAATGCGATTTACTCACCACAGCTGCATTCATGCCGACCAATGACATGATACACTAATGTATTATGCCGCCCTTACAGGGTTAAGGGCCGCAAAAGGCTTTAATGCATCATACCCTTGGTCATCATGATGCATGAATGCAGCCCACGTGAGTAACTCGCCAGTACTACTTTAAAGCATCATGGCACCCTACAGGCTTAAGACAATGGTTAAAGGGTTGGCATGATGCACGGGCAAGCTACTTACTGGGGCTGCAGTGGTGCATCATTGGGACAAATGTCACATGCTAGTGACATGCGTCTTTAACTGTTTAAAGGACTAAAACAGTGTGTGGTCTCTAAAGAGTTAAAGCTGGGCCGTCAGGGAATAAGTTCAGCATTTTCCATACATGGACTAAAATAACAGTTCCACCAGAGGGCAGCAGTGTTTGGACAGGGGACCATGAACATTGTCCTGCTATAACATATTCACCCTATCTTGTGCCTGTAAGAGCTGAGCTCCCAGCCCTTAACAGCCCTCTTGTGAATCAAAACTGAACTATATCCAAAAGTGCTTTTGGCCTCACTTCAACCATGACGGTTAAGCTTTAATGAGCAGTGTTTCCTGTAGTGGTGGGCGTGAATCGAAGCTCCGTCAACAAAACCTCATTCTGCCTCTTTGTAACAATTTGTTACAAACTTGCCGTGAATCCGACTCCTGGCCTTCTTCTCAAAGCGAGGCGGAAACCACGCGACGTTCATTTTGTGACGGCGGGTTTCCTGCGGGACTTTGTCAAAGAGGTGGGGAATAATAAAGCGGGACTCAGGGATGAGATCAGGATCAGGTCAGGATGAGACAGCCAGGTTTTACTACTGCCACATGCAGACTTAAAGTGGTGCTATCCTGACCCCACAGTCTGAATCCTACCTCAGTGTGTTTAATACTGTAACTTAAAGTGGTGCTATCCTGACCCCACAGTCTGACTCCTACATCAATGTGTTTAATACTGTAACTTAAAGTGGTGCTATCCTGATCCCACAGTCTGAATTCTACATCAATGTGTTTAATACTGTAACTTAAAGTGGTGTTTTCTGATCCCACAGTCTGAATTCTACATCAGTGTGTTCAATACTGTAACTTAAAGTGGTGCTATCCTGACCCCACAGTCTGACTCCTACATCAATGTGTTCAATACTGTAACTTAAAGTGGTGCTATCCTGATCCCACAGTCTGAATTCTACATCAATGTGTTCAATACTGTAACAGTGTGATATTAATGGGATGGATGTCAATCAAATGAGGTCCCTAGGTCAGAATTGGAACCTAGGTGCCCGAGCCATGGGATTTTCTAGTGGATTTTCAATGTTAGTATATTATAGTATATAAGATATTTATTACAAAACTAACCATATATTGGGCAATAAAATCAAATATGAGCTAAATTGTAGAGAAGGAGAGGGATTGGAATAGTTAGGAAGGGATATATGTTATTTTGGAACACCCCGACTCATTTTAAAGGAAAAAAATTTCGGGCCCCAATCATGGGATATGCTAACTTTAACCCTGAGGGTGCTGCTACAGGTCACTTCTTCACAACGGGGGGGGGGGGGCTGGATATAGGAGGGACCAAATATTTCAACCCTTTGAAGAGCAAAGCAAAATAATTTCACCCCATTTTAGCGAAATATCCCACGTCTTAAAAGAGGTGAGCCGTAGAAGTAGCAGATTTGAATTGTCTTGGGGAATATAACAAATCGGACCCCGAGGGGGGTCCAGATAGAATGCTCCTGTCCAAATAACACTGAACTCCCCCCTTTTATCAAAAAATGACCACTCCCTAAACCATGATGTCTATGTATCATGATAGTACATTAAAGCACTGGGCGGTCCTTAACGCCTTAATAGACAATCAGTCGGCAATTACAGGAATAGCGTCTGGGATGTCAATGAGGAGAACCCACTCAGTTCCTGGACTAAACAACCTGTACAAGTTACACTTTGATGTCAGCGAGTACTTGTACTGTCTGCCTCTCCGTGTGTAACCCTGCAAGGATGGAGCAGTGCATTAGTGCATCATGCCCTGGTCGTCATGATGCATGAATGCAGTGAATTGCCAGTGCTGCATTCAAGCATCATGCTGACCCTACTGGGTCGAAACACTCCCGAAGCGCCAATGCAGCACCAGCGAGTTACTAGGCAGTGTTGCATTGGTACATCATGATGACAAATGTCATATTTTAGCGACATCCGTCCTTAAAGGGTTAAAATTAATCTATTCAACAAATAGCTCTGCACACTTCCTTTAGTTAGTAGCAGAATGTCAGACTTCAAAGCCTCATCGGACTCCAAAATATCTCAATAGCCGACACCAAAGTAATGTCACATGCAGCTTATTTATAACTAAATAGCTGATATTAATAACGAACCGTTTAATGTAAACACAGCCGAGGTCAATTTACACTACAAGTGCCTGAACAACATAAAAACTGCTGACTCATGCAGAAAACAGGCCATGTGCTACTTCAGGCCAAACTTAAGTGTCTTCAAGCTCAATTCTGTTTAGATGTTGATGTAATGGTAAGGGTTGACGCAGTGCTTATGGACACCATGCCTAGGGAAGATTCACCACAAGTCGGACACATACCCTGAGACGGACAGCGAAATTAAAGGTCATTCATATACACTTTGACTTTTGGTATTTGTTTTCCAGAAAGAATAACACTTAAACTACACCATTATTCACAAATAGATAACTTAATATGCTAAAATAATAACCACATAATCAAGTGTCCTTCTCAAGGTATGTGTCTGACTCTAGGTGAGTCTACCCTCTGTCAGCCTCCTGACTCCTATTCCTTGAGTAACTCAGAAGGCTGCTTTTAATCATCCTGCCCACAAAATGGCATAGCACATAAATTCTCACGTGGTCACAGAGATATAGACAAGTGCCACGCCCATTAATACCGTCTCTGTTGTATTTGACGAGTGGTGGCTGGGGCAGTATCCCACGAAGCCGTAGACTGAGTGGGATGCGCCCCAGCCCCCACAAGTGAAATACATCAGAGCGGTATCAATGTAGTTAGCATTTGTGTTTATTTTTTAATTTGAAGCCATTTAATGAAGGAAAAATTATTTTTTCTTAGTCCATTGAATACAACGTGGCCGTATTGAATACGGCCCTCCAGTGCTAAAGCATAGGACATCTTGTATTTCAAAAAAATAATACTGTGTATTCTGGCATAGAAGCCAAGGCTAGTACCCAAGTCAGATCAACAATGTGGATTATAGAGTGGGCCCAGAGTCTGGGTGTGGCTTTCTTCTACAGTACAGTACTATAGTTACCATAATCAGATTGCCCAAACTCAGAGGCGACTTATACGGGAGTAGCACATCCTGGAATCTCAGGTAGTCGGGGGCTAAACTCCATCTTCTTATCAGGCTAATCTCCTCTCCTCACACCTTGAACAAAGGGGCTGATAAGAAATTCTCCCATGATACACTGCTCTGAAGTCGGGGGCCTAACCACAATGCATTGCTCTGAGCCAAGATGGCGGCCCCCATAGCCTAATGCGCTAGTCCCGTATACTCTAGGCACACAGAAAATCTAAATGCCCCGGACCTTAGTCTGTGGTGGCCATACCTGGTTAGACATAGGGACATTGGTCAGGCAGGACCAAGTGCTATTCACAAATGACTGAGGCAAAAGACTAATGACTAATGCTTTACTCAAAAGGACTTGGCCTAAAACTCATTGGAATGGAAAAGACTAAGGTAGGTTTGTCGGTACTGACCACCCTGACAGTATTAAAGTGGCATAATGACTGAGCGTATCCCACTCACAATTCTGGCACTGCTAAAGTCTGCAATGTAGTAAAGTGTGAGTAGTGAGAATGTCCCTTTAACTAAGCTAGGTTGTTGGTATAGTGAGCCAGAAAATGACGAAGCAGGTCGGCCAGTACTGACTAAGTTCTGGAGCCTATAGATTATCAGTGCAGCCTTGAGTCCACTCTGTGACAGACAGAGCACAGTACAAGCTCCCTCATTGGCTGACAGACAGAGCACAGTACAAGCTCCCTCATTGGCTGACAGACAGAGCACAGTACAAGCTCCCTCATTGGCTGACAGACAGAGCACAGTACAAGCTCCCTCATTGGCTGACAGACAGAGCACAGTACAAGCTCCCTCATTGGCTGACAGACAGACCACAGTACAAGCTCCTTCATTGGCTGACAGACAGACCACAGTACAAGCTCCCTCATTGGCTGACAGACAGACCACAGTACAAGCTCCCTCATTGGCTGACAGACAGACCACAGTACAAGCTCCCTCATTGGCTGACAGACAGAGCACAGTACAAGCTCCCTCATTGGCTGACAGACAGACCACAGTACAAGCTCCTTCATTGGCTGACAGACAGACCACAGTACAAGCTCCCTCATTGGCTGACAGACAGACCACAGTACAAGCTCCCTCATTGGCTGACAGACAGACCACAGTACAAGCTCCCTCATTGGCTGACAGACAGACCACAGTACAAGCTCCCTCATTGGCTGACAGACAGACCACAGTACAAGCTCCCTCATTGGCTGACAGACAGACCACAGTACAAGCTCCCTCATTGGCTGACAGACAGACCACAGTACAAGCTCCCTCATTGGCTGACAGACAGACCACAGTACAAGCTCCTTCATTGGCTGACAAACAGACCACAGTACAAGCTCCCTCATTGGCTGACAGACAGACCACAGTACAAGCTCCCTCATTGGCTGACAGACAGACCACAGTACGAGCTCCCTCATTGGCTGAAACTGACCCCAAGACCAATATGTAAGCAGCATTGTGATTGGTCAGCTTGTGTGACAGTGAGTGATGCATCGTGGTACAATCGGTCTCGTTACCCGGTAAACACACCACGACACACGCTACACCAATAACGTCTTGTAGCCACGCTTTGATCTGCCCGCTGTGACGTCACAGAGGTCACGTGACCCTACTTACCGCAGTCCCAGAAGTCTGTGCACCAGAAGGGGCCGGGACGGTAACAGCCAATCAGAGGACAGGAGAGGACTGAAGTGTGGGTTAGGACAGAGTAAAGGTCACACAGGGCAGAGATTAAGGCTTAAGGGGGGGGGGGGGGGCAAGAGTAGGGGGAGGAGGGGGACAAGGGTAGGGGGAGGAGGGGGACAAGGGTAGGGGGGCAAGGGTAGGGGGAGGAGGGGGGGCAAGGGTATGGGGGAGACAAGGGTAGGGGGAGGAGGAAGTTGATAGTGGGGGGAGGGGGAGGAGGGAAAGGCAGGGGGCACAGGAAACGGAGCGGCAGGAGGGTAGAGAGGAGGGTTTATACACCTCCCTATAGATCTCCCTGTGGGCACACAACGTTGTTCAACATTGATAAATAGTTGGCAATGTTGATTCAACGTTGATTCAACATTAAAATGGATTCTCTGCCCACAGGGAATATGAGGGAACATTGCCATGTCACCAAAAGCACTTACGGCACTGTTAGAAATTACCATTGGTTATACGGAGATTCACTGTTAAATTTAACAGTGCATCACCGTTGCCCGATATTACGGTGAGGCAGCGTCAATCCAATTGCTTTTACAGTGAACCTCCGTAAACCATTACGGTAAAGCCCTGTTATTTCCTTTACAGTGAAATTCCGTAGTATAGGAAGTTCGATCCTTTCCAACTAGGTGGCAGCCTAGTTCCAGAGGAGATTTCTCTGCAGCTCCAACTATGAAAAGTGGACTAAATCTGTTAAAAATCAAATAGTATCCATTACATATTTAAATATAACATCAACATTGTAGTCTAAACCTAAGCTTGATTGAATATTCATAATGAATAGATGATTAACCTTTGTGGGACATGGTTTAGTAGTTTGGATACCATTGACACCTCTTGTTTGGTAATGAGAAATATATATATGCATATCACTGTAGTTGTTGTTTTTTAACAATCCTAGCATACTTCTGCTTATAGATTGTAATGGTAATGTGATATGAGACATTTATCTATGTCTCTTAGTGGTTTATTCATGATAAATATGAATTCCAGTCATAAAGATGTCTTTATGAATTGGACATGCAACCACATCAGACATGGGGAATAATTGTAGTGAATTGAGAACATATTTATGACAGAAGAATAATCTGTCTTTGCAATCACTATATAAAAGAAATAATCCTTAAAAGTTTGAGCCACTACAATAGCTAATTAAGCCTCCTTATAAGTCATTGTTTAAAAATAACGGTGAAAGCCTGTATATAATTACGGTGACTTCCAAAAAACGGTGACACTAAAATAAACAGTGAAAGCTTGGCATCCATCGTTGCCAGTGAATCACCGTTTTTTCTACGGGGGATCTTTTAACATCAATATATGCAATATAACCAAGGTGCGACGTCCTTTGTCTGGTTTAAAAATCAAGGCAGCATTTTACACGGTTGGTGCAGTAGATGAGGGGTGAAGCCAGTGTCAGGCTGCCGTTCCCATTTCTGGACGCTCTTTTAGAACAGTTTCGTCAGGCGTGAGAAAAAAAAGTCCACTATTCCGCATAAGTGAGATATAGTGGATCTGTAACTAGAATTATGTGAAGCTGGTTCCTGCCATGTACAAAGTCTTTAGTTTTGGGGGTCAGAGCCTGAGTTTGTGGGTTGTACCTGGGCACCTGGTGATACCAGTTCAGTATAATGTACTGGTTAGGTTCCCATTCCCGTGTGTGTATGTGGGGAGGTAGATGGCAACGTTCAGTGTCTTCACTGCAGTTAGTACTTGGTGATGCGGGAGGTTGGGGAGGTAGGAGGTGGTGGGGGGGGGGGGTTACATGTGAGGGGAGGGGTGCTGGGCCCTGATGTCTGCCTTCATGGTGGCTAATAATGGTACATGTGTACAGCAGGACACGGGCAGCCGGCTGGGGGGGGTGGGCGGGGCGGGTGGGGGGGGGGGGGTACTTGTGTAGGGTAATAACTGTACTTCTACAACCTTACACCCAGCCCATATAGACATAGACTACTTACAGGGGGGGGTAGAATATTATCCTTTGTCACTGTTGCAAAAAAATGTTTATGGCTCAAACAACAATGCCTCCCATCCCCCCCTCACCCCCAGATATTGTCTGTCCACAATATATTTCTTTTACAGTCGTAGTCATAGTCGTGTCGTAGATAGATAACTAAAAGATGTTTTGCAGAAAATAATGTCCAAGATAGCGGAGTGACAAACTAGAACATAACTCATATTTCTGCAAATTACAGACATACTGGCCATGTTTCTGGTAGAAATTGTCGATTTTCCGACAAAAGCAGAAAGGTAGTACCTATTTCTGACCTTCTTTGGCAGAAGAGTTCCCTAAAGTCTGTGGCTTGAGACAGAGATGAGTGAGGGAGTCTCTGCTGGGAGATTGGGGCAGAGATGAGTGAGGGAGTCTCTGCTGGGAGATTGGGGCAGAGATGAGTGAGGGAGTCTCTGCTGGGAGATTGGGGCAGAGATGAGTGAGGGAGTCTCTGCTGGGAGATTGGGGCAGAGATGAGTGAGGGAGTCTCTGCTGGGAGAGTGGGGCAGAGATGAGTGAGGGAGTCTCTGCTGGGAGATTGGGGCAGAGATGAGTGAGGAAGTCTCTGCTGGGAGATTGGGGCAGAGATGAGTGAGGGAGTCTCTGCTGGGAGATTGGGGCAGAGATGAGTGAGGGAGTCTCTGCTGGGAGATTGGGGCAGAGATGAGTGAGGGAGTCTCTGCTGGGAGATTGGGGCAGAGATGAGTGAGGGAGTCTCTGCTGGGAGATTGAGACAGAGATGAGTGAGGGAGTCTCTGCTGGGAGATTGGGGCAGAGATGAGTGAGGGGGTCTCTGCTGGGAGATTGGGGCAGAGATGAGTGAGGGAGTCTCTGCTGGGAGATTGGGGCAGAGATGAGTGAGGGAGTCTCTGCTGGGAGATTGAGACAGAGATGAGTGAGGGAGTCTCTGCTGGGAGAGTGGGGCAGAGATGAGTGAGGGGGTCTCTGCTGGGAGATTGAGACAGAGATGAGTGAGGGAGCCTCTGCTGGGAGATTGGGGCAGAGATGAGTGAGGGAGTCTCTGCTGGGAGACTGGGGCAGAGATGAGTGAGGGAGTCTCTGCTGGGAGATTGGGGCAGAGATGAGTGAGGGGGTCTCTGCTGGGAGATTGGGGCAGAGATGAGTGAGGGAGTCTCTGCTGGGAGATTGGGGCAGAGATGAGTGAGGGGGTCTCTGCTGGGAGATTGGGGTAGAGATGAGTGAGGGAGTCTCTGCTCGGAGATTGGGGCAGAGATGAATGAGGGAGTCTCTGCTGGGAGATTGGGGCAGAGATGAGTGAAGGAGTCTCTGCTGGGAGATTGGGGCAGAGATGAGTGAGGGAGTCTCTGCTGGGAGATTGGGGCAGAGATGAGTGAGGGAGTCTCTGCTGGGAGATTGGGGCAGAGATGAGTGAGGGAGTCTCTGCTGGGAGATTGGGGCAGAGATGAGTGAGGGAGTCTCTGCTGGGAGATTGGGGCAGAGATGAGTGAGGAAGTCTCTGCTGGGAGATTGGGGCAGAGAGGAGTGAGGGAGTCTCTGCTGGGAGATTGGGGCAGAGATGAGTGAGGGAGTCTCTGCTGGGAGATTGGGGCAGAGATGAGTGAGGGAGTCTATATGAGTGAGGGATATTTACATTTGTAGAATGTTCCCTACGCCCTCAGAAAAGTGGGCAACACTGTCGCCAAAAGCACTCTCACCTGAAAGTTGGGCGCTGCCTGGCTTTCAGAAGAGAGTGCTTTCGGGGACAGTGACTCTCACTTTTGTAATGGTGTATGTTGTTTTACAAAATGACGTACTAACTCAGCGATGCGGAACAAATGTCAATACAACAGAATATGTCAGTAACATGACGGATTAGGTACTGCAGTGACGGGTGGGGGGGGGGGGGGGGATGAGGGGGGGATCAATCACAAGGCAATGGGAATTACTCATGTCTAGATGCAGATACATTAACCCTTTATAGGCCGCACGGTGCAATAATGCATCATGCCCTTTGTCTGCATGATGCATGAATGCAGCCCTGGTGAGTAACCTGCATGGCTGCATTCATGCATCATGCCCACCCCGCGTGGAATCATGGCACCAAACCGCATGATGCATGAAGGCACTATGCAGCGCTATAAAGATTAATTTTCATCAATGCAGAAAATAAGATCATGTCTAAAGTGAGTTCGCTCTTCAAGCAGATCCCTAGTGTGGTGTCAGTGAAGCATGAGGACCCAGTAACCATGTCCTGGGGGGAGAGTGAGGCTCACCGGCACTCAGCCACAAACCGGAATGATGTCACTGGTTCCCGACTTGAGGTCTGTACCTGACGGTGGAAGGCCAGACGGGAGAAATAAGATAAAATATCAACTTCATAAGAGCACTTGCTCTTCACTCTTTTTAAGAGCCACATAGTGCTTCTCTACGTTATGCCCTTCATTATCAAGATGCAGGGGAGTAACTCTCCAGTGCTCTACTTAAGGACCAGGTTTACAGAATCAACTTTTATGTTTATTGAAAAATTAAGAAAAAAAGTGTTAAATTGATTGAATTTCATCAATACAGCACTGGTGAGTTACTTGTGAACCAGGGCTGCTTTCATGCATTAAGACAACCAAGGGTACCTTAAAGCACCATGCGGCCCTTAAAGGGTAACAACCTCAGACATAGCCGGGGGGAGGCAGGGGGAGCTATATGTGTGCGGTACCCTGATAAGGAAAGGGCGGGAAACATCTTAGTCATGTGAGTGATAATAGGTGAAACGAATGAAAAGTCGTCTGCCCGCTGCTGGAGCTGGTTTCTGGTTTGTCAAGCACGGGTCTATCCTATCAGGCTGGGCACCAGCCCAGGGCGTCTTTTATGTAGGCTTTAAAGAAGGCGTGTCAGAAAAATGTCCGCCTGACATGTTTAAATTTAAATTTCACTTTGTCTCCTGTGAACCGAGGCGGAACTACACAAAACTGAACCCTTTAAGAGATGCAAAGTGCTTTAATGTGAGATTGCCTCGGTGATTCATAAATGCAGTCATGACGACTCTACTTGCCAGGATTGCATTCAGAAATCATGGCGACCCTACGAGAATAATACACTGAACAACTGCCGCTGTCGAAGAGTCATCTTGATGGTGTGTTGATTTGGCACAGCACATTAAAGGACTGTGCGGCCCTCAAAGGGTTAATCCTTTAAGGACGGATGTCACTGAAAGATGACATTATTTGTGATGATGCACCAATGCAGCCCGGGGGAGTAACTTGCAGAAGCTACATTGGTGCATCACTCTGATTCTTCAGGGTGTCTCAACCCTATAGGATTGGCATGATGCTTGAATGCAGCGCTGGCAATTACTGGCCAGGGCTGCATCATGACGACCAAGGACATGATGCAAAAAGGTATCATACTGTCCTTAAAGGGTTCAATAAATGAAAGAAAACCTACCCTAATGTGACTGGCTGCCTGAATGGACTACTGCACACAAAGATGAGAGAGAACATAGACGTATTGTCTCTGAACACCGCAGTGTTTTATGTTTGTGAACTCAGAATGCCTTCATTAAGACAAACATGCCGGGCACATGACGTCAAAGGCCGGCCTTGACAAACATGCCGGGCACATGACGTCAAAGGCCGGCTTTGTCAAACATGAGGGGCACATGACGTCAAAGGTCGGCTTTGTCAAACATGAGGGGCACATGACGTCAAAGGTCGGCTTTGTCCCTGTGGGTGGATGGTGGGTGTGGACCCTGACTCTGTCTATGATGCCTTTCCTCTACTCTGTAAATACATCATTACAGTTAGGCAGAAATAACATGACCCTGGGCGGTCGGCAGGTTCAGGGAACTCTATAGATATAAATGAACCATCACCCAACCAGACATACTTTGCGAGTTCTTCTACTTGGAAGAAAAAGCAAGGTTTTCAGCTAACATTATACATTATACAGAATCTCATTTCAAAACTTTCTTAGAATGTTAAGTAAATGTTCTCCAAGATGGACTCATCCTGTAAAATATTTAGCAAAATATCGGCAGGGTGGTGCTACTGTTTCCATTGTTTATCCTAAAAGGGAAATACTAATTCTACATCTAGCATTTCCCTTACATCAACCCTTTGTATTTGCCGTACGGTAAGTATATACCTCTTTAAAGCATTTATTAGCTGCCTGAACATCTAGACTCCTATTTACTTCTTAACCTTCACATTTCTACTCTGATCCCGTAGATTCTTCTTTTGCTACTTAAATATTTATGTAAATGTCCATTACACCGTTTAGTTAACGAGGGACAGAAACTAGAGAAAGGACAAGGAGTGAAATGATGACGAGGGCTGTGTGTAGTGTAGTAAAGGTGGTAACGAAAACGATGCGGTCTTTGACAAGAGCCACTTAGCCACACTCCCATTGTTGCCGCTCAGGTAGAACAACTCTACTAGACATGTTTAAATGAATTAGGCTGTATTTGCCAAGTTCTGTTTCCATGTACAAGAATTAAGCTGAGTTTGCCAAGTTATGTTACAATGTACAAGAATTAAGCTGAGTTTGCCAAGTTATGTTACAATGTACAAGAATTAAGCAGTATTTGCCAAGTTCTGGTACAATGTTACAATGTACAAGAATTAAGCTGAGTTTGCCAAGTTCTGGTACAATGTTACAATGTACAAGAATTAAGCTGTGTTTGCCAAGTTCTGGTACAATGTTACAATGTACAAGAATTAAGCTGTGTTTGCCAAGTTCTGGTACAATGTTACAATGTACAAGAATTAAGCTGAGTTTGCCAAGTTCTGGTACAATGTTACAATGTACAAGAATTAAGCTGTGTTTGCCAAGTTCTGGCACCACGTACTAGTCAGCAGGGTGTCTGTATTGGAGGCGGTAACATTGGGCCCTGAATACTGACCACCGACTGCTGCAGTGCTGGACAATGGATGCGGCCCAACCTTTTACTTCCCAGGGGTTGGGGTGAGAGGGGGGGGGGGGTACTTGCTTTCATTTTGACACAGGTATGTGGCCGGACTGATGACAACCCTCAGGTTACCCTTGGCCAAATATATAACCAACTTACCCCCCCCCCCTTTTTTTTTTAAAAGTAAACAATAATGACAACTGGGGAATTTTGGTCAATATTGGTGAATATTAAAAACTTGTCAACGTGACAAGGAAGCGGGTCTTCTAGCTGGAGAAAGAAGACCCACTTGGCATGTGCCAGCCCAAAACCCAACATTTGCCAGCTCCAGATTCTATTTGTGGGATGGTTACCTAATAGGTTAGACAACTTTTGACTCGTTTATTTTATGACAGTCACTTAGTCGAGTCTGGAGACAAGTTTACTTTTTCAGTGTACAACCACATTAAGCTGCTAACTCTGTTAGGCCAGCATAGTCACTGTATTCAAGCAAAGTTAAGATGCCTTAACGGAACACTCCAAGTGGCCTCAAGTTCGGTCATGCCATGTAAATGCCATGGAGAGATCATAAAAGCATTAAAGTGGCCGTAAATTGAATATGTTTTAAAGCACTCCTTTCAACTTACTGAATTTACTTAAATTGGAACATTTATACAGTGAGTCTTGCAGGTGTTTATGATCAGTTCAAACCCATAACTAGTACCTGTAGCAGCACTTTGTCTTTGGTTGGAATGGTCAACTGTTAATGGTGAATTCTGCCAAAAGTGACACTAGCGTTGTGGGTATAGGCTAGAGGTGTCCAGAAAGCTTTGGAAACTGAAGTCAAAATGCGAAGTTATTTTGCTTTGCATTCCCTGGGTTCTATATGGAACATGCAAACTCATCCATGAGTAACATTGTATAAATGTGTGCTATGAATGATTTATGAATTAAGGTAGCGGAGGTAGTCTGTAAGGAACCTGAGTCCTTTGAACCTACTAATGATTGCTCTCAACACAACTATATATAACTACCTTTTGGTTGATTTCATCTCACCCTACTAAGTCATCAAGTAGCACCAACAACCACTCATAGCCTGTCTTGATGGGTATACACAATTTACATAATTGGTCAACATAAGGAGAACCACCAGAAAACTGACCCTTCTGTCGGACAGTCTCTGACAGCCCCCGGGCCCATCTCAGAGTTACAGCCGTAACTAAGGTATCTTACATCGGGATGTCAGAGTTACAGCCATAACTAAGGTATCTTACGTCAGGATGTCGGAGTTACAGCCGTAACTAAGGTATCTTACATCGGGATGTCAGAGTTACAGCCGTAACTAAGGCATCTTACATCAGGATGTCGGAGTTACAGCCGTAACTAAGGTATCTTACATCAGGATGTCAGAGTTACAGCCGTAACTAAGGCATCTTACATCAGGATGTCAGAGTTACAGCCGTAACTAAGGCATCTTACATCGGGATGTCAGAGTTACAGCCGTCACTAAGGTATCTTACATCGGGATGTCAGAGTTACAGCCGTAACTAAGGTATCTTACATCAGGATGTCAGAGTTACAGCCGTAACTAAGGTATCTTACATCAGGATGTCAGAGTTACAGCCGTAACTAAGGCATCTTACATCAGGATGTCAGAGTTACAGCCGTAACTAAGGCATCTTACATCAGGATGTCAGAGTTACAGCCGTAACTAAGGTATCTTACATCAGGATGTCAGAGTTACAGCCGTAACTAAGGTATCTTACGTCAGGATGTCAGAGTTACAGCCGTAACTAAGGTATCTTACGTCAGGATGTCAGAGTTACAGCCGTAACTAAGGTATCTTACGTCAGGATGTCAGAGTTACAGCCGTAACTAAGGTATCTTACATCAGGATGTCAGAGTTACAGCCGTAACTAAGGTATCTTACATCAGGATGTCGGAGTTACAGCCGTAACTAAGGCATCTTACATCAGGATGTCGGAGTTACAGCCGTAACTAAGGCATCTTACATCAGGATGTCGGAGTTACAGCCGTAACTAAGGTATCTTACGTCAGGATGTGGGAGGGCCACTTGGTGTGCAGGGGCACTTTTGATGGACCTGGTGAACAATGTAAACTGCCCCAGTTTTGCTGGTAGGTTTCCTGTTCAGAACTAGTTTCCACAATGTCTTATGAGTACCAGCAAAACTGAATATCTATGATCATACTCACTCAATATTGTCATTCTTGGCTGAAATGAAAAACGCCCATGGCTATGTGATGTTATAGTCAAATAAAATATCAAATTACAACTGCACATGTTCACCATGGTCAAGAAACTTTGTCATGTGAAAGTGATCCTAGTTAGTTTGTGTTTCTCGCAGAGTAGCATGATTTTATAATGTCAAGGAGGTCATTGTATACGATGCAGTGCGTGAATGTCATGTATTGACCTGAGCGTATGTTCTATCTCCTCTGTCCACCTTTATAAGGGTCATATATTCTCTCTCCCTATGTCCCAAAAGGGTGACCAGTATGATAACCTTTTACAGGGTTAAAGCAGCGTGCTGCCCTTACAGGGTTAAAGCAGCATGCTGCCCTGACAGGGTTAAAGCACGATGCTGCCCTTACAGGGTTAAAGCAGCATGCTGCCCTTACAGGGTTAAAACAGCATGCTGCCCCTACAGGGTTAAAGCAGCATGCTGCCCCTACAGGGTTAAAGCAGCATGCTGCCCTTACAGGGTTAAAGCAGCATGCTGCCCCTACAGGGTTAAAGCACGATGCTGTCCTTACAGGGTTAAAGCAGCATGCTGCCCTTACAGGGTTAAAACAGCATGCTGCCCCTACAGGGTTAAAGCACGATGCTGTCCTTACAGGGTTAAAGCACCCTGCTGCCCTGACAGGGTTAAAGCAGCATGCTGCCCTTACAGGGTTAAAGCACTATGCTGTCCTTACAGGGTTAAAGCACCCTGCTGCCCTGACAGGGTTAAAGCAGCATGCTGCCCTTACAGGGTTAAAGCAGCCTGCTATCCACACAGGGTTAAAGCAGCGTGCTGCCCTTACAGGGTTAAAGCAGCATGCTGCCCTTACAGGGTTAAAGCAGCATGCTATCCACACAGGGTTAAAGCAGCATGCTGCCCTTACAGGGTTGAAGCAGCATGCTGCCCTTACAGGTTTAAAGCAGCATGCTATCCACATAGGGTTAAAGCAGCATGCTATCCACACAGGGTTAAAGCAGCATGCTGCCCTTACAGGGTTAAAGCAGCATGCTGCCCTTACAGGGCTAAAGCAGCATGCTGCCCCTACAGGGTTAAAGCAGCATGCTGCCCCTACAGGGTTAAAGCAGCATGCTGCCCCTACAGGGTTAAAGCAGCATGCTGCCCCTACAGGGTTAAAGCAGCATGCTGCCCCTACAGGGTTAAAGCAGCATGCTGCCCCTACAGGGTTAAAGCAGCATGCTGCCCTTACAGGGTTACAGCGTGGAGGTACGGCACAAGGAGAGACACCCTCCTATGGTGGCACTAAGGTCAGGATGATACAGCAATATGCTGCTGTCATCCACTTTGTGAGCTTTGAATTTAATCCTTTACTAAATGCATTAATCTGGATATAAATCTGTAAGATTAAATGGGGATTACAATAGTATAGCACTTAGCAGTGGCAGGGTGTGTGTGGGGGGGGGGGGGCACGATGTCCATGCACAGAGAGAAGTGAAGGTGTTAACTGTGTCTCCCATGTGGCTCTGGTTAAATAAAGAGTCAAACAGCTAATGACTCTGCTTATGTGAAGGGTCAACTTGAGTTGACTCTCTACTATCAGTGTCAACTCAAGTTGACTCTTTACTATAAGTGTCAACTTGAGTTGACTCTCTACTATCAGTGTCAACTTGAGTTGACTCTCTACTATCAGTGTCAACTTGAGTTGACTCTCTACTATCAGTGTCAATTGCAGAGTCAATAGCTGTTTCACACGCCATAGCCACGTGGGAGACACAATTGACACCTTTACTTTTCTGTGTGTGTATGTACTATTGGTCACATGTACTAGTCACATGATATGTTTGTATGTAAGTTACCTGATTCATACTGAAGGCATATCTATAGGTGTGACATGACTGCCTGTAGTTCTCTGGCTTCCAGTCACTGTCTATTACACTTGTACATGAATAGCTTCCCAGATTGTGGGATGAGACCACCATTAAGGGTATAAATGCAGAGGGTAGGGAAGATGTTTCAGAGAATTACTTTGGAGTCATGTTGTCATGGTGTAGGCCTAGAAGTAGAATCATGGCCAAATGTGAGTCCGGACTTGATTACTGAGGCAACTCTCCCCACGACTCCCAATCATTTGGGAGTCTTAGAATAGGAGTCATTATAGAGTTGTTATAGAGTCCTGCTAATGTGAGGGAGTCACTTAAGAGTCCTGGAGAGAGCTACCTCAGTGATCAAGTCGGGAGTCATAGTG
Organism: Harmothoe impar; assembly: GCA_947462335.1. Lineage (NCBI taxonomy): Eukaryota > Metazoa > Annelida > Polychaeta > Phyllodocida > Polynoidae > Harmothoe > Harmothoe impar. The sequence goes on along the minus strand of OX381716.1, from coordinate 64,774,696 downwards.
ATTCTACTTCTTTTCTCTGTGCAAATGTGTGAGTGAAGGAATCTGATGGAAACAACATGTTAGTGTCCTTTATAGTATAGCTAGTGTTCATCCAGATGATGAAGGACGATCTGACACTGCTCCTCCCCTGCTCCACTTAATGACTTCTCTGCAGCCTCTTTCTCATTAACATAGAACTCTATCCGCAGCAGTGATATCACAGACTATCTTTATCCCTTGTAGATACACTTAGATCTGATCCATGTCTAGATTAGTCATTATCACACTGACCCGCTACCACGCTCATCTAACCATGATACCATAGCCTCCAGCCTCACACCCTGAACCACTGACTTTAACCATGTGAGGGTGACGTAATTCATTATGCACCTGTGTCATTGTATCACATGAAGGCAGCCTCTGTCAGCCTCACCGACAGCTCAGAGACCCGGCATGGGTCTGTTCATGAAGGCAGCCTCTGTCAGCCTCACCGACAGCTCAGAGACCTGGTATGGGTCTGTTCATGAAGGCAGCCTCTGTCAGCCTCACCGACAGCTCAGAGACCTGGCATGGGTCTGTTCATGAAGGCAGCCTCTGTCAGCCTCACCGACAGCTCAGAGACCTGGTATGGGTCTGTTCATGAAGGCAGCCTCTGTCAGCCTCACCGACAGCTCAGAGACCGGGTATGGGTCTGTTCATGAAGGCAGCCTCTGTCAGCCTCACCGACAGCTCAGAGACCTGGTATGGGTCTGTTCATGAAGGCAGCCCCTGTCAGCCTCACCGACAGCTCAGAGACCCGGTATGGGTCTAGAGATGTAGTATAGGTCTGTAAATGCTGGTAATAGAAACAGCCCAGGGATCTATAGACCAATGCAGAAAGAAAGGGTGACTTTCCAAAAATAAATAGTTGTTGAAGATTTCTGAACCGTGACTGACAAATACATAAATGTAACCTTGAACTCCTGCTTTACAATAACATTATTTGAAAATAATTACTCTGTGAATCTCCTGATATGATGCGTACATAAACATATCCATTACAAACAATAGTATGAGGATAAAACCAAAATAAACACAACTTTATCATAGAAACCCCCCCTCTCTTGCCCCACCCAGTGGGCACAGAGCATTGAATCAACATTGATAAATGGTTGTCAATGTTGATTCAATGTTGATTCAACATTGATTCAACGGTGAACTGGATTTTGTGCCCACTGGGCATGGGTCTATAGTATAGGCAGGAAGCAATCATCCCCTGGTCTGCCTACAGCTATTACCACCAGGTCGTGTAGTTGTGTGGATCTGGTATCAAAGTGATGCGGGGAGACGTCACTGGTAATGTCAATATCAGCTCTGAGATCTCTGTCATGACACTCCCGGTCTCGTATTTAGCGCAGATATCTACCCGGGTTAGGATCCATGAGGCTTTTATTGCTGCTAATATTTTGTGATGAGAGACATTTTACGAGGACTGTTATTTGTTAATTTCTGAGGAGTCATATTTTGATTAGTTCTCTACTAGAGGGATTATCTGTTCCAGAAAAGATTTAGAACTATTGAGGGTTGCCTTTCTTGATTCCAGATAATCCTCATGTATTGATATCCTGGCAGTAAGTGCAGGCCAAGGACGTGAGCAGGCAGCAGAAAACCTGGCTTGAACCCATTTTGTCATTTTAACCATCCATGAGCCGCATTGTGCATTAACGCATCATGCCACACAGGATCGATACAGTCCAGAAGAGAAGACAGGATCCACCAAAACAGCATGTGTTGTTCACCAGGGCTGCATTAGGATATCATGACAGCAACTGTTGCATTTTAGAGACATGCTGTCATTGTAGGGTTAACAGCAAATGGAGTCAATTCTGTCCTCCAATGATCCTCTCCTCCCATGACTCCATCACTCTACACCACTCTAATGGTTCATTCAACTTTCAGCCACACAGTTATAATACATTATACATGTACAACCTTTATCTCTGAGATCATGATGTATCATAACATGTACTGCACTCACTGCATGACTGTTTGCATTTAGTTAAAGCTAAGAAGCCTTTAAGTTAAGTGAGGCCATTAATGTTAAATCCAGGAATGGTCATGGCGCGTGGCATTTACTTTAATTAATGTGTTCCTTTAAGCATATCTAATTTACTTTAATGCCAACATTCATGTATTGATTACATGTTACAACGTATTCTATATCTAGATTGTATATAAATCATATCATATGTTTACAAATACCTCCACTAAGCATCCCCCTATTTCCCTATGTTACAGCCTCCGTGGGGAACGATACTTGTTAACCGTTGTCTATGTATAGTATAGATCCTATGTTTATAATTATTCCAAGTACATCCACTAAATATGCCGCTATGTTACATCCACTAAACATCCCCCTATGTTACATCCACTAAACATCCCGCTATGTTACATCCACTTAACATCCCGCTATGTTACATCCACTAAACACCCCGCTATGTTACATCCACTAAACATCCCCCTATGTTACATCCACTTAACATCCCGCTATGTTACATCCACTAAACACCCCGCTATGTTACATCCACTAAACACCCCGCTATGTTACATCCACTAAACACCCCGCTATGTTACATCCACTAAACACCCCGCTATGTTACATCCACTAAACATGCCGCTATGTTACATCCACTAAACATGCCGCTATGTAACATCCACTAAACACCCCGCTATGTTACATCCACTAAACACCCCGCTATGTTACATCCACTAAACACCCCGCTATGTCCCTGTGTTACATCCACTAAACATCCCGCTATGTTACATCCACTAAACACCCCGCTATGTAACATCCACTAAACACCCCGCTATGTTACATTCACTAAACACCCCGCTATGTTACATCCACTAAACACCCCGCTATGTCCCTGTGTTACATCCACTAAACATCCCGCTATGTTACATCCACTAAACACCCCGCTATGTAACATCCACTAAACACCCCGCTATGTTACATCCACTAAACACCCCGCTATGTTACATCCACTAAACATCCCGCTATGTTACATCCACTAAACATCCCGCTATGTCCCTGTGTTACATCCACTAAACATGCCGCTATGTTACATCCACTAAACACCCCGCTATGTTACATCCACTAAACATCCCGCTGTGTTACATCCACTAAACATCCCGCTATGTCCCTGTGTTACATCCACTAAACATGCCGCTATGTTACATCCACTAAACACCCCGCTATGTTACATCCACTAAACATCCCGCTATGTTACATCCACTAAACATCCCGCTATGTCCCTGTGTTACATCCACTAAACACCCCGCTATGTCCCTGTGTTACATCCACTAAACACCCCACTATGTTACATCCACTAAACATCCCGCTATGTTACATCCACTAACCATCCCGCTATGTTACATCCACTAAACAGCCCGCTATGTTACATCCACTAAACATCCCGCTATGTCCCTGTGTTACAGCCATGGAGGGTAAGAGTCTGCAGGATCTGATCGCAGACATGCGGCGCCAGGCGGCGGGGGGAGCCGAGGACGTGGTGGCCCAGATAGAACTCATCCTGAAGGAATACCGCGCCACACACCCGACCCGCGTCATGAGGCAGGCCGAGACAGAAAACTAGGGGGCGCCACCGCCATCACGCCTGCCCCCAACAACACCAGGGGGCAGGCTGTATCAGGACGTAAGTCAACGTTTTTTTTCGATATGGCAACGCAGATCCTGAACATTTGAGGGATCAGAACCATGCCTTAATTTAGTTGTATAAGGCGCTAGTGAATTAGGCTATGGGGGCCGCAATGTTGACTCAGAGCAATAAATTCTGGTTTGACCCAGACTCCAGAGCAGTGCATTATGGGGTACTTTCTGTTCTAGGTGTGAGGAGAGGGGATTAGTCTGATAAGGAGATGGGGGTGTAGCCCCCCACTACCTAAGTACTAGGATATGCTAGTCCCGTATCATCCAGAGCCCAGTCAGAATGTGACTGACGTATTCCATTTTGGAGTCTAACATTGCGATGCCATCAATGCTAGATTAAAGCATTGCCTGACTCTGCCCCATTAGTCCAGCACTGCCTGGTTCTTCCTCCAGAGTCCAGCATTGCCATACTCTGCCTCCAGAGTCCAGCACTGCCAGACTCTGCCTCCAGAGTCCAGCATTGCCAGACTCTGCCTCCAGAGTCCAGCATTGCCAGACTCTTCCTTCAGAGTCCAGCATTGCCAGACTCTTCCTTCAGAGTCCAGCATTGCCAGACTCTTCCTTCAGAGTCTAGTATTGACTGACTCTGTGGCCGGAGTGCAGCATTGCCATACTCTGCCTTCAGAGTCTAGTATTGACTGACTCTGTGGCCGGAGTGCAGCATGGACTGCCACTGATTGGTGTCTTACTTTGAAATGGCATCGTTTTAAACAAAGTGTATGGGGGTGTTATGTCGTCATATACAGTAAAAGAGGCCTGATATAAGTAACTTACTGTTAGAAGAAATAAATACCAAAATTGCCCATTCTATATTTAATGTATGTAATGAGGAACATTGCTTTAAGTAGCAAGTTTGTTTTGCCAAAAGGCCCTCCTTATAACAAGATTTCACTGTACTACTCAGTGGTGTGTTTCTCCAATATTTCTCAGAGTGAATTATGATTGGCAGATAATTGAATTATATATCAGGACCAAGATAATGAAGCACCTATAAAGTCATTGCCCTCCCTGTGTCTCTGTTACATGGCAGCCCCAGCTGGGGGCTGCTGCATGGCTGACCTCTGTGTGACCTCAGTTTGACCTCTGTCTGACCTCTGTCTGACCTCTGTTTGACCCTTTTCATGGGGCTTTACTTTGAAGATAGTGACTATCACCATGACAACCCTGTGTGTTACCAAGGTATGTTACCATGGTTACCAGGTGGTTGGTCCTCCAGGGTTACAGAGGTCTGTGATGTCCCAGGGTTATTGAGTGCAGGAACCACCCCCCCCCCCAACCCCACACTATCAGCTGCTGCCTGTGCTATATGCCCTGATGTTTGATGTAGACCATTGTACAGACCACTACTCCCCCCCCCCCCCCCCCCACAGTATCATAGACTATTGTATGGACGACTGCTCCGGGCTGTGTACTGGACACCGGTACAAAGCAATGTCAGCATGGCTGCTGATTGGTGCAATATTTGCCCATATCTGGTGCCATTATGACATCACATAGCAAACGTATGGTGCACGCGGCATCATGGGTAAACTATGACCGAGAACTTTTGCCCAGGCTGTAATGGTCCCTGGCTGCAGCCATAGCCCGTAATGAGGATGTCTACAGATAGTCTATGTTTGATGTTCATGTCATACATACATCTAGCAGACAGTCACATCTATTCTGTCCCTGACCTGTATAACCTCTATACAGCATAGATACTTCACACATCTCTTACAGATTCACCTACAACTCTATCTATAAACTATTCTCAATCTATTTATTTGCCACATCATGATATATATACTGTTACGAGCAGCACAGCTCAAGCAACATATTTAAAACAGTGACTCAAAATGCGACACTTGTCTACTAGGATCCTCAATTTGCCAAGTTAACAACTTAACCAGATATAAAGAGAAAGTGCCACCTTATTCTAGGATCTTCTACATAACTGTATCAGCAATATCAGATACATGTGTACTTTTTGTTTCCCACAGAATACAAGATTCAGAATTAGGAAGTGACAACATCAGCTTCCGGCAACCACCAACAGAGCCAAGGTCAAGGTCACAGCAATCCAAGATGGCTGCCATAATCCAAGATGGCTGACATAGGGCAACTCTCCACCACCAATGTGTCTCTTCGTAACACCACCACCAACATTCTGTAATCTCATTGGCTGTCGTGTGATACATCACCATGGTAACCGGGATGTTGCCGTGGTTACGGAGACAGCAGACTCTCCTGCCACTCACAGATGGAGACAACCTGGGTGACGGGAAGAGAAACTCTGCACTCTCAGTCACCGACTGTAATAAAGGACATTAACTCATCATATACCAGAATGCATCTGGGCTAACTTCTTGCCAGCTAAACCAATCAAAGACAAGCTATAATCTACCAATCAGAGACAAGCTTTCATCAACCAATCAGAGGCAGGCTATCATCAGTGATTTCCGATAGCCGCTGCCTGTAGCCGCTTCTTGCCGTGGCTGGATGTAAGCTGGTATATGATTGGTTCTCTGTGTGTTAACGTGTTTACCAACGTGTTCAGTGTTCAGCGGGTGTTTGTCAACTCGGGAGGAGACGACCTTTTGTTTACTTTTTGTCAAAGCGGGAGGAGACGACCTTTTGTTTACTTTTTGTCAAAGCGGGAGGAGAGGACTATTTGTTTACTCAGTACTCTTACTTTGGTCCGTCTGGAGGCGACAGATGGGACTGAGCGCACTCTTACCCTCACACGGCCATGCGTGCTGGTGTCAGCATTACACCCATGTACTACACATAGACTCTGTGTCTACACATTGTCTTACATAGACTCTGGGGCAAGACGGAACAACAACCAAGGAGCCACACTTCTATAATAAACATACCGTACCAGCAGATCACAGGTTGCCATAGCAACACGTCATTTATTATGATATTGTTATTATCAAGGGGACTCACGATGAACAACGAAATAATTGCAAATAAATTTACTACTCTTTCCAAGCAGCAGCCTGAGCCTTCTTTAATTAATTAAGTAAACTCTCAATTTGTGCTGAAACTGTGACTTTATTTCAGCGCTGTCTTATCTGCTAGGGCCAAAAAAAAAGCTTTGTTTCAGGTAACATTGGAGGAAAATGTAGGGTTGGTAGGTCGGACTTTTTTTGAATACCCTAAAATTGAACCAAAGTGGGTAAGAATTCCCTCAATTTGCATAAAAAAATGAAGGGTCGGCCCTGTTTTAATAGGGTCGGTTGGGTGACCTGAAACAAACCTTTTTTTTGTTTTGGCCTTAGAATACATACATATCCAAGGGCCAGGGAAAGATGTCCCCCGTCTCACTGACCCGCTCATCTGGGTGTTACCCTGGTCTGGGGCGTTCTGCTACACCTTGTCACGCCACAAAACCCCTTATTATACCTTCATCAATTGTGTTACGTCATATTACGTCATATTACGTCATAATTATGATTTATGATTATTAATATTCATATTTACTATTATTTGTAATACGCACAATACTTTATACATATTTTCAATCCATATGTCCATCAAAGTACACCTAGACGTCAGACATACCTATTACTCATTAAGCCAAGCCAAAACTAGCCCCCACACACAATTAATCCATAGATCACAAGCAGACCCTTATCCCATGAACAATAGGTAACTGTCGGTCCCTCCAGACGACAAGGCACCGACCGGTCACCTATACACAAACAAATGAACTATATGTTGACCCCAAGGGTTAACTGTCAACACATAAAACAATGCTATAAAGCTGGACACCCTTAATCAGTGCGGCACCACCAAGCCACTTGAGCCGGCTGGAGGCCACCTGGAGGTGGGCGACAAAGCCCCCACGTGTGCATGCTACTTATTATGTAACCTATTACCCATAATGCACTGGACCCAGGCTCCCCACCCGCGGTCCAGCGCACACCACATGTTAAAGCCATGAATATATAATTATCCAATCAAATGTCAAATGTATATTATCCAATCCAATTTCGCCCTCATTGATGTGGAAGGGATTTCCCTAGCCACAACCTATACCGGTAAACTGTGTCAGTCTGCGCCAATATTGCATTCCAGGGAAGTATCAGAGGCCAGCAATAAATCTCGGAAACTGTCTTCAACTAAGCAGCTAGAACTTAAATCTGTTTCAGATCTGTTTAGAAATTATTTTAAATTACTTATAACAGGAATCTGACATACTGCCCATACTTTGGAGTTACAAAGTGGGAACATCAAAGCGAGCTATCTGAAACTTTCAGAAAATACTAAATGTTCAACATGATTTATGGAAATGTTTCAACCCTGTCATCAAAACCATTCAGAATTGACATTAAACTTCACTCCCTGGTTGAACCTTTCCTTCCTACCTTTAGAGTCAACCTGACCAGAATCCAACAATTGTAATAAACTTAAGCCCAAAATAGCTACAAAGAGAAAAGCAGTCATTTCCCAACTAAACGTTCACAATTTATTTACAACCTTTTAATTCCCTGTTGCTGGGATGTTTATTTTTGTATTTAGACTGCACCTTATCAAATCTTTTAAAACTTAGATAATGATACTTAATTCATTTGTAACCCTTATCTGTTATTGAGCTGTTGTTTTACTTCCTTTGAACTGAGCCTACATGATAATAATATCCTATAACTATATCCAGGCTGTTAATCCCTCATGAAATGTTTAAAAAGATTGACAAAAAATCCCGATTTGGCTATGTGCATTTGTATGCTAGTTAGCATGTACACAAATTATGCTACAGAAATTAAATTAGACGAGGTTATTCTTACAATAAATGTCTACCCATATTCAAGAAAGGTTGGATTAATTTACCCAATCAAAGTATCTACAAGTACTGGAACTTATCATCTCGAACCTAGTAATCTCAAAAATGTTATAAACATTGATCAATTATATAAAATATATATCATGCTATGCTGATTATCCCTTAATACATTACAATCGAGAGTTAAAACAACAGACTGTCCACAAATAAACACACGCAAAGTCCCCGGCTTCAGCTGTTCCCATGCACTTCTCAGAGTATGAGATTGGTGTTATGAAGCAATGCCCCGAAAAGGCAGAGAAAGGGTTTCAAGTTTAAAGCTACCATGTCAGCTAATTTTAAGTGATTTAAAAAAAGATTCTAGGTTGATTTCATGCTCCGTATAATTGCATGCTGGTATGACAGGTTTGGATGGACGCTCTCATTGGACATTTAGCATAATACATATACAATAGGTTGTCAAAAATCATTAGCCGTCTGCCAACAGAAATCAAGGCACGTTGGGTTGGGGTGCATTATAACATCATTGAATTAACAATTGTCTGGCTCGCAATCACAACACAACAACCTGCACATGACCACAGCATTCAGTGTCTTCCCTCCTGTAATCACAACAAGGAGAATAATGACACCAAGAATGATGTCAAACACAAGAAAAATGGTTCATGAAAGCACTTTAACATCTTTCTATACAACTTAATTCTGGGCCGTTTTGGTGGGTATTGTATCTTTAAGTGTTCACAAACACTGCTGTCCTGTTAACGCAGTGTACTAGAACAGCTAAGCATTGGGAACAATATTCTAAGGGCTGTGATTTTTGACAATTCTAATTGCCAATAACAGAATCAAACTATCTTGGTGAAAGTTCAAATCATCTCAATAACATGAATTCCACTAATAACAGTTGAATGTCAATAGTTGTTTGATATTTGTCAGCAGCCTGGATATATGTCAAACCACAGCCAAACCAAGTCAAATAAGCGTTTACACCACATCAATCTATGTTTGATTCACAGATTTTTGAAAATATCACCCCTCTGCCAAATTGGAAAGCCCCGCTAAATCGCGATGGTACAGTAGTGACAGATGGCAGTTGAAATAAAAAGATAGAGACGAGTGACAGGCGATAGGGGGACCCCCCCCCCCCCCCATATGTAGACCCCCTATCCTGTAGGGCCTGCCTGTAACACCATACAGACGGCCAGGGGGTAAAACTCCTGTACATCTGGAGATGTGCCTACTTATAGCGATGGGAAGTCTTCAGATGCCGTCACAGACCTGTCCATCTACAGCACTGTTTATGTTATAGCCTTAGGGAGAACCTCACAGCGCGAGTCTCAACCTTTTAAACAATTAACATCTATATCACTCGTTATGGGGAATGTTATTTTGATCAAATATTTTTTGAGGTCATTCCCCCTGTATTTGGTTACTTCATGATCTAATGTTGGATAAGCTGAATGAATCAAAGTATGAAGGACATTATGAATAGATGCCATCACTATTCCGTTACTCTGTACCACTTTAAGGACGGGATTCTGGAGTATTGCATCAGCATGAGTAACCTGTCAGGGCTGCATTCAAGCATCATGCCGACCCTACACTCTTAAGGTGTCGGCATGATGCTTGAATGAAGCCCTGAAGAAGTAGGTTACAACGGAACACAGAAGTAAACTTAACGGTATTGACAAAATCTGCATCAAACCAAATTGTTAACACTCATCTTTAGAAGCACTGCCCTCTCTGTGGACTATCAGAACATATCGATACCCAACTTTCATTATGGCCGCTGTAGAAGTAAATCATGTGCTGTTAGGGATTGAGCATTTCTTAAAACATTTCGACCCCTAGACCGGGGGCGAGGGGTAAAATAACATTAAACCTGTTTTGAGCCAAAAAGCCTGTGCGTTACTATGCTTCAAAGGGCCCACGTGCGCGCCGATTTTCGACCCCCCCCCCCCCCCTATTGTTAAAATAATGCTGGCCTGCCATGTCACAGAGTCCTGCTGTTCAACATTGAACATCAACATTGACAACCATCTGTCAATGTTGATTCAATGTTCTGTGACCACGGGGTTACAGCATGAATGCAGCACCCGCCCCACCACACCGGGTCACGGGGAGGCAGCACTGGTACACACAGGGACAGCTGACCTTCAGGTCGACCTTGAGGTCAGAGGTCACGGCCACCAAAGTGCTGCCTCCATACGTCACTTAGTGTATAAGAAGCCTCCCGACACACACATGTAAGGCCGTCTGTCATTGGTCAGTTTACCCGTCAGTCTCTGTAACGCGGCCTGTGATTGGACATCTCTATACACCAGGTATCATGCAGACGTGGACTGCTGGCTGCTTCAATATTCACATACCGTATTCGACTTTATAACTGCCATGGACTGGATGGAGAGAAATCGGCCACAAAAATCATGTCATTAAGTTCCCATCCCTCTGTCTTACACAGACTACTGGCCCCCTTCAGTGGCTAATACGAGGCCTCTGCTGACCCAATGTTTTCACGCCTGGGTTGACCTAGCATGACCATGTCATGCGTGCGAAAACAGTAACAGTATTGAGGGAACAAAAGAAACAGATAAAATTCTGAAAATGGGGAAGGGTGCACTTATTGGGAGAAGGGATGGTACGCCCATAGCTGGTGTAAGACGAGGCACATGACAAGTCCACTGCTTGACTGTGTACTGAACTAGGGGGAGGAGAGGGGGCACGTATAGTGGGTGATTTCCCGCCCTTTCTAGACTCGGCTGGGTCCCTGGACAACAAACACACCTGTAGAGGGTTGTCTACTGAGGGTAGTTTTTTAGAGAAAGTTTTCCTCTATTCAGGGTAATTTGTAAGTACATTGCTGGGCCTATAACCCCGACAGTGGGTTTGAGTTGCTTGTCTGTGGGGTCGGATTTTCCCCACAAGATTTATCCTGCTTATAAGGAGAAGGGCGCTGATTAGGTGGAATACGGTATCTATGATTGGAGCTGGTCTCAAATAAATGTAACCAAGGTTTTGCGAGGATTGATACGTAACCATCGTGAAATGATTATATCCAACCTGCCTCAAAGCCCGAGTGGTTTGATCTGATTAAAAACAATCTAATTCAATAATTGTGAAAATCCTTTTGACTCTAGCTCGATTTCTGAAAACTCAATCTTTACACTCCCTGCCCCAATCTAGTTCCATTTTCTACTCTACAATTTCTGTTACACTTCCCGATATTAGAATTGATTCAGGGCTACCCATTATACAGGCATAAGGAAAAGCAAACAGCCTGTAATGGAGTCCACCCCACCCCGAGGTTGCGTGGGGTGGGGCAGACCTGTGACGTCATCATGGAGGCGGGTTTCTCAGCCCCTTCTGCCCTCAGGTATTTGGAATAAAACAGATTTTTTCTTGTGTCCCCCCTCAGTAATTCTGTTTGCCAGCCCCTTTTTGAACTATAACAATGCGCCCTCTCCCCAAGAGGGGTCACAATTTTTCATGTCCCCTTCTCGGGGGGGGGGGGGTGAAAGTGTTTCTGCCACCATCTTAACCCACCGTTGATAAATGACCAAATTCAGGCTGCTTCTCTATCGGGAGTTGTAAGTTGCTCACCACAGGACTAGACTTGTCATAATAAACCCCCTGTGCTGCGTTTCCCAAAGCTAGGCTTACCTAAAACGCTGACAAAGAGTTGAACTTTCTTGAAAACTTTCCTCTAAACTATTCAAACCTGTGTGAACTTCGAGCTGTAATTGTATCCAGCCCTCCTACATGATTCTGTTTACCTCCATTGCAGCTAATGGACCATTCAAGTATGATAGCTTCACTTTTCAACATTTTCCAAGACCCCCCCCCCCCCCCACCTCCCTTTGTCATCATTTAGTAAAGGAACAGCATGGTCCTGTCATCATTCTTCATATACCCTGTATTGATGACATGATATGTGAACAGCCAGTAAATGGACAATCATGATGACAATATGATATATATTGAACCACTGCCATAATGCGCCACGTATCAATGCTTCCGGTCCTCAGATGATTGTTAAGTATTGCAATACTCCAGGTGGTGTAGGTATGTGTTCGTATCGCAGCTGCTGCCAGTCAACATGAGGCTGTCACGGTGGCTGCAAGCGGCAAAAACCAGCTCAATAAAAACACACATTTATACTTATTAGAAATGCACTTAACGCAGGGGTTCCTTCATCCAATCCCTCATCAAAGCAATTGCTGTTTCCCTCTTCCACATTGTCTAATGTGAATGGTCATTGAATTCCGTTTGGCTGAGGGGAGATCATCACTGATTAGAGCCGTCACCATGGCAATGGTGTGTGCCCTTAGAACTACAGACTGTATATAAGGCCAAATAAAAAAAAAGTTTTGTTTCAGGTAACATGGGATGAAAATCTAGGGTCGGTAGGTCGGATCTTTTTTTTTTTTACTTTTTTTTTTACAGCCCCTCTGCGATACCAAAAAAGTGGGAAAATGTGGGGAAAAAAATCAAAATTTTTGTAAACCTAAAATTGACCCCAAAAAGTGTCAAAATGTCTTCAAAATTGCTTCAAAATTGCATAAAAAAAAGTAGGGTCGGCCCTGTTTTGATAGGGTCGGTCGGGTGACCTGAAACAAACTTCTTTTTTTTTTGGCCTAAGAGAAGTGTCTCATTGTCTATGTAGAGAACCTCAGTATATCACATTCATCTCCCGCACAATAGTTACAGACTGCTAGAACATAGTGCCTCATTGCTCTGCCAGAGACAAGACAGGAAGACTCCCTTGGACCTTATAGCACCCTTAAAGAGCTTAAGAAGTATAGGATGTTTGGAAGAAGAACTTGATGGAAACAGACTCCGTGTTTGTAAGAGTGGGACGGGGGAGGGTTCTGGGTAGAGAGATGTAAGAGCTGAGATGAATCCGTCAGTTCTGTTCACGTTGTCAGTCATGGCGTGAAGTTATTGCGGTGTACAGAAACAAAGGGTGCTGCCTCCTCCCGTGATGGACGACATCGGTCCCACCAAGAGGCTGTCTGTTACTACAGAAGCCAACAAGCGTCACCAGAAAAGAAAAAAACTAATTTGAGAATTTTCCCAGGATGGACAGAAGCGCTGGACAGTGTTGACAGCTATCTTTAAGATTAAATTGACAGTGACAGCAGGATAAATGACATTGACAGCAAGAAAAAAAAAATTCGATTTCCTCTTCTCAAAACTTTATTTTTCTAGTCACTCTTGTTGGCTTCCATACATGTTTCTGGTCCCTCAGGACGGAGTCCTCAGTAGGTGACTGAACAGACAAACAGAAATGTGGGTAACAAGAACTGAGGGAGGTAGCTTTAAGGATAGTCCTTAATTATGTAACAAGCTGCACTCTCATCCCTGTTTTTGGCACAGAAATGCTGCACCCATTTTGTCAGATACAATAAACCCACTGTTCTTAATGAGTCTTTTGAATAAGCTCCATTTTATGAAGTTTTCACAGCGATTGAATGTGAATGGATTAAAACCTTTTTTTTGAACTTCTTTTCATTTCAAACTGCCTTATGGGATATTAAGGTTTTTACTCTGCTCGGGTGTTGAGCCTATTGTTCTTACTGTAGTAATAAGGCCACACCAAAAAAAAGGTTAGTCAATGGATTTCGCTTTTGAAAAAATGGTGCGAGCAAGCAAAATTTCTCCTTTTTGTAAAGATCGGCATGATGCATTACCAGACCTGATACACTCCTGTAGGGTCAGCATGATGCACCAAGGCAGTACCAGACCTGATGCACTCCTGTGGGGTCAGCATGATGCACCAAGGCAGTATCTGGCCTGATGCACTCCTGTAGGGTCAGCATGATGCACCAAGGCAGTATCTGGCCTGATGCACTCCTGTAGGGTCAGCATGATGCACTCCTGTAGGGTCAGCATGATGCACTCCTGTGGGGTCAGCATGATGCAGTACCAGGCCTGATGCACTCCTGTGGGGTCAGCATGATGCAGTACCAGGCCTGATACACTCCTGTGGGGTCAGCATGATGCACCAAGGCAGTACCAGGCCTGATGCACTCCTGTGGGGTCAGTATGATGCACCAAGGCAGTACCAGGCCTGATGCACTCCTGTAGGGTCAGCATGATGCACCAAGGCAGTACCAGGCCTGATGCACTCCTGTGGGGTCAGCATGATGCAGTACCAGGCCTGATACACTCCTGTAGGGTCAGCATGATGCAGTACCAGGCCTGATACACTCCTGTAGGGTCAGCATGATGCAGTACCAGGCCTGATACACTCCTGTAGGGTCAGCATGATGCACCAAGGCAGTACCAGGCCTGATGCACTCCTGTAGGGTCAGCATGATGCACTGCCTTGCTGTATCGTGCCACTGTATGAAGGTACATCCTTGAGACACAACATGACATATGTCTTCATAATGCACTACCACAGCACCAGCGAGTTACTCACCATAGCTGCATTGGTGCATCATGCCGACCCTGACAGGAGTGTATCAATCTGATAGGGCTGGCATGATGCTTGAATGCTGCACTAGAGAGTCACTTTCCAGGGATGCATTCATGAAGGGCATGATGCATTAATGCATTATGCTGTGCTCAAAGGGTTAAGGGACTTTAACTCATTGAGGAAGTTGGTTACAACAGAACACAAAAGTTAACTTAACTGTATTGACAAAATCTGCATCAAACCGAATTGTTAACGTGCGTCTTTAGAAACACATGCTCTCTGTGGCCTGTGTTTCACGGATCTAAACCGAGCTCAGTGTAAAGGACGGCACTTTGAAGTTTTTGACAAACGATATGGCCCAAATGGCAGCCATAAATGGCAGCACAAAATGGTGGCACAAGATGGCAGCCCAAAATGGCGGCCAAAAATTGTGGCACAAAATGGCAGCCCAAAATGGCAGCCCAAAATGGCAGCCCAAAATGGCAGCCTAAAATGGCGGCCCAAAATGGCAGCCCAAAACGGTGGCACAAGATGGCAGCCCAAAATGGCAGCCTAAAATGGCAGCACAAAATGGTAGCACAAAATGGTGGCGCAAGATGGCAGCCCAAAATGGCGGACCAAAATGGCGGACCAAAAATGTGGCACATTATGATCAAACTAAATAATGAGTGATCATACAAATCTAGGCATTTCAGACAGTGTGGCCTCTGATTGGTTAAAAAAAAAGATAAAATGTATGCCATGTATTTGCTATGATACATTAAACTGGTCTGATTGCAAAGATATGACTCATGAGACAGTATTCTGTATTCAGTATTGACAACTACGTAGCTTTAAGATGAATATTGGATATAATCTAATGCAGAGTAAGTCAAAGACTGGGTGGGTACATAACAGGCCAATCAGGCCAGGTTTGTGATAATTTTGAATGATTTGATTGTTTTTTCGAAAGTTTTATCTTTGAATATGCTACACGAAATAATATTGACAAATGCTTTGGGTTTTTCAAGACCAAAATGGCGGTACAGAATGGTGTTTTGTGGCGAGTGGTGGCGGCGGGTATTAAGTATTTAGTGCTGGTTTTGTCTGTCAGAGACTTTGATGTTAACAAACTACACAAAGACACACAGGGCACATAGAGACTGCTACACACACGGCAGGTGTAACTCTGTAAGGGCCACACCTCACTAACACATAGAGACTGACTACACACACGGCAGGTGTAACTCTGTAAGGGCCACACCTCACTAACACATAGAGACTGACTACACACATGGCAGGTGTAACTCTGTAAGGGCCACACCTCACTAACACATAGAGACTGACTACACACACGGCAGGTGTAACTCTGTAAGGGTCACACCTCACTAACACATAGAGACTGACTACACACACGGCAGGTGTAACTCTGTAAGGGCCACACCTCACTAACACATAGAGACTGCTACACACACGGCAGGTGTAACTCTGTAAGGGCCACACCTCACTAACACATAGAGACTGACTACACACACGGCAGGTGTAACTCTGTAAGGGCCACACCTCACTAACACATAGAGAC
Organism: Harmothoe impar; assembly: GCA_947462335.1. Lineage (NCBI taxonomy): Eukaryota > Metazoa > Annelida > Polychaeta > Phyllodocida > Polynoidae > Harmothoe > Harmothoe impar. The sequence continues at coordinate 64,758,258 of OX381716.1, read as the reverse complement.
TGACTACACACACGGCAGGTGTAACTCTGTAAGGGCCACACCTCACTAACACATAGAGACTGCTACACACACGGCAGGTGTAACACTGTAAGGGCCACACCTCACTAACACATAGAGACTTCACACACACACGGCAGGTGTAACTCTGTAAGGGCCACACCTCACTAACACATAGAGACTACACACACGGCAGGTGTAACTCTGTAAGGGCCACACCTCACTAACACATAGAGACTGACTACACACACGGCAGGTGTAACTCTGTAAGGGCCACACCTCACTAACACATAGAGACTGACTACACACACGGCAGGTGTAACTCTGTAAGGGCCACACCTCACTAACACATAGAGACTGCTACACACACGGCAGGTGTAACTCTGTAAGGGCCACACCTCACTAACACATAGAGACTGACTACACACACGGCAGGTGTAACTCTGTAAGGGCCACACCTCACTAACACATAGAGACTGCTACACACACGGCAGGTTTAACTCTGTAAGGGCCACACCTCACTAACACATAGAGACTGACTACACACACGGCAGGTGTAACTCTGTAAGGGCCACACCTCACTAACACATAGAGACTGCTACACACACGGCAGGTGTAACTCTGTAAGGGCCACACCTCACTAACACATAGAGACTGCTACACACACGGCAGGTGTAACTCTGTAAGGGCCACACCTCACTAACACACAGAGACTGACTACACACACGGCAGGTGTAACTCTGTAAGGGCCACACCTCACTAACACATAGAGACTGCTACACACACGGCAGGTGTAACTCTGTAAGGGCCACACCTCACTAACACATAGAGACTGACTACACACACGGCAGGTGTAACTCTGTACGGGCCACACCTCACTAACACATAGAGACTGACTACACACACGGCAGGTGTAACTCTGTAAGGGCCACACCTCACTAACACATAGAGACTGCTACACACACGGCAGGTGTAACTCTGTAAGGGCCACACCTCACTAACACATAGAGACTGACTACACACACGGCAGGTGTAACTCTGTAAGGGCCACACCTCACTAACACATAGAGACTGACTACACACACGGCAGGTGTAACTCTGTAAGGGCCACACCTCACTAACACATAGAGACTGACTACACACACGGCAGGTGTAACTCTGTAAGGGCCACACCTCACTAACACATAGAGACTGACTACACACACGGCAGGTGTAACTCTGTAAGGGCCACACCTCACTAACACATAGAGACTGACTACACACACGGCAGGTGTAACTCTGTAAGGGCCACACCTCACTAACACATAGAGACTGCTACACACGGCAGGTGTAACTCTGTAAGGGCCACACCTCACTAACACATAGAGACTGCTACACACACGGCAGGTGTAACTCTGTAAGGGCCACACCTCACTAACACATAGAGACTGCTACACACACGGCAGGTGTAACTCTGTAAGGGCCACACCTCACTAACACATAGAGACTGACTACACACACGGCAGGTGTAACTCTGTAAGGGCCACACCTCACTAACACATAGAGACTGACTACACACACGGCAGGTGTAACTCTGTAAGGGCCACACCTCACTAACACATAGAGACTTCTACACATACACACGGCAGGTGTAACTCTGTAAGGGCCACACCTCACTAACACATAGAGACTGCTACACACACGGCAGGTGTAACTCTGTAAGGGCCACACCTCACTAACACATAGAGACTGCTACACACACGGCAGGTGTAACTCTGTAAGGGCCACACCTCACTAAGACATAGAGACTGCTACACACACGGCAGGTGTAACTCTGTAAGGGCCACACCTCACTAACACATAGAGACTGACTACACACACGGCAGGTGTAACTCTGTAAGGGCCACACCTCACTAACACATAGAGACTGCTACACACACGGCAGGTGTAACTCTGTAAGGGCCACACCTCACTAACACATAGAGACTGCTACACACACGGCAGGTGTAACTCTGTAAGGGCCACACCTCACTAACACATAGAGACTGCTACACACACGGCAGGTGTAACTCTGTAGGGGCCACACCTCACTAACACATAGAGACTGACTACACACACGGCAGGTGTAACTCTGTAAGGGCCACACCTCACTAACACATAGAGACTGACTACACACACAGCAGGTGTAACTCTGTAAGGGCCACACCTCACTAACACATAGAGACTGACTACACACACGGCAGGTGTAACTCTGTAAGGGCCACACCTCACTAACACATAGAGACTACTACACACACGGCAGGTGTAACTCTGTAAGGGCCACACCTCACTAACACATAGAGACTGACTACACACACGGCAGGTGTAACTCTGTAAGGGCCACACCTCACTAACACATAGAGACTGACTACACACACGGCAGGTGTAACTCTGTAAGGGCCACACCTCACTAACACATAGAGACTGCCTACACACACGGCAGGTGTAACTCTGTAAGGGCCACACCTCACTAACACATAGAGACTACTACACACACGGCAGGTGTAACTCTGTAAGGGCCACACCTCACTAACACATAGAGACTACTACACACACGGCAGGTGTAACTCTGTAAGGGCCACACCTCACTAACACATAGAGACTGACTACACACACACACGGCAGGTGTAACCCTGTAAGGGCCACACCTCACTAACACATAGAGACTGCTACACACGGCAGGTGTAACTCTGTAAGGGCCACACCTCACTAACACATAGAGACTGCTACACACACGGCAGGTGTAACTCTGTAAGGGCCACACCTCACTAACACATAGAGACTGACTACACACACGGCAGGTGTAACTCTGTAAGGGCCACACCTCACTAACACATAGAGACTGACTACACACACGGCAGGTGTAACTCTGTAAGGGCCACACCTCACTAACACATAGAGACTGACTACACACACGGCAGGTGTAACTCTGTAAGGGCCACACCTCACTAACACATAGAGACTGCTACACACACGGCAGGTGTAACTCTGTAAGGGCCACACCTCACTAACACATAGAGACTGACTACACACACGGCAGGTGTAACTCTGTAAGGGCCACACCTCACTAACACATAGAGACTGACTACACACACGGCAGGTGTAACTCTGTAAGGGCCACACCTCACTAACACATAGAGACTGCTACACACACGGCAGGTGTAACTCTGTAAGGGCCACACCTCACTAACACATAGAGACTGACTACACACACGGCAGGTGTAACTCTGTAAGGGCCACACCTCACTAACACATAGAGACTGACTACACACACAGCAGGTGTAACTCTGTAAGGGCCACACCTCACTAACACATAGAGACTACTACACACACGGCAGGTGTAACTCTGTAAGGGCCACACCTCACTAACACATAGAGACTGACTACACACACACACGGCAGGTGTAACTCTGTAAGGGCCACACCTCACTAACACATAGAGACTGCTACACACGGCAGGTGTAACTCTGTAAGGGCCACACCTCACTAACACATAGAGACTGACTACACACACGGCAGGTGTAACTCTGTAAGGGCCACACCTCACTAACACATAGAGACTGACTACACACACGGCAGGTGTAACTCTGTAGGGGCCACACCTCACTAACACATAGAGACTGCTACACACACACACGGCAGGTGTAACTCTGTAGGGGCCACACCTCACTAACACATAGAGACTGACTACACACACGGCAGGTGTAACTCTGTAAGGGCCACACCTCACTAACACATAGAGACTGCTACACACACGGCAGGTGTAACTCTGTAAGGGCCACACCTCACTAACACATAGAGACTGACTACACACACACACGGCAGGTGTAACTCTGTAAGGGCCACACCTCACTAACACATAGAGACTGACTACACACACGGCAGGTGTAACTCTGTAAGGGCCACACCTCACTAACACATAGAGACTGACTACACACACGGCAGGTGTAACTCTGTAAGGGCCACACCTCACTAACACATAGAGACTGACTACACATAGGGCAGGTGTAACTCTGTAAGGGCCACACCTCACTAACACATAGAGACTGCTACACACACGGCAGGTGTAACTCTGTAAGGGCCACACCTCACTAACACATAGAGACTGACTACACACACGGCAGGTGTAACTCTGTAAGGGCCACACCTCACTAACACATAGAGACTGCTACACACACGGCAGGTGTAACTCTGTAAGGGCCACACCTCACTAACACATAGAGACTGACTACACACACGGCAGGTGTAACTCTGTAAGGGCCACACCTCACTAACACATAGAGACTGACTACACACACGGCAGGTGTAACTCTGTAAGGGCCACACCTCACTAACACATAGAGACTGCTACACACACGGCAGGTGTAACTCTGTAAGGGCCACACCTCACTAACAAATAGAGACTGACTACACACACGGCAGGTGTAACTCTGTAAGGGCCACACCTCACTAACACATAGAGACTGCTACACACACGGCAGGTGTAACTCTGTAAGGGCCACACCTCACTAACACATAGAGACTGACTACACACACACGGCAGGTGTAACTCTGTAAGGGCCACACCTCACTAACACATAGAGACTGACTACACACACGGCAGGTGTAACTCTGTAAGGGCCACACCTCACTAACACAAAGAGACTGCTACACACATGGCAGGTGTAACTCTGTAAGGGCCACACCTCACTAACACATAGAGACTGACTACACACACGGCAGGTGTAACTCTGTAAGGGCCACACCTCACTAACACATAGAGACTGCTACACACACGGCAGGGGTAACTCTGTAAGGGCCACACCTCACTAACACATAGAGACTGACTACACACACGGCAGGTGTAACTCTGTAAGGGCCACACCTCACTCACACATAGAGACTGCTACACACACAGCAGGTGTAACTCTGTAAGGGCCACACCTCACTAACACATAGAGACTGACTACACACACGGCAGGTGTAACTCTGTAAGGGCCACACCTCACTAACACATAGAGACTGCTACACACACGGCAGGTGTAACTCTGTAAGGGCCACACCTCACTAACACATAGAGACTGACTACACACATGGCAGGTGTAACTCTGTAAGGGCAACACCTCACTAACACATAGAGACTGCTACACACACGGCAGGTGTAACTCTGTAAGGGCCACACCTCACTAACACATAGAGACTGCTACACACACACGGCAGGTGTAACTCTGTAAGGGCCACACCTCACTCACACATAGAGACTGCTACACACACGGCAGGTGTAACTCTGTAAGGGCCACACCTCACTAACACATAGAGACTGACTACACACACGGCAGGTGTAACTCTGTAAGGGCCACACCTCACTAACACATAGAGACTGACTACACACACGGCAGGTGTAACTCTGTAAGGGCCACACCTCACTAACACATAGAGACTGACTACACACACGGCAGGTGTAACTCTGTAAGGGCCACACCTCACTAACACATAGAGACTGCTACACACACGGCAGGTGTAACTCTGTAAGGGCCACACCTCACTAACACATAGAGACTGCTACACACACGGCAGGTGTAACTCTGTAAGGGCCTCACTAACACATAGAGACTGACTACACACACGGCAGGTGTAACTCTGTAAGGGCCACACCTCACTAACACATAGAGACTGCTACACACACACGGCAGGTGTAACTCTGTAAGGGCCACACCTCACTCACACATAGAGACTGCTACACACACGGCAGGTGTAACTCTGTAAGGGCCACACCTCACTCACACATAGAGACTGACTACACACACGGCAGGTGTAACTCTGTAAGGGCCACACCTCACTAACACATAGAGACTGACTACACACACGGCAGGTGTAACTCTGTAAGGGCCACACCTCACTAACACATACAGACTGACTACACACACGGCAGGTGTAACTCTGTAAGGGCCACACCTCACTAACACATAGAGACTGACTACACACACGGCAGGTGTAACTCTGTAAGGGCCACACCTCACTAACACATAGAGACTACACACACGGCAGGTGTAACTCTGTAAGGGCCACACCTCACTAACACATAGAGACTGCTACACACACACGGCAGGTGTAACTCTGTAAGGGCCACACCTCACTCACACATAGAGACTGCTACACACACGGCAGGTGTAACTCTGTAAGGGCCACACCTCACTCACACATAGAGACTGACTACACACACGGCAGGTGTAACTCTGTAAGGGCCACACCTCACTAACACATAGAGACTGACTACACACACGGCAGGTGTAACTCTGTAAGGGCCACACCTCACTAACACATAGAGACTGACTACACACACGGCAGGTGTAACTCTGTAAGGGCCACACCTCACTAACACATACAGACTGACTACACACACGGCAGGTGTAACTCTGTAAGGGCCACACCTCACTAACACATAGAGACTGACTACACACACGGCAGGTGTAACTCTGTAAGGGCCACACCTCACTAACACATAGAGACTACACACACGGCAGGTGTAACTCTGTAAGGGCCACACCTCACTAACACATAGAGACTGCTACACACACACGGCAGGTGTAACTCTGTAAGGGCCACACCTCACTAACACATAGAGACTGACTACACACACGGCAGGTGTAACTCTGTAAGGGCCACACCTCACTAACACATAGAGACTGACTACACACACGGCAGGTGTAACTCTGTAAGGGCCACACCTCACTAACACATAGAGACTGCTACACACACGGCAGGTGTAACTCTGTAAGGGCCACACCTCACTAACACATAGAGACTGACTACACACACGGCAGGTGTAACTCTGTAAGGGCCACACCTCACTAACACATAGAGACTGACTACACACACGGCAGGTGTAACTCTGTAAGGGCCACACCTCACTAACACATAGAGACTGACTACACACACGGCAGGTGTAACTCTGTAAGGGCCACACCTCACTAACACATAGAGACTGACTACACACACACACGGCAGGTGTAACTCTGTAAGGGCCACACCTCACTAACACATAGAGACTGACTACACACACGGCAGGTGTAACTCTGTAAGGGCCACACCTCACTAACACATAGAGACTACACACACGGCAGGTGTAACTCTGTAAGGGCCACACCTCACTAACTTATAGAGACTGACTACACACACGGCAGGTGTAACTCTGTAAGGGCCACACGTCACTAACACATAGAGACTGACTACACACACGGCAGGTGTAACTCTGTAAGGACCACACCTCACTAAAACATAGAGACTGACTACACACACGGCAGGTGTAACTCTGTAAGGGCCACACCTCACTAACACATAGAGACTGACTACACACACGGCAGGTGTAACTCTGTAAGGGCCACACCTCACTAACACATAGAGACTGACTACACACACGGCAGGTGTAACTCTGTAAGGGCCACACCTCACTAACACATAGAGACTGCTACACACACGGCAGGTGTAACTCTGTAAGGGCCACACCTCACTAACACATAGAGACTACACACACGGCAGGTGTAACTCTGTAAGGGCCACACCTCACTAACTTATAGAGACTGACTACACACACGGCAGGTGTAACTCTGTAAGGGCCACACGTCACTAACACATAGAGACTGACTACACACACGGCAGGTGTAACTCTGTAAGGACCACACCTCACTAAAACATAGAGACTGACTACACACACGGCAGGTGTAACTCTGTAAGGGCCACACCTCACTAACACATAGAGACTGACTACACACACGGCAGGTGTAACTCTGTAAGGGCCACACCTCACTAACACATAGAGACTGCTACACACACGGCAGGTGTAACTCTGTAAGGGCCACACCTCACTAACACATAGAGACTGACTACACACACAGGGCAGGTGTAACTCTGTAAGGGCCACACCTCACTAACACATAGAGACTGCTACACACACGGCAGGTGTAACTCTGTAAGGGCCACACCTCACTAACACATAGAGACTGCTACACACACGGCAGGTGTAACTCTGTAAGGGCCACACCTCACTAACACATAGAGACTGACTACACACACGGCAGGTGTAACTCTGTAAGGGCCACACCTCACTAACACATAGAGACTGACTACACACACGGCAGGTGTAACTCTGTAAGGGCCACACCTCACTAACACATAGAGACTGCTACACACACGGCAGGTGTAACTCTGTAAGGGCCACACCTCACTAACACATAGAGACTGACTACACACACAGGGCAGGTGTAACTCTGTAAGGGCCACACCTCACTAACACATAGAGACTGCTACACACACGGCAGGTGTAACTCTGTAAGGGCCACACCTCACTAACACATAGAGACTGACTACACACACGGCAGGTGTAACTCTGTAAGGGCCACACCTCACTAACACATAGAGACTGACTACACACACGGCAGGTGTAACTCTGTAAGGGCCACACCTCACTAACACATAGAGACTGCTACACACACATGGCAGGTGTAACTCTGTAAGGGCCACACCTCACTAACACATAGAGACTGACTACACACACACACGGCAGGTGTAACTCTGTAAGGGCCACACCTCACTAACACATAGAGACTGACTACACACACGGCAGGTGTAACTCTGTAAGGGCCACACCTCACTAACACATAGAGACTGACTACACACACGGCAGGTGTAACTCTGTTAGGGCTACACCTCACTAACACATAGAGACTGCTACACACACGGCAGGTGTAACTCTGTAAGGGCCACACCTCACTAACACATAGAGACTGCTACACACACGGCAGGTGTAACTCTGTAAGGGCCACACCTCACTAACACATAGAGACTGACTACACACACGGCAGGTGTAACTCTGTAAGGGCCACACCTCACTAACACATAGAGACTGCTACACACACGGCAGGTGTAACTCTGTAAGGGCCACACCTCACTAACACATAGAGACTGCTACACACACGGCAGGTGTAACTCTGTAAGGGCCACACCTCACTAACACATAGAGACTGACTACACACACGGCAGGTGTAACTCTGTTAGGGCTACACCTCACTAACACATAGAGACTGCTACACACACGGCAGGTGTAACTCTGTAAGGGCCACACCTCACTAACACATAGAGACTGCTACACACACGGCAGGTGTAACTCTGTAAGGGCCACACCTCACTAACACATAGAGACTACACACACGGCAGGTGTAACTCTGTAAGGGCCACACCTCACTAACACATAGAGACTGACTACACACACGGCAGGTGTAACTCTGTAAGGGCCACACCTCACTAACACATAGAGACTGACTACACACACGGCAGGTGTAACTCTGTAAGGGCCACACCTCACTAACACATAGAGACTGACTACACACATGGCAGGTGTAACTCTGTAAGGCCACACCTCACTAACACATAGAGACTGCTACACACACGGCAGGTGTAACTCTGTAAGGGCCACACCTCACTAACACATAGAGACTGCTACACACACGGCAGGTGTAACTCTGTAAGGGCCACACCTCACTAACACATAGAGACTGCTACACACAGGGCAGGTGTAACTCTGTAAGGGCCACACCTCGCTAACACATAGAGACTGCTACACACACGGCAGGTGTAACTCTGTAAGGGCCACACCTCACTAACACATAGAGACTGACTACACACACGGCAGGTGTAACTCTGTAAGGGCCACACCTCACTAACACATAGAGACTGACTACACACACGGCAGGTGTAACTCTGTAAGGGACACACCTCACTAACACATAGAGACTGCTACACACACGGCAGGTGTAACTCTGTAAGGGCCACACCTCACTAACACATAGAGACTGACTACACACACGGCAGGTGTAACTCTGTAAGGGCCACACCTCACTAACACATAGAGACTGCTACACACACGGCAGGTGTAACTCTGTAAGGGCCACACCTCACTAACACATAGAGACTGACTACACACACGGCAGGTGTAACTCTGTAAGGGCCACACCTCACTAACACATAGAGACTGACTACACACACGGCAGGTGTAACTCTGTAAGGGCCACACCTCACTAACACATAGAGACTGACTACACACGGCAGGTGTAACTCTGTAAGGGCCACACCTCACTAACACATAGAGACTGCTACACACACGGCAGGTGTAACTCTGTAAGGGCCACACCTCACTTACACATAGAGACTGACTACACACACACGGCAGGTGTAACTCTGTAAGGGCCACACCTCACTAACACATAGAGACTGACTACACACACGGCAGGTGTAACTCTGTAAGGGCCACACCTCACTAACACATAGAGACTGACTACACACACGGCAGGTGTAACTCTGTAAGGGCCACACCTCACTAACACATAGAGACTGCTACACACACGGCAGGTGTAACTCTGTAAGGGCCACACCTCACTAACACATAGAGACTGCTACACACACGGCAGGTGTAACTCTGTAAGGGCCACACCTCACTTACACATAGAGACTGACTACACACACACGGCAGGTGTAACTCTGTAAGGGCCACACCTCACTAACACATAGAGACTGACTACACACACGGCAGGTGTAACTCTGTAAGGGCCACACCTCACTAACACATAGAGACTGACTACACACACGGCAGGTGTAACTCTGTAAGGGCCACACCTCACTAACATATAGAGACTGCTACACACACACACGGCAGGTGTAACTCTGTAAGGGCCACACCTCACTAACACATAGAGACTGACTACACACACGGCAGGTGTAACTCTGTAAGGGCCACACCTCACTAACACATAGAGACTGCTACACACACGGCAGGTGTAACTCTGTAAGGGCCACACCTCACTAACACATAGAGACTGCTACACACACGGCAGGTGTAACTCTGTAAGGGCTACACCTCACTAACACATAGAGACTGACTACACACACACACGGCAGGTGTAACTCTGTAAGGGCCACACCTCACTAACACATAGAGACTGACTACACACACGGCAGGTGTAACACTGTAAGGGCCACACCTCACTAACACATAGAGACTGACTACACACACGGCAGGTGTAACTCTGTAAGGGCCACACCTCACTAACACATAGAGACTGCTACACACACGGCAGGTGTAACTCTGTAAGGGCTACACCTCACTAACACATAGAGACTGACTACACACACACACGGCAGGTGTAACTCTGTAAGGGCCTCACCTCACTAACACATAGAGACTGCTACACACACGGCAGGTGTAACTCTGTAAGGGCCACACCTCACTAACACATAGAGACTGACTACACACACGGCAGGTGTAACTCTGTAAGGGCCACACCTCACTAACACATAGAGACTGACTACACACACGGCAGGTGTAACTCTGTAAGGGCCACACCTCACTAACACATAGAGACTGCTACCCACACAGCAGGTGTTACTCTGTAAGGGCCACACCTCACTAACACATAGAGACTGCTACACACACGGCAGGTGTAACTCTATAAGGGCCACACCTCACTATCACATAGAGACTGACTACACACACGGCAGGTGTAACTCTGTAAGGGCCACACCTCACTAACACATAGAGACTGACTACACACACGGCAGGTGTAACTCTGTAAGGGCCACACCTCACTAACACATAGAGACTGACTACACACATGGCAGGTGTAACTCTGTAAGGGCCACACCTCACTAACACATAGAGACTGACTACACACATGGCAAGTGTAACTCTGTAAGGGCCACACCTCACTAACACATAGAGACTGCTACACACACGGCAGGTGTAACTCTGTAAGGGCCGTACCTCACTAACACATAGAGACTGACTACACACACACGGCAGGTGTAACTCTGTAAGGGCCACACCTCACTAACACATAGAGACTGACTACACACACACGGCAGGTGTAACTCTGTAAGGGCCACACCTCACTAACACATAGAGACTGCTACACACACGGCAGGTGTAACTCTGTAAGGGCCACAACTCACTAACACATAGAGACTGACTACACACACACACGGCAGGTGTAACTCTGTAAGGGCCACACCTCACTAACACATAGAGACTGCTACACACACGGCAGGTGTAACTCTGTAAGGGCCACACCTCACTAACACATAGAGACTACACACACGGCAGGTGTAACTCTGTAAGGGCCTCACCTCACTAACACATAGAGACTGACTACACACACGACAGGTGTAACTCTGTAAGGGCCACACCTCACTAACACATAGAGACTGACTACACACACGGCAGGTGTAACTCTGTAAGGGCTACACCTCACTAACACATAGAGACTGACTACACACACAGCAGGTGTAACTCTGTAAGGGCCACACCTCACTAACACATAGAGACTGCTACACACACGGCAGGTGTAACTCTGTAAGGGCCTCACCTCACTAACACATAGAGACTGCTACACACACGGCAGGTGTAACTCTGTAAGGGCCACACCTCACTAACACATAGAGACTGACTACACACACACACGGCAGGTGTAACTCTGTAAGGGCCACACCTCACTAACACATAGAGACTGACTACACACACACACGGCAGGTGTAACTCTGTAAGGGCCACACCTCACTAACACATAGAGACTGACTACACACACACACGGCAGGTGTAACTCTTTAAGGGCCACACCTCACTAACACATAGAGACTGCTACACACACGGCAGGTGTAACTCTGTAAGGGCCACACCTCACTTACACATAGAGACTGACTACACACACACGGCAGGTGTAACTCTGTAAGGGCCACACCTCACTAACACATAGAGACTGACTACACACACGGCAGGTGTAACTCTGTAAGGGCCACACCTCACCAACACATAGAGACTGACTACACACACACACGGCAGGTGTAACTCTGTAAGGGCCACACCTCACTAACACATAGAGACTGACTACACACACACACGGCAGGTGTAACTCTTTAAGGGCCACACCTCACTAACACATAGAGACTGCTACACACACGGCAGGTGTAACTCTGTAAGGGCCACACCTCACTAACACATAGAGACTGACTACACACACACACGGCAGGTGTAACTCTGTAAGGGCCACACCTCACTAACACATAGAGACTGACTACACACACGGCAGGTGTAACTCTGTAAGGGCCACACCTCACTAACACATAGAGACTGCTACACACACGGCAGGTGTAACTCTGTAAGGGCCACACCTCACTAACACATAGAGACTGACTACACACACGGCAGGTGTAACTCTGTAAGGGCTACACCTCACTAACACATAGAGACTGACTACACACACACACGGCAGGTGTAACTCTGTAAGGGCCACACCTCACTAACACATAGAGACTGACTACACACACGGCAGGTGTAACACTGTAAGGGCCACACCTCACTAACACATAGAGACTGCTACACACACGGCAGGTGTAACTCTGTAAGGGCCTCACTAACACATAGAGACTGACTACACACACGGCAGGTGTAACTCTGTAAGGGCCACACCTCACTAACACATAGAGACTGACTACACACACGGCAGGTGTAACTCTGTAAGGGCCACACCTCACTAACACATAGAGACTGACTACACACACGGCAGGTGTAACTCTGTAAGGGCCACACCTCACTAACACATAGAGACTGCTACACACACGGCAGGTGTAACTCTGTAAGGGCCGTACCTCACTAACACATAGAGACTGACTACACACACACGGCAGGTGTAACTCTGTAAGGGCCACACCTCACTAACACATAGAGACTGACTACACACACGGCAGGTGTAACTCTGTAAGGGCCACACCTCACTAACACATAGAGACTGCTACACACATGGCAGGTGTAACTCTGTAAGGGCCACACCTCACTAACACATAGAGACTGACTACACACACGGCAGGTGTAACTCTGTAAGGGCCACACCTCACTAACACATAGAGACTGACTACACACACGGCAGGTGTAACTCTGTAAGGGCCACACCTCACTAACACATAGAGACTGACTACACACACGGCAGGTGTAACTCTGTAAGGGCCACACTAACACATAGAGACTGACTACACACACGGCAGGTGTAACTCTGTAAGGGCCACACCTCACTAACACATAGAGACTGCTACACACACGGCAGGTGTAACTCTGTAAGGGCCACACCTCACTAACACATAGAGACTGCTACACACACGGCAGGTATAACTCTGTAAGGGCCACACCTCACTAACACATAGAGACTGACTACACACACGGCAGGTGTAACTCTGTAAGGGCCACACCTCACTAACACATAGAGACTGACTACACACACGGCAGGTGTAACTCTGTAAGGGCCACACCTCACTAACACATAGAGACTGACTACACACACGGCAGGTGTAACTCTGTAAGGGCCACACCTCACTAACACATAGAGACTGCTACACACACGGCAGGTGTAACTCTGTAAGGGCCACACCTCACTAACACATAGAGACTGCTACACACACGGCAGGTGTAACTCTGTAAGGGCCACACCTCACTTACACATAGAGACTGACTACACACACGTAACTCTGTAAGGGCCACACCTCACTAACACATAGAGACTGCTACACACACGGCAGTTGTAACTCTGTAAGGGCCACACCTCACTAACACATAGAGACTGACTACACACACGTAACTCTGTAAGGGCCACACCTCACTAACACATAGAGACTGACTACACACACGGCAGGTGTAACTCTGTAAGGGCCACACCTCACTAACACATAGAGACTGCTACACACACGGCAGGTGTAACTCTGTAAGGGCCACACCTCACTAACACATAGAGACTGCTACACACACGGCAGGTGTAACTCTGTAAGGGCCACACCTCACTAACACATAGAGACTGACTACACACACAGCAGGTGTAACTCTGTAAGGGCCACACCTCACTAACACATAGAGACTGCTACACACACGGCAGGTGTAACTCTGTAAGGGCCTCACTAACACATAGAGACTGCTACACACACGGCAGGTGTAACTCTGTAAGGGCCACACCTCACTAACACATAGAGACTGACTACACACACGGCAGGTGTAACTCTGTAAGGGCCACACCTCACTAACACATAGAGACTGCTACACATACAGCAGGTGTAACTCTGTAAGGGCCACACCTCACTAACACATAGAGACTGCTACACACACACACGGCAGGTGTAACTCTGTAAGGGCCACACCTCACTAACACATAGAGACTGCTACACACATGGCAGGTGTAACTCTGTAAGGGCCACACCTCACTAACACATAGAGACTGCTACACACACACACAGCAGGTGTAACTCTGTAAGGGCCACACCTCACTAACACATAGAGACTGACTACACACACACACGGCAGGTGTAACTCTGTAAGGGCCACACCTCACTTACACATAGAGACTACACACACGGCAGGTGTAACTCTGTAAGGGCCACACCTCACTAACACATAGAGACTGACTACACACACGGCAGGTGTAACTCTGTAAGGGCCACACCTCACTAACACATAGAGACTGACTAAACACACGACAGGTGTAACTCTGTAAGGGCCACACCTCACTAACACATAGAGACTGCTACACACACGGCAGGTGTAACTCTGTAAGGGCCACACCTCACTAACACATAGAGACTGACTACACACACGGCAGGTGTAACTCTGTAAGGGCCACACCTCACTAACACATAGAGACTGCTACACACACGGCAGGTGTAACTCTGTAAGGGCCACACCTCACTAACACATAGAGACTGACTACACACGGCAGGTGTAACTCTGTAAGGGCCACACCTCACTAACACATAGAGACTGCTACACACACACGGCAGGTGTAACTCTGTAAGGGCCACACCTCACTAACACATAGAGACTGACTACACACACGGCAGGTGTAACTCTGTAAGGGCCACACCTCACTAACACATAGAGACTGCTACACACACGGCAGGTGTAACTCTGTAAGGGCCACACCTCACTAACACATAGAGACTGACTACACACACGGCAGGTGTAACTCTGTAAGGGCCACACCTCACTAACACATAGAGACTGACTACACACACGGCAGGTGTAACTCTGTAAGGTCCACACCTAACTAACACATAGAGACTGACTATACACACGGCAGGTGTAACTCTGTAAGGGCCACACCTCACTAACACATAGAGACTCCTACACACACGGCAGGTGTAACTCTGTAAGGGCCACACCTCACTAACACATAGAGACTGCTACATACACGGCAGGTGTAACTCTGTAAGGGCCACACCTCACTAACACATAGAGACTGACTACACACACGGCAGGTGTAACTCTGTAAGGGCCACACCTCACTAACACATAGAGACTGCTACACACACGGCAGGTGTAACTCTGTAAGGGCCACACCTCACTAACACATAGAGACTGCTACACACACGGCAGGTGTAACTCTGTAAGGGCCACACCTCACTAACACATAGAGACTGCTACACACACGGCAGGTGTAACTCTGTAAGGGCCAAACCTCACTAACACATAGAGACTGACTACACACACGGCAGGTGTAACTCTGTAAGGGCCACACCTCACTAACACATAGAGACTGCTACACACACGGCAGGTGTAACTCTGTAAGGGCCTCACTAACACATAGAGACTGACTACACACGCGGCAGGTGTAACTCTGTAAGGGCCACACCTCACTAACACATAGAGACTGCTACACACACGGCAGGTGTAACTCTGTAGGGGCCACACCTCACTAACACATAGAGACTGCTACATACACGGCAGGTGTAACTCTGTAAGGGCCACACCTCACTAACACATAGAGACTGACTACACACACGGCAGGTGTAACTCTGTAAGGGCCACACCTCACTAACACATAGAGACTCCTACACACACGGCAGGTGTAACTCTGTAAGGGCCACACCTCACTAACACATAGAGACTGCTACATACACGGCAGGTGTAACTCTGTAAGGGCCACACCTCACTAACACATAGAGACTGCTACACACACGGCAGGTGTAACTCTGTAAGGGCCTCACTAACACATAGAGACTGTTTACACACGCGGCAGGTGTAACTCTGTAAGGGCCACACCTCACTAACACATAGAGACTGACTACACACACGGCAGGTGTAACTCTGTAGGGGCCACACCTCACTAACACATAGAGACTGACTACACACAAGGCAGGTGTAACTCTGTAAGGGCCTCACTAACACATAGAGACTGACTACACACTTGGCAGGTGTAACTCTGTAAGGGCCACACCTCACTAACACATAGAGACTGACTACACACACGGCAGGTGTAACTCTGTAAGGGCAACACCTCACTAACACATAGAGACTGCTACACACACACACGGCAGGTGTAACTCTGTAAGGGCCACACCTCACTAACACATAGAGACTGCTACACACACGGCAGGTGTAACTCTGTAAGGGCCACACCTCACTAACACATAGAGACTGACTACACACACGGCAGGTGTAACTCTGTAAGGGCCACACCTCACTAACACATAGAGACTGACTACACACACGGCAGGTGTAACTCTGTAAGGGCCACACCTCACTAACACATAGAGACTGCTACACACACACACGGCAGGTGTAACTCTGTAAGGGCCACACCTCACTAACACATAGAGACTGACTACACACACGGCAGGTGTAACTCTGTAAGGGCCACACCTCACTAACACATAGAGACTGCTACACACACGGCAGGTGTAACTCTGTAAGGGCCACACCTCACTAACACATAGAGACTGACTACACACACAGCAGGTGTAACTCTGTAAGGGCCACACCTCACTAACACATAGAGACTGACTACACACACGGCAGGTGTAACTCTGTAAGGGCCACACCTCACTAACACATAGAGACTGCTACACACACACACGGCAGGTGTAACTCTGTAAGGGCCACACCTCACTAACACATAGAGACTGACTACACACACACACGGCAGGTGTAACTCTGTAAGGGCCACACCTCACTAACACATAGAGACTGCTACACACGGCAGGTGTAACTCTGTAAGGGCCACACCTCACTAACACATAGAGACTGACTACACACACGGCAGGTGTAACTCTGTAAGGGCCACACCTCACTAACACATAGAGACTGCTACACACACGGCAGGTGTAACTCTGTAAGGGCCACACCTCACTAACACATAGAGACTGACTACACACACGGCAGGTGTAACTCTGTAAGGGCCACACCTCACTAACACATAGAGACTGACTACACACACGGCAGGTGTAACTCTGTAAGTGCCACACCTCACTAACACATAGAGACTGACTACACACACGGCAGGTGTAACTCTGTAAGGGCCACACCTCACTAACACATAGAGACTGACTACACACACGGCAGGTGTAACTCTGTAAGGGCCACACCTCACTAACACATAGAGACTGCTACACACACGGCAGGTGTAACTCTGTAAGGGCCACACCTCACTAACACATAGAGACTGACTACACACACGGCAGGTGTAACTCTGTAAGGGCCACACCTCACTAACACATAGAGACTGACTACACACACGGCAGGTGTAACTCTGTAAGGGCCTCACTAACACATAGAGACTGCTACACACACGGCAGGTGTAACTCTGTAAGGGCCACACCTCACTAACACATAGAGACTGACTACACACACACACGGCAGGTGTAACTCTGTAAGGGCCACACCTCACTAACACATAGAGACTGCTACACACACGGCAGGTGTAACTCTGTAAGGGCCACACCTCACTAACACATAGAGACTGACTACACACACGGCAGGTGTAACTCTGTAAGGGCCACACCTCACTAACACATAGAGACTGACTACACACACGGCAGGTGTAACTCTGTAAGGGCCACACCTCACTAACACATAGAGACTGCTACACACACGGCAGGTGTAACTCTGTAAGGGCCACACCTCACTAACACATAGAGACTGACTACACACACGGCAGGTGTAACTCTGTAAGGGCCACACCTCACTAACACATAGAGACTGACTACACACACGGCAGGTGTAACTCTGTAAGGGCCACACCTCACTAACACATAGAGACTGCTACACACACGGCAGGTGTAACTCTTTAAGGGCCACACCTCACTAACACATAGAGACTGACTACACACACGGCAGGTGTAATTCTGTAAGGGCCACACCTCACTAACACATAGAGACTGACTACACACACGGCAGGTGTAACTCTGTAAGGGGGCCACACCTCACTAACACATAGAGACTGCTACACACACGGCAGGTGTAACTCTGTAAGGGGGCCACACCTCACTAACACATAGAGACTGACTACACACACGGCAGGTGTAACTATGTAAGGGCCACACCTCACTAACACATAGAGACTGCTACATACACACGGCAGGTGTAACTCTGTAAGGGCCACACCTCACTAACACATAGAGACTGCTACACACACGGCAGGTGTAACTCTGTAAGGGCCACACCTCACTAACACATAGAGACTTATACACACACGGCAGGTGTAACTCTGTAAGGGCCACACCTCACTAACACATAGAGACTGCTACACACACGGCAGGTGTAACTCTGTAAGGGCCACACCTCACTAACACATAGAGACTGACTACACACACGGCAGGTGTAACTCTGTAAGGGCCACACCTCACTAACACATAGAGACTGCTACACACGGCAGGTGTAACTCTGTAAGGGCCACATCTCACTAACACATAGAGACTGACTACACACACGGCAGGTGTAACTCTGTAAGGGCCACACCTCACTAACACATAGAGACTGCTACACACACACACGGCAGGTGTAACTCTGTAAGGGCCACACCTCACTAACACATAGAGACTGACTACACACACGGCAGGTGTAACTCTGTAAGGGCCACACCTCACTAACACATAGAGACTACACACACGGCAGGTGTAACTCTGTAAGGGCCACACCTCACTAACACATAGAGACTGCTACACACGGCAGGTGTAACTCTGTAAGGGCCACACCTCACTAACACATAGAGACTGACTACACACACGGCAGGTGTAACTCTGTAAGGGCCACACCTCACTAACACATAGAGACTGACTACACACACGGCAGGTGTAACTCTGTAAGGGCCTCACTAACACATAGAGACTGCTACACACACGGCAGGTGTAACTCTGTAAGGGCCACACCTCACTAACACATAGAGACTGCTACACACACACACGGCAGGTGTAACTCTGTAAGGGCCACACCTCACTTACACATAGAGACTGACTACACACACGGCAGGTGTAACTCTGTAAGGGCCACACCTCACTAACACATAGAGACTGACTACACACACGGCAGGTGTAACTCTGTAAGGGCCACACCTCACTAACACATAGAGACTGCTACACACACACACGGCAGGTGTCACTCTGTAAGGGCCACACCTCACTAACATATAGAGACTGCTACACACACGGCAGGTGTAACTCTGTAAGGGCCACACCTCACTAACACATAGAGACTGCTACACACACAGCAGGTGTAACTCTGTAAGGGCCACACCTCACTAACACATAGAGACTGACTACACACACGGCAGGTGTAACTCTGTAAGGGCCACACCTCACTAACACATAGAGACTACTACACACACACAGGTGTAACTCTGTAGGGGCCACACCTCACTAACATATAGAGACTGACTACACACACGGCAGGTGTAACTCTGTAAGGGCCACACCTCACTAACACATAGAGACTGCTACACACACGGCAGGTGTAACTCTGTAAGGGCCACACCTCACTAACACATAGAGACTGCTACACACACGGCAGGTGTAACTCTGTAAGGGCCACACCTCACTAACACATAGAGACTGCTGCACACACGGCAGGTGTAACTCTGTAAGGGCCACACCTCACTAACACATAGAGACTGACTACACACACGGCAGGTATAACTCTGTAAGGGCCACACCTCGCTAACACATAGAGACTGACTACACACACGGCAGGTGTAACTCTGTAAGGGCCACACCTCACTAACACATAGAGACTGACTACACACACGGCAGGTGTAACTCTGTAAGGGCCACACTAACACATAGAGACTGCTACACACACGGCAGGTGTAACTCTGTAAGGGCCACACCTCACTAACACATAGAGACTGACTACACACACAGCAGGTGTAACTCTGTAAGGGCCACACCTCACTAACACATAGAGACTGACTACACACACGGCAGGTGTAACTCTGTAAGGGCCACACCTCACTAACACATAGAGACTGACTACACACACGGCAGGTGTAACTCTGTAAGGGCCACACCTCACTAACACATAGAGACTGACTACACACACGGCAGGTGTAACCCTGTAAGGGCCACACCTCACTAACACAAAGAGACTGCTACACACAGGGGAGGTGTAACTCTGTAAGGGCCACACCTCACTAACACATAGAGACTGCTACACACACGGCAGGTGTAACTCTGTAAGGGCCACACCTCACTAACACATAGAGACTGCTACACACACGGCAGGTGTAACTCTGTAAGGGCCACACCTCACTAACACATAGAGACTGCTACACACACGGCAGGTGTAACTCTGTAAGGGCCACACCTCACTAACACATAGAGACTGACTACACACACGGCAGGTGTAACTCTGTAAGGGCCACACCTCACTAACACATAGAGACTGCTACACACACGGCAGATGTAACTCTGTAAGGGCCACACGTCACTAACACATAGAGACTGACTACACACACGGCAGGTGTAACTCTGTAAGGGCCACACCTCACTAACACATAGAGACTGCTACACACACGGCAGGTGTAACTCTGTAAGGGCCACACCTCACTAACACATAGAGACTGACTACACACACGGCAGGTGTAACTCTGTAAGGGCCACACCTCACTAACACATACAGACTGACTACACACACACACGGCAGGTGTAACTCTGTAAGGGCCACACCTCACTAACACATAGAGACTGACTACACACACACACGGCAGGTGTAACTCTGTAAGGGCCACACCTCACTAACACAGAGAAACTGCTACACACACGGCAGGTGTAACTCTGTAAGGGCCACACCTCACTAACACATAGAGACTGACTACACACACGGCAGGTGTAACTCTGTAAGGGCCACACCTCACTAACACATAGAGACTGCTACACACACGGCAGGTGTAACTCTGTAAGGGCCACACCTCACTAACACATAGAGACTGCTACACACACACACGGCAGGTGTAACTCTGTAAGGGCCACACCTCACTAACACATAGAGACTGCTACACACACACAGGTGTAACTCTGTAAGGGCCACACCTCACTAACACATAGAGACTGCTACACACACGGCAGGTGTAACTCTGTAAGGGCCACACCTCACTAACACATAGAGACTGCTACACATGGCAGGTGTAACTCTGTAAGGGCCACACCTCACTAACACATAGAGACTGCTACACACACGGCAGGTGTAACTCTGTAAGGGCCACACCTCACTAACACATAGAGACTGCTACATACGGCAGGTGTAACTCTGTAAGGGCCACACCTCACTAACACATAGAGACTGCTACATACGGCAGGTGTAACTCTGTAAGGGCCACACCTCACTAACACATAGAGACTGCTACATACGGCAGGTGTAACTCTGTAAGGGCCACACCTCACTAACACATAGAGACTGACTACACACACGGCAGGTGTAACTCTGTAAGGGCCACACCTCACTAACACTTAGAGACTGCTACACACACACGGCAGGTGTAACTCTGTAAGGGCCACACCTCACTAACACATAGAGACTACACACACACGGCAGGTGTAACTCTGTAAGGGCCACACCTCACTAACACATAGAGACTGACTACACACACGGCATGTGTAACTCTGTAAGGGCCACACCTCACTAACACATAGAGACTGACTACAGACACGGCAGGTGTAACTCTGTAAGGGCCACACCTCACTAACACATAGAGACTGACTACACACACGGCAGGTGTAACTCTGTAGGGGCCACACCTCACTAACACATAGAGACTGCTACACACGGCAGGTGTAACTCTGTAAGGGCCACACCTCACTAACACATAGAGACTGACTACACACACGGCAGGTGTAACTCTGTAAGGGCCACACCTCACTAACACATAGAGACTGACTACACACACGGCAGGTGTAACTCTGTCAGGGCCACACCTCACTAACACATAGAGACTGACTACACACACACACGGCAGGTGTAACTCTGTAAGGGCCACTCCACACTAACACATAGAGACTGCTACACACACGGCAGGTGTAACTCTGTAAGGGCCACACCTCACTAACACATAGAGACTGACTACACACACGGCAGGTGTAACTCTGTAAGGGCCACACCTCACTAACACATAGAGACTGACTACACACACGGCAGGTGTAACTCTGTAAGGGCCACACCTCACTAACACATAGAGACTGACTACACACACGGCAGGTGTAACTCTGTAAGGGCCACACCTCACTAACACATAGAGACTGACTACACACACGGCAGGTGTAACTCTGTAAGGGCCACACCTCACTAATACATAGAGACTACACACACGGCAGGTGTAACTCTGTAAGGGCCACACCTCACTAACACATAGAGACTGCTACACACACGGCAGGTGTAACTCTGTAAGGGCCACACCTCACTAACACATAGAGACTGACTACACACACGGCAGGTGTAACTCTGTAAGGGCCACACCTCACTAACACATAGAGACTGCTACACACACACACGGCAGGTGTAACTCTGTAAGGGCCACACCTCACTAACACATAGAGACTGCTACACACACGGCAGGTGTAACTCTGTAAGGGCCACACCTCACTAACACATAGAGACTGACTACACACACGGCAGGTGTAACTCTGTAAGGGCCACACCTCACTAACACATAGAGACTGCTACACACACGGCAGGTGTAACTCTGTAAGGGCCACACCTCACTAACACATAGAGACTGACTACACACACGGCAGGTGTAACTCTGTAAGGGCCACACCTCACTAACACATAGAGACTGACTACACACACGGCAGGTGTAACTCTGTAAGGGCCACACCTCACTAACACATAGAGACTGACTACACACATGGCAGGTGTAACTCTGTAAGGGCCACACCTCACTTACACATAGAGACTGACTACACACACGGCAGGTGTAACTCTGTAAGGGCCACACCTCACTAACACATAGAGACTGCTACACACACACAGGTGTAACTCTGTAAGGGCCACACCTCACTAACACATAGAGACTGACTACACACACACACGGCAGGTGTAACTCTGTAAGGGCCACACCTCACTAACACATAGAAACTGCTACACACACGGCAGGTGTAACTCTGTAAGGGCCACACCTCACTAACACATAGAGACTGACTACACACACGGCAGGTGTAACTCTGTAAGGGCCACACCTCACTAACACATAGAGACTGCTACACACACGGCAGGTGTAACTCTGTAAGGGCCACACCTCACTAACACATAGAGACTGACTACACACACGGCAGGTGTAACTCTGTAAGGGCCACACCTCACTAACACATAGAGACTGACTACACACACGGCAGGTGTAACTCTGTAAGGGCCACACCTCACTAACACATAGAGACTGACTACACACACGGCAGGTGTAACTCTGTAAGGGCCACACCTCACTAACACATAGAGACTGACTACACACACGGCAGGTGTAACTCTGTAAGGGCCACACCTCACTAACACATAGAGACTGACTACACACACGGCAGGTGTAACTCTGTAAGGGCCACACCTCACTAACACATAGAGACTGCTACACACACGGCAGGTGTAACTCTGTAAGGGCCACACCTCACTAACACATAGAGACTGACTACACACACGGCAGGTGTAACTCTGTAAGGGCCACACCTCACTAACACATAGAGACTGACTACACACACGGCAGGTGTAACTCTGTAAGGGCCACACCTCACTAACACATAGAGACTGACTACACACACGGCAGGTGTAACTCTGTAAGGGCCATACCTCACTAACACATAGAGACTGCTACACACACGGCAGGTGTAACTCTGTAAGGGCCACACCTCACTAACACATAGAGACTGCTACACACACGGCAGGTGTAACTCTGTAAGGGCCATACCTCACTAACACATAGAGACTGCTACACACACGGCAGGTGTAACTCTGTAAGGGCCACACCTCACTAACACATAGAGACTGCTACACACACGGCAGGTGTAACTCTGTAAGGGCCACACCTCACTAACACATAGAGACTGACTACACACACGGCAGGTGTAACTCTGTAAGGGCCACACCTCACTAACACATAGAGACTGCTACACACGGCAGGTGTAACTCTGTAAGGGCCTCACTAACACATAGAGACTGCTACACACACGGCAGGTGTAACTCTGTAAGGGCCACACCTCACTAACACATAGAGACTGCTACACACACGGCAGGTGTAACTCTGTAAGGGCCACACCTCACTAACACATAGAGACTGACTACACACACGGCAGGTGTAACTCTGTAAGGGCCACACCTCACTAACACATAGAGACTGCTACACACATGGCAGGTGTAACTCTGTAAGGGCTACACCTCACTAACACATAGAGACTGACTACACACACGGCAGGTGTAACTCTGTAAGGGCCACACCTCACTAACACATAGAGACTGACTACACACACAGCAGGTGTAACTCTGTAAGGGCCACACCTCACTAACACATAGAGACTGACTACACACACGGCAGGTGTAACTCTGTAAGGGCCATACCTCACTAACACATAGAGACTGCTACACACACGGCAGGTGTAACTCTGTAAGGGCCACACCTCACTAACACATAGAGACTGCTACACACACGGCAGGTGTAACTCTGTAAGGGCCACACCTCACTAACACATAGAGACTGACTACACACACAGCAGGTGTAACTCTGTAAGGGCCACACCTCACTAACACATAGAGACTGACTACACACACGGCAGGTGTAACTCTGTAAGGGCCATACCTCACTAACACATAGAGACTGCTACACACACGGCAGGTGTAACTCTGTAAGGGCCATACCTCACTAACACATAGAGACTGCTACACACACGGCAGGTGTAACTCTGTAAGGGCCATACCTCACTAACACATAGAGACTGCTACACACACGGCAGGTGTAACTCTGTAAGGGCCACACCTCACTAACACATAGAGACTGCTACACACACGGCAGGTGTAACTCTGTAAGGGCCACACCTCACTAACACATAGAGACTGACTACACACACAGCAGGTGTAACTCTGTAAGGGCCACACCTCACTAACACATAGAGACTGACTACACACACGGCAGGTGTAACTCTGTAAGGGCCACACCTCACTAACACATAGAGACTGACTACACACACGGCAGGTGTAACTCTGTAAGGGCCACACCTCACTAACACAAAGAGACTGACTACACACACGGCAGGTGTAACTCTGTAAGGGCCACACCTCACTAACACATAGAGACTGCTACACACACGGCAGGTGTAACTCTGTAAGGGCCACACCTCACTAACACATAGAGACTGACTACACACACGGCAGGTGTAACTCTGTAAGGGCCACACCTCACTAACACATAGAGACTGACTACACACACACACGGCAGGTGTAACTCTGTAAGGGCCACACCTCACTAACACATAGAGACTGCCACACACACGGCAGGTGTAACTCTGTAAGGGCCACACCTCACTAACACATAGAGACTGACTACACACACGGCAGGTGTAACTCTGTAAGGGCCACACCTCACTAACACATAGAGACTGACTACACACACGGCAGGTGTAACTCTGTAAGGGCCACACCTCACTAACACATAGAGACTGACTACACACACGGCAGGTGTAACTCTGTAAGGGCCACACCTCACTAACACATAGAGACTGACTACACACACGGCAGGTGTAACTCTGTAAGGGCCACACCTCACTAACACATAGAGACTGCTACACACACGGCAGGTGTAACTCTGTAAGGGCCACACCTCACTAACACATAGAGACTGACTACACACACGGCAGGTGTAACTCTGTAAGGGCCACACCTCACTAACACATAGAGACTGCTACACACACACACGGCAGGTGTAACTCTGTAAGGGCCACACCTCACTAACACATAGAGACTGACTACACACACGGCAGGTGTAACTCTGTAAGGGCCACACCTCACTAACACATAGAGACTGACTACACACACACACGGCAGGTGTAACTCTGTAAGGGCCACACCTCACTAACACATAGAGACTGCCACACACACGGCAGGTGTAACTCTGTAAGGGCCACACATCACTAACACATAGAGACTGACTACACACACGGCAGGTGTAACTCTGTAAGGGCCACACCTCACTAACACATAGAGACTGACTACACACACGGCAGGTGTAACTCTGTAAGGGCCACACCTCACTAACACATAGAGACTGACTACACACACGGCAGGTGTAACTCTGTAAGGGCCACACCTCACTAACACATAGAGACTGCTACACACACGGCAGGTGTAACTCTGTAAGGGCCACACCTCACTAACACATAGAGACTGACTACACACACACACGGCAGGTGTAACTCTGTAAGGGCCACACCTCACTAACACATAGAGACTGACTACACACACGGCAGGTGTAACTCTGTAAGGGCCACACCTCACTAACACATAGAGACTGACTACACACACACACACAGGTGTAACTCTGTAAGGGCCACACCTCACTAACACATAGAGACTGCTACACACACGGCAGGTGTAACTCTGTAAGGGCCACACCTCACTAACACATAGAGACTGACTACACACACGGCAGGTGTAACTCTGTAAGGGCCACACCTCACTAAGACATAGAGACTGACTACACACACGGCAGGTGTAACTCTGTAAGGGCCACACCTCACTAACACATAGAGACTGCTACACACACGGCAGGTGTAACTCTGTAAGGGCCACACCTCACTAACACATAGAGACTGACTATACACACGTAACTCTGTAAGGGCCACACCTCACTAACACATAGAGACTGACTACACACACGGCAGGTGTAACTCTGTAAGGGCCACACCTCACTAACACATAGAGACTGACTACACACACGGCAGGTGTAACTCTGTAAGGGCCACACCTCACTAACACATAGAGACTGACTACACACACGGCAGGTGTAACTCTGTAAGGGCCACACCTCACTAACACATAGAGACTGACTACACACACGGCAGGTGTAACTCTGTAAGGGCCACACCTCACTAACACATAGAGACTGACTACACACACGGCAGGTGTAACTCTGTAAGGGCCACACCTCACTAACACATAGAGACTGACTACACACACGGCAGGTGTAACTCTGTAAGGGCCACACCTCACTAACACATAGAGACTGACTACACACACGGCAGGTGTAACTCTGTAAGGGCCACACCTCACTAACACATAGAGACTGACTACACACACGGCAGGTGTAACTCTGTAAGGGCCACACCTCACTAACACATAGAGACTGACTACACACACGGCAGGTGTAACTCTGTAAGGGCCACACCTCACTAACACATAGAGACTGACTACACACACGGCAGGTGTAACTCTGTAAGGGCCACACCTCACTAACACATAGAGACTGACTACACACACGGCAGGTGTAACTCTGTAAGGGCCACACCTCACTAACACATAGAGACTGCTACACACACGGCAGGTGTAACTCTGTAAGGGCCACACCTCACTAACACATAGAGACTGCTACACACACGGCAGGTGTAACTCTGTAAGGGCCGCACCTCACTAACACATAGAGACTGCTACACACACGGCAGGTGTAACTCTGTAAGGGCCACACCTCACTAACACATAGAGACTGACTACACACACGGCAGGTGTAACTCTGTAAGGGCCACACCTCACTAACACATAGAGACTGACTACACACACGGCAGGTGTAACTCTGTAAGGGCCACACCTCACTAACACATAGAGACTGACTACACACACGGCAGGTGTAACTCTGTAAGGGCCACACCTCACTAACACATAGAGACTGCTACACACACGGCAGGTGTAACTCTATAAGGGCCACACCTCACTAACACATAGAGACTGACTACACACACGGCAGGTGTAACTCTGTAAGGGCCACACCTCACTAACACATAGAGACTGACTACACACACGGCAGGTGTAACTCTGTAAGGGCCACACCTCACTAACACATAGAGACTGCTACACACACGGCAGGTGTAACTCTGTAAGGGCCGCACCTCACTAACACATAGAGACTGCTACACACACGGCAGGTGTAACTCTGTAAGGGCCACACCTCACTAACACATAGAGACTGCTACACACACGGCAGGTGTAACTCTGTAAGGGCCGCACCTCACTAACACATAGAGACTGCTACACACACGGCAGGTGTAACTCTGTAAGGGCCACACCTCACTAACACATAGAGACTGACTACACACACGGCAGGTGTAACGCTGTAAGGGCCACACCTCACTAACACATAGAGACTGCTACACACACGGCAGGTGTAACTCTGTAAGGGCCACACCTCACTAACACATAGAGACTGACTACACACACGGCAGGTGTAACTCTGTAAGGGCCACACCTCACTAACACATAGAGACTGACTACACACACGGCAGGTGTAACTCTGTAAGGGCCACACCTCACTAACACATAGAGACTGCTACACACACGGCAGGTGTAACTCTGTAAGGGCCACACCTCACTAACACATAGAGACTGACTACACACACGGCAGGTGTAACTCTGTAAGGGCCACACCTCACTAACACATAGAGACTGACTACACACACGGCAGGTGTAACTCTGTAAGGGCCACACCTCACTAACACATAGAGACTGCTACACACACGGCAGGTGTAACTCTGTAAGGGCCACACCTCACTAACACATAGAGACTGGTTACACACACGGCAGGTGTAACTCTGTAAGGGCCACACCTCACTAACACATAGAGACTGCTACACACACGGCAGGTGTAACTCTGTAAGGGCCACACCTCACTAACACATAGAGACTGCTACACACACGGCAGGTGTAACTCTGTAAGGGCCACACCTCACTAACACATAGAGACTGCTACACACACGGCAGGTGTAACTCTGTAAGGGCCACACCTCACTTACACATAGAGACTGACTACACACGGCAGGTGTAACTCTGTAAGGGCCACACCTCACTAACACATAGAGACTGCTACACACACACACGGCAGGTGTAACTCTGTAAGGGCCACACCTCACTAACACATAGAGACTACACACACACGGCAGGTGTAACTCTGTAAGGGCCACACCTCACTAACACATAGAGACTACACACACACGGCAGGTGTAACTCTGTAAGGGCCAAACCTCACTAACACATAGAGACTGACTACACACACGGCAGGTGTAACTCTGTAAGGGCCACACCTCACTAACACATAGAGACTGACTACACACACGGCAGGTGTAACTCTGTAAGGGCCACACCTCACTAACACATAGAGACTGACTACACACACGGCAGGTGTAACTCTGTAAGGGCCACACCTCACTAACACATAGAGACTACACACACACACGGCAGGTGTAACTCTGTAAGGGCCACACCTCACTAACACATAGAGACTGCTACACACACGGCAGGTGTAACTCTGTAAGGGCCACACCTCACTAACACATAGAGACTGACTACACACACGGCAGGTGTAACTCTGTAAGGGCCACACCTCACTAACACATAGAGACTGACTACACACACGGCAGGTGTAACTCTGTAAGGGCCACACCTCACTAACACATAGAGACTACACACACGGCAGGTGTAACTCTGTAAGGGCCACACCTCACTAACACATAGAGACTGACTACACACACGGCAGGTGTAACTCTGTAAGGGCCACACCTCACTAACACATAGAGACTACACACACGGCAGGTGTAACTCTGTAAGGGCCTCACCTCACTAACACATAGAGACTACACACACGGCAGGTGTAACTCTGTAAGGGCCACACCTCACTAACACATAGAGACTGCTACACACACGGCAGGTGTAACTCTGTAAGGGCCACACCTCACTAACACATAGAGACTGCTACACACACACACGGCAGGTGTAACTCTGTAAGGGCCACACCTCACTAACACATAGAGACTGACTACACACACGGCAGGTGTAACTCTGTAAGGGCCACACCTCACTAACACATAGAGACTGACTACACACACGGCAGGTGTAACTCTGTAAGGGCCACACCTCACTAACACATAGAGACTGACTACACACACGGCAGGTGTAACTCTGTAAGGGCCACACCTCACTAACACATAGAGACTGCTACACACACACGGCAGGTGTAACTCTGTAAGGGCCACACCTCACTAACACATAGAGACTGACTACACACACACACGGCAGGTGTAACTCTGTAAGGGCCACACCTCACTACACATAGAGACTGCTACACACACACACGGCAGGTGTAACTCTGTAAGGGCCACACCTCACTAACACATAGAGACTGACTACACACACGGCAGGTGTAACTCTGTAAGGGCCACACCTCACTAACACATGGAGACTGCTACACACACATAGAGACTGCTACACACACGGCAGGTGTAACTCTGTAAGGGCCACACCTCACTAACACATAGAGACTGCTACACACACGGCAGGTGTAACTCTGTAAGGGCCACACCTCACTAACACATAGAGACTGACTACACACATGGCAGGTGTAACTCTGTAAGGGCCACACCTCACTAACACATAGAGACTGCTACACACACAGGAGATTTAACTCTGTAAGGGCCACACCTCACTAACACATAGAGACTGACTACACACACGGCAGGTGTAACTCTGTAAGGGCCACACCTCACTAACATATAGAGACTGACTACACACACGGCAGGTGTAACTCTGTAAGGGACACACCTCACTAACACATAGAGACTGACTACACACACGGCAGGTGTAACTCTGTAAGGGCCACACCTCACTAACACATAGAGACTGACTACACACACGGCAGGTGTAACTCTGTAAGGGCCACACCTCACTAACACATAGAGACTGCTACACACACGGCAGGTGTAACTCTGTAAGGGCCACACCTCACTAACACATAGAGACTGACTACACACACGGCAGGTGTAACTCTGTAAGGGCCACACCTCACTAACACATAGAGACTGACTACACACACACACGGCAGGTGTAACTCTGTAAGGGCCACACCTCACTAACACATAGAGACTGACTACACACACACACGGCAGGTGTAACTCTGTAAGGGCCACACCTCACTAACACATAGAGACTGACTACACACACGGCAGGTGTAACTCTGTAAGGGCCACACCTCACTAACACATAGAGACTGACTACACACACGGCAGGTGTAACTCTGTAAGGGCCATACCTCACTAACACATAGAGACTGCTACACACACGGCAGGTGTAACTCTGTAAGGGCCACACCTCACTAACACATAGAGACTACACACACGGCAGGTGTAACTCTGTAAGGGCCACACCTCACTAACACATAGAGACTGACTACACACACGGCAGGTGTAACTCTGTAAGGGCCACACCTCACTAACACATAGAGACTACACACACGGCAGGTGTAACTCTGTAAGGGCCTCACCTCACTAACACATAGAGACTACACACACGGCAGGTGTAACTCTGTAAGGGCCACACCTCACTAACACATAGAGACTGCTACACACACGGCAGGTGTAACTCTGTAAGGGCCACACCTCACTAACACATAGAGACTGCTACACACACACACGGCAGGTGTAACTCTGTAAGGGCCACACCTCACTAACACATAGAGACTGACTACACACACGGCAGGTGTAACTCTGTAAGGGCCACACCTCACTAACACATAGAGACTGACTACACACACGGCAGGTGTAACTCTGTAAGGGCCACACCTCACTAACACATAGAGACTGACTACACACACGGCAGGTGTAACTCTGTAAGGGCCACACCTCACTAACACATAGAGACTGCTACACACACACGGCAGGTGTAACTCTGTAAGGGCCACACCTCACTAACACATAGAGACTGACTACACACACACACGGCAGGTGTAACTCTGTAAGGGCCACACCTCACTACACATAGAGACTGCTACACACACACACGGCAGGTGTAACTCTGTAAGGGCCACACCTCACTAACACATAGAGACTGACTACACACACGGCAGGTGTAACTCTGTAAGGGCCACACCTCACTAACACATGGAGACTGCTACACACACATAGAGACTGCTACACACACGGCAGGTGTAACTCTGTAAGGGCCACACCTCACTAACACATAGAGACTGCTACACACACGGCAGGTGTAACTCTGTAAGGGCCACACCTCACTAACACATAGAGACTGACTACACACATGGCAGGTGTAACTCTGTAAGGGCCACACCTCACTAACACATAGAGACTGCTACACACACAGGAGATTTAACTCTGTAAGGGCCACACCTCACTAACACATAGAGACTGACTACACACACGGCAGGTGTAACTCTGTAAGGGCCACACCTCACTAACATATAGAGACTGACTACACACACGGCAGGTGTAACTCTGTAAGGGACACACCTCACTAACACATAGAGACTGACTACACACACGGCAGGTGTAACTCTGTAAGGGCCACACCTCACTAACACATAGAGACTGACTACACACACGGCAGGTGTAACTCTGTAAGGGCCACACCTCACTAACACATAGAGACTGCTACACACACGGCAGGTGTAACTCTGTAAGGGCCACACCTCACTAACACATAGAGACTGACTACACACACGGCAGGTGTAACTCTGTAAGGGCCACACCTCACTAACACATAGAGACTGACTACACACACACACGGCAGGTGTAACTCTGTAAGGGCCACACCTCACTAACACATAGAGACTGACTACACACACGGCAGGTGTAACTCTGTAAGGGCCACACCTCACTAACACATAGAGACTGCTACACACACGGCAGGTGTAACTCTGTAAGGGCCACACCTCACTAACACATAGAGACTGACTACACACACTGCAGGTGTAACTCTGTAAGGGCCACACCTCACTAACACATAGAGACTGACTACACACACGGCAGGTGTAACTCTGTAAGGGCCACACCTCACTAACACATAGAGACTGCTACACACAAGGCAGGTGTAACTCTGTAAGGGCCACACCTCACTAACACATAGAGACTGACTACACACACGGCAGGTGTAACTCTGTAAGGGCCACACCTCACTAACACATAGAGACTGCTACACACACGGCAGGTGTAACTTTGTAAGGGCCACACGTCACTAACACATAGAGACTGACTACACACACGGCAGGTGTAACTCTATAAGGGCCACACCTCACTAACACAAAGAGACTGCTACACACACACACTAGTTCGACACTTCTACCCCTGTAACAGGGGTAGAAACCATGTGCCTTTGGGCTAACCAAGTTACTCTGCCAATCTGGCAGAGTAGCTATTTTGATGGAAGTATTCACTCTTCAGTCTAATGCTTCCAGCCACATGTCCCTCAATGTATACCCACCTGTTCACCATCCACAAGGTATTCCTAATACATAAATAAATCTGTAATCCTGGCTTTGTTTGATGTCAACTCCACTCCTCTGGGACACCCCTCCCACCACTTCTCCCTGCTGTTGAGATCAAAATGTGTAACATACAATAACATTGACATGTTTGCAGCAGTGTAAGAATGCTGGACATGTGGAGTACCTTTTGGGGAACAGGATCGACTATTTTGAGGGACTGACAGTGAGTACATTTATGAGAACAACACCCTTTTTACTCCCACTATAGGATCTCTATGTAGCTGCAGTCTGGCGCAGTAGCGCCAGATGTGTCGGACTAACACATACGGCAGGTGTAACTCTGTAAGGGCCACACCTCACTAACACATAGAGACTGCTACACACACGGCAGGTGTAACTCTGTAAGGGCCACACCTCACTAACACATAGAGACTGACTACACACACGGCAGGTGTAACTCTGTAAGGGCCACACCTCACTAACACATAGAGACTGCTACACACACGGCAGGTGTAACTCTGTAAGGGCCACACCTCACTAACACATAGAGACTGCTACACACACGGCAGGTGTAACTCTGTAAGGGCCACACCTCACTAACACATAGAGACTGACTACACACACGGCAGGTGTAACTCTGTAAGGGCCACGCCTCACTAACACATAGAGACTGACTACACACACGGCAGGTGTAACTCTGTAAGGGCCACGCCTCACTAACACATAGAGACTGACTACACACACGGCAGGTGTAACTCTGTAAGGGCCACACCTCACTAACACATAGAGACTGACTAGACACAAGGCAGGTGTAACTCTGTAAGGGCCACACCTCACTAACACATAGAGACTGACTACACACACGGCAGGTGTAACTCTGTAAGGGCCACACCTCACTAACACATAGAGACTGACTACACACACGGCAGGTGTAACTCTGTAAGGGCCACACCTCACTAACACATAGAGACTGACTACACACACGGCAGCTGTAACTCTGTAAGGGCCACACCTCACTAACACATAGAGACTGACTACACACACGGCAGGTGTAACTCTGTAAGGGCCACACCTCACTAACACATAGAGACTGCTACACACATGGCAGGTGTAACTCTGTAAGGGCCACACCTCACTAACACATAGAGACTGCTACACACACGGCAGGTGTAACTCTGTAAGGGCCACACCTCACTAACACATAGAGACTGCTACACACACGGCAGGTGTAACTCTGTAAGGGCCACACCTCACTAACACATAGAGACTGACTACACACACGGCAGGTGTAACTCTGTAAGGGCCACACCTCACTAATACATAGAGACTGACTACACACAGCAGGTGTAACTCTGTAAGGGCCACACCTCACTAACACATAGAGACTGACTACACACGGCAGGTGTAACTCTGTAAGGGCCACACCTCACTAACACATAGAGACTGCTACACACGGCAGGTGTAACTCTGTAAGGGCCACACCTCACTAACACATAGAGACTGACTACACACACGGCAGGTGTAACTCTGTAAGGGCCACACCTCACTAACACATAGAGACTGACTACACACACAGCAGGTGTAACTCTGTAAGGGCCACACCTCACTAACACATAGAGACTGCTACACACACACACGGCAGGTGTAACTCTGTAAGGGTCACACCTCACTAACACATAGAGACTGACTACACACACGGCAGGTGTAACTCTGTAAGGGCCACACCTCACTAACACATAGAGACTGCTACACACACGGCAGGTGTAACTCTGTAAGGGCCACACCTCACTAACACATAGAGACTGACTACACACACGGCAGGTGTAACTCTGTAAGGGCCACACCTCACTAACACATAGAGACTGACTACACACACGGCAGGTGTAACTCTGTAAGGGCCACACCTCACTAACACATAGAGACTGCTACACACACGGCAGGTGTAACTCTGTAAGGGCCACACCTCACTAACACATAGAGACTGCTACACACACGGCAGGTGTAACTCTGTAAGGGCCACACCTCACTAACACATAGAGACTGACTACACACACGGCAGGTGTAACTCTGTAAGGGCCACACCTCACTAACACATAGAGACTGCTACACACACGGCAGGTGTAACTCTGTAAGGGCCACACCTCACTAACACATAGAGACTGACTACACACGGCAGGTGTAACTCTGTAAGGGCCACACCTCACTAACACATAGAGACTGACTACACACACACACGGCAGGTGTAACTCTGTAAGGGCCACACCTCACTAACACATAGAGACTGCTACACACACGGCAGGTGTAACTCTGTAAGGGCCACACCTCACTAACACATAGAGACTGACTACACACACGGCAGGTGTAACTCTGTAAGGGCCACACCTCACTAACACAAAGAGACTGCTACACACACGGCAGGTGTAACTCTGTAAGGGCCACACCTCACTAACACATAGAGACTGCTACACACACGGCAGGTGTAACTCTGTAAGGGCCACGCCTCACTTACACATAGAGACTGACTACACACAGCAGGTGTAACTCTGTAAGGGCCACACCTCACTAACACATAGAGACTGCTACACACACAGCAGGTGTAACTCTGTAAGGGCCACACCTAACTAACACATAGAGACTGACTACACACACGGCAGGTGTAACTCTGTAAGGGCCACACCTCACTAACACATAGAGACTGACTACACACACGGCAGGTGTAACTCTGTAAGGGCCACACCTCACTAACACATAGAGACTGACTACACACACACACGGCAGGTGTAACTCTGTAAGGGCCACACCTCACTAACACATAGAGACTGCTACACACACGGCAGGTGTAACTCTGTAAGGGCCACACCTCACTAACACATAGAGACTGACTACACACACGGCAGGTGTAACTCTGTAAGGGCCACACCTCACTAACACATAGAGACTGACTACACACACGGCAGGTGTAACTCTGTAAGGGCCACACCTCACTAACACATAGAGACTGCTACACACACGGCAGGTGTAACTCTGTAAGGGCCACACCTCACTAACACATAGAGACTGACTACACACACGGCAGGTGTAACTCTGTAAGGGCCACACCTCACTAACACATAGAGACTGCTACACACACGGCAGGTGTAACTCTGTAAAGGCCACACCTCACTAACACATAGAGACTGACTACACACACGGCAGGTGTAACTCTGTAAGGGCCACACCTCACTAACACATAGCGACTGACTACACACACGGCAGGTGTAACTCTGTAAGGGCCACACCTCACTAACACATAGAGACTGCTACAAACACGGCAGGTGTAACTCTGTAAGGGCCACACCTCACTAACACATAGAGACTGCTACACACACACACGGCAGGTGTAACTCTGTAAGGGCCTCACTAACACATAGAGACTGCTACACACACGGCAGGTGTAACTCTGTAAGGGCCACACCTCACTAACACATAGAGACTGACTACACACACGGCAGGTGTAACTCTGTAAGGGCCACACCTCACTAACACATAGAGACTGCTACACACAAGGCAGGTGTAACTCTGTAAGGGCCACACCTCACTAACACATAGAGACTGCTACACACACGGCAGGTGTAACTCTGTAAGGGCCACACCTCACTAACACATAGAGACTGCTACACACACGGCAGGTGTAACTCTGTAAGGGCCACACCTCACTAACACATAGAGACTGCTACACACACGGCAGGTGTAACTCTGTAAGGGCCACACCTCACTAACACATAGAGACTGCTACACACACGGCAGGTGTAACTCTGTAAGGGCCACACCTCACTAACACATAGAGACTGCTACACACACGGCAGGTGTAACTCTGTAAGGGCCACACCTCACTAACACATAGAGACTGACTACACACACGGCAGGTGTAACTCTGTAAGGGCCACACCTCACTAACACATAGAGACTGCTACACACACGGCAGGTGTAACTCTGTAAGGGCCACACCTCACTAACACATAGAGACTGCTACACACACGGCAGGTGTAACTCTGTAAGGGCCACACCTCACTAACACATAGAGACTGCTACACACACGGCAGGTGTAACTCTGTAAGGGTCACACCTCACTAACACATAGAGACTGACTACACACACGGCAGGTGTAACTCTGTAAGGGCCACACCTCACTAACACATAGAGACTGCTACACACACGGCAGGTGTAACTCTGTAAGGGCCACACCTCACTAACACATAGAGACTGCTACACACACGGCAGGTGTAACTCTGTAAGGGCCACACCTCACTAACACATAGAGACTGCTACACACACGGCAGGTGTAACTCTGTAAGGGCCACACCTCACTAACACATAGAGACTGACTACACACACGGCAGGTGTAACTCTGTAAGGGCCACACCTCACTAACACATAGAGACTGCTACACACACGGCAGGTGTAACTCTGTAAGGGCCACACCTCACTAACACATAGAGACTGACTACATACATGGCAGGTGTAACTCTGTAAGGGCCACACCTCACTTACACATAGAGACTGACTACACACACGGCAGGTGTAACTCTGTAAGGGCCACACCTCACTAACACATAGAGACTGACTACACACACGGCAGGTGTAACTCTGTAAGGGCCACACCTCACTAACACATAGAGACTGACTACACACACGGCAGGTGTAACTCTGTAAGGGCCACACCTCACTAACACATAGAGACTGACTACACACACGGCAGGTGTAACTCTGTAAGGGCCACACCTCACTAACACATAGAGACTGACTACACACACGGCAGGTGTAACTCTGTAAGGGCCACACCTCACTAACACATAGAGACTGACTACACACACGGCAGATGTAACTCTGTAAGGGCCACACCTCACTAACACATAGAGACTGCTACACACACGGCAGGTGTAACTCTGTAAGGGCCACACCTCACTAACACATAGAGACTGACTACACACACGGCAGGTGTAACTCTGTAAGGGCCACACCTCACTAACACATAGAGACTGACTACACACACGGCAGGTGTAACTCTGTAAGGGCCACACCTCACTAACACATAGAGACTGCTACACACACGGCAGGTGTAACTCTGTAAGGGCCACACCTCACTAACACATAGAGACTGCTACACACAAGGCAGGTGTAACTCTGTAAGGGCCACACCTCACTAACACATAGAGACTGACTACACACACGGCAGGTGTAACTCTGTAAGGGCCACACCTCACTAACACATAGAGACTGACTACACACACGGCAGGTGTAACTCTGTAAGGGCCACACCTCACTAACACATGGAGACTGACTACACACACAGCAGGTGTAACTCTGTAAGGGCCACACCTCACTAACACATAGAGACTGCTACACACACGGCAGGTGTAACTCTGTAAGGGCCACACCTCACTAACACATAGAGACTGACTACACACACGGCAGGTGTAACTCTGTAAGGGCCACACCTCACTAACACTAGAGACTGCTACACACAGGGCAGGTGTAACTCTGTAAGGGCCACACCTCACTAACACATAGAGACTGCTACACACACGGCAGGTGTAACTCTGTAAGGGCCACACCTCACTAACACATAGAGACTGACTACACACACGGCAGGTGTAACTCTGTAAGGGCCACACCTCACTAACACATAGAGACTGACTACACACGGCAGGTGTAACTCTGTAAGGGCCACACCTCACTAACACATAGAGACTGACTACACACACGGCAGGTGTAACTCTGTAAGGGCCACACCTCACTAAAACATAGAGACTGCTACACACACGGCAGGTGTAACTCTGTAAGGGCCACACCTCACTAACACATAGAGACTGACTACACACACAGCAGGTGTAACTCTGTAAGGGCCACACCTCACTAACACATAGAGACTGACTACACACACGGCAGGTGTAACTCTGTAAGGGCCACACCTCACTAACACATAGAGACTGACTACACACACACAGGAGGTGTAACTCTGTAGGGGCCACACCTCACTAAAACATAGAGACTGCTACACACACGGCAGGTGTAACTCTGTAAGGGCCACACCTCACTAACACATAGAGACTGCTACACACACACACGGCAGGTGTAACTCTGTAAGGGCCACACCTCACTAACACATAGAGACTGCTACACACAAGGCAGGTGTAACTCTGTAAGGGCCACACCTCACTAACACATAGAGACTGCTACACACACGGCAGGTGTAACTCTGTAAGGGCCACACCTCACTAACACATAGAGACTGACTACACACACGGCAGGTGTAACTCTGTAAGGGCCACACCTCACTAACACATAGAGACTGCTACACACACGGCAGGTGTAACTCTGTAAGGGCCACACCTCACTAACACATAGAGACTGACTACACACGGCAGGTGTAACTCTGTAAGGGCCACACCTCACTAACACATAGAGACTGCTACACACACGGCAGGTGTAACTCTGTAAGGTCCACACCTCACTAACACATAGAGACTGCTACACACACGGCAGGTGTAACTCTGTAAGGGCCACACCTCACTAACACATAGAGACTGACTACACACGGCAGGTGTAACTCTGTAAGGGCCACACCTCACTAACACATAGAGACTGACTACACACACGGCAGGTGTAACTCTGTAAGGGCCACACCTCACTAACACATAGAGACTGACTACACACACGGCAGGTGTAACTCTGTAAGGGCCACACCTCACTAACACATAGAGACTGCTACACACACGGCAGGTGTTACTCTGTAAGGGCCACACCTCACTAACACATAGAGACTGCTACACACACGGCAGGTGTAACTCTGTAAGGGCCACACCTCACTAACACATAGAGACTGACTACACACACGGCAGGTGTAACTCTGTAAGGGCCATACCTCACTAACACATAGAGACTGACTACACACACGGCAGGTGTAACTCTGTAAGGGCCACACCTCACTAACACATAGAGACTGCTACACACACACACGGC
The DNA here is from genome assembly GCA_947462335.1 of Harmothoe impar. Lineage (NCBI taxonomy): Eukaryota > Metazoa > Annelida > Polychaeta > Phyllodocida > Polynoidae > Harmothoe > Harmothoe impar. Next base: position 64,716,472 of record OX381716.1, on the reverse strand, counting down.
AGGTGTAACTCTGTAAGGGCCACACCTCACTAACACATAGAGACTGCTACACACACACAGGTGTAACTCTGTAAGGGCCACACCTCACTAACACATAGAGACTGACTACACACACGGCAGGTGTAACTCTGTAAGGGCCACACCTCACTAACACATAGAGACTACTACACACACACAGGTGTAACTCTGTAGGGGCCACACCTCACTAACACATAGAGACTGACTACACACACGGCAGGTGTAACTCTGTAAGGGCCACACCTCACTAACACATAGAGACTGACTACACACACGGCAGGTGTAACTCTGTAAGGGCCACACCTCACTAACACATAGAGACTGACTACACACACGGCAGGTGTAACCCTGTAAGGGCCACACCTCACTAACATATAGAGACTGACTACACACACGGCAGGTGTAACTCTGTAAGGGCCAAACCTCACTAACACATAGAGACTGCTACACACACGGCAGGTGTAACTCTGTAAGGGCCACACCTCACTAACACATAGAGACTGACTACACACACGGCAGGTGTAACTCTGTAAGGGCCACACCTCACCAACACATAGAGACTGCTACACACACGGCAGGTGTAACTCTGTAAGGGCCACACCTCACTAACACATAGAGACTGACTACACACACGGCAGGTGTAACTCTGTAAGGGCCACACCTCACTAACACATAGAGACTGCTACACACACACACGGCAGGTGTAACTCTGTAAGGGCCACACCTCACTAACACATAGAGACTGCTACACACACGGCAGGTGTAACTCTGTAAGGGCCACACCTCACTAACACATAGAGACTGCTACACACACGGCAGGTGTAACTCTGTAAGGGCCACACCTCACTAACACATAGAGACTGACTACACACACGGCAGGTGTAACTCTGTAAGGGCCACACCTCACTAACACATAGAGACTGCCACACACACGGCAGGTGTAACTCTGTAAGGGCCACACCTCACTAACACATAGAGACTGCTACACACACACGGCAGGTGTAACTCTGTAAGGGCCACACCTCACTAACACATAGAGACTGCTACACACACGGCAGGTGTAACTCTGGAAGGGCCACACCTCACTAATACATAGAGACTGACTACACACACGGCAGGTGTAACTCTGTAAGGGCCACACCTCACTAACACATAGAGACTGCTACACACGGCAGGTGTAACTCTGTAAGGGCCACACCTCACTAACACATAGAGACTGACTACACACACGGCAGGTGTAACTCTGTAAGGGCCACACCTCACTAACACATAGAGACTGACTACACACACACACGGCAGGTGTAACTCTGTAAGGGCCACACCTCACTAACACATAGAGACTGCTACACACACGGCAGGTGTAACTCTGTAAGGGCCACACCTCACTAACACATAGAGACTGACTACACACACGGCAGGTGTAACTCTGTAAGGGCCACACCTCACTAACACATAGAGACTGCTACACACACGGCAGGTGTAACTCTGTAAGGGCCTCACCTCACTAACACATAGAGACTGACTACACACACGGCAGGTGTAACTCTGTAAGGGCCACACCTCACTAACACATAGAGACTGACTACACACACGTAACTCTGTAAGGGCCACACCTCACTAACACATAGAGACTGACTACACACACGGCAGGTGTAACTCTGTAAGGGCCACACCTCACTAACACATAGAGACTGACTACACACACGGCAGGTGTAACTCTGTAAGGGCCACACCTCACTAACACATAGAGACTGACTACACACACGGCAGGTGTAACTCTGTAAGGGCCACACCTCACTAACACATAGAGACTGCTACACACACGGCAGGTGTAACTCTGTAAGGGCCACACCTCACTAACACATAGATACTGCTACACACGGCAGGTGTAACTCTGTAAGGGCCACACCTCACTAACACATAGAGACTGCTACACACACGGCAGGTGTAACTCTGTAAGGGCCACACCTCACTAACACATAGAGACTGCTACACACGGCAGGTGTAACTCTGTAAGGGCCACACCTCACTAACACATAGAGACTGCTACACACACGGCAGGTGTAACTCTGTAAGGGCCACACCTCACTACCACATAGAGACTGACTACACACACGGCAGGTGTAACTCTGTAAGGGCCACACCTCACTAACACATAGAGACTGACTACACACACGGCAGGTGTAACTCTGTAAGGGCCACACCTCACTAACACATAGAGACTGACTACACACACGGCAGGTGTAACTCTGTAAGGGCCACACCTCACTAACACATAGAGACTGCTACACACACGGCAGGTGTAACTCTGTAAGGGCCACACCTCACTAACACATAGAGACTGACTACACACACGGCAGGTGTAACTCTGTAAGGGCCACACCTCACTAACACATAGAGACTGACTACACACACGGCAGTAGTAACTCTGTAAGGGCCACACCTCACTAACATATAGAGACTGCTACACACAAGGCAGGTGTAACTCTGTAAGGGGCACACCTCACTAACACATAGAGACTGACTACACACACGGCAGGTGTAACTCTGTAAGGGCCACACCTCACTAACACATAGAGACTGACTACACACACGGCAGTAGTAACTCTGTAAGGGCCACACCTCACTAACATATAGAGACTGCTACACACAAGGCAGGTGTAACTCTGTAAGGGCCACACCTCACTAACACATAGAGACTGCTACACACACGGCAGGTGTAACTCTGTAAGGGCCACACCTCACTCACACATAGAGACTGCTACACACGGCAGGTGTAACTCTGTAAGGGCCACACCTCACTAACACATAGAGACTGCTACACACACAGCAGGTGTAACTCTGTAAGGGCCACACCTCACTAACACATAGAGACTGACTACACACACACGGCAGGTGTAACTCTGTAAGGGCCACACCTCACTAACACATAGAGACTGACTACACACACGGCAGGTGTAACTCTGTAAGGGCCACACCTCACTAACACATAGAGACTGCCACACACACACGGCAGGTGTAACTCTGTAAGGGCCACACCTCACTAACACATAGAGACTGCTACACACGGCAGGTGTAACTCTGTAAGGGCCACACCTCACTAACACATAGAGACTGACTACAAACACGGCAGGTGTAACTCTGTAAGGGCCACACCTCACTAACACATAGAGACTGACTACACACACGGCAGGTGTAACTCTGTAAGGGCCACACCTTACTAACACATAGAGACTGACTACACACACGGCAGGTGTAACTCTGTAAGGGCCACACCTCACTAACACATAGAGACTGACTACACACACGGCAGGTGTAACTCTGTAGGGGCCACACCTCACTAACACATAGAGACTGCTACACACACGGCAGGTGTAACTCTGTAAGGGCCACACCTCACTAACACATAGAGACTGACTACACACACGGCAGGTGTAACTCTGTAAGGGCCACACCTCACTAACACATAGAGACTACACACACGGCAGGTGTAACTCTGTAAGGGCCACACCTCACTAACACATAGAGACTGACTACACACACGGCAGGTGTAACTCTGTAAGGGCCGCACCTCACTAACACATAGAGACTGCTACACACACGGCAGGTGTAACTCTGTAAGGGCCACACCTCACTAACACATAGAGACTGCTACACACACGGCAGGTGTAACTCTGTAAGGGCCACACCTCACTAACACATAGAGACTGACTACACACACGGCAGGTGTAACTCTGTAAGGGCCACACCTCACTAACACATAGAGACTGCTACACACACGGCAGGTGTAACTCTGTAAGGGCCACACCTCACTAACACATAGAGACTGACTACACACATGGCAGGTGTAACTCTGTAAGGGCCACACCTCACTAACACATAGAGACTACTACACACACGGCAGGTGTAACTCTGTAAGGGCCACACCTCACTAACACATAGATACTGACTACACACACGGCAGGTGTAACTCTGTAAGGGCCACACCTCACTCACATATAGAGACTACTACACACACGGCAGGTGTAACTCTGTAAGGGCCACACCTCACTAACACATAGAGATTGACTACACACACGGCAGGTGTAACTCTGTAAGGGCCACACCTCACTAACACATAGAGACTGACTACACACACGGCAGGTGTAACTCTGTAAGGGCCACACCTCACTAACACATAGAGACTGACTACACACACGGCAGGTGTAACTCTGTAAGGGCCACACCTCACTAACACATAGAGACTGCTACACACGGCAGGTGTAACTCTGTAAGGGCCACACCTCACTAACACATAGAGACTGACTACACACACGGCAGGTGTAACTCTGTAAGGGCCACACCTCACTAACACATAGAGACTGCTACACACACACACGGCAGGTGTAACTCTGTAAGGGCCACACCTCACTAACACATAGAGACTGCTACACACACGGCAGGTGTAACTCTGTAGGGGCCACACCTCACTAACACATAGAGACTGACTACACACACGGCAGGTGTAACTCTGTAAGGGCCACACCTCACTAACACATAGAGACTGACTACACACACGGCAGGTGTAACTCTGTAAGGGCCACACCTCACTAACACATAGAGACTGACTACACACACGGCAGGTGTAACTCTGTAAGGGCCACACCTCACTAACACATAGAGACTGCTACACACACGGCAGGTGTAACTCTGTAAGGGCCTCACTAACACATAGAGACTGCTACACACATGGCAGGTGTAACTCTGTAAGGGCCACACCTCACTAACACATAGAGACTGACTACACACATGGCAGGTGTAACTCTGTAAGGGCCACACCTCACTAACACATAGAGACTGCTACACACGGCAGGTGTAACTCTGTAAGGGCCACACCTCACTAACACATAGAGACTGACTACACACACGGCAGGTGTAACTCTGTAAGGGCCACACCTCACTAACACATAGAGACTGCTACACACACGGCAGGTGTAACTCTGTAAGGGCCACACCTCACTAACACATAGAGACTGCTACACACACGGCAGGTGTAACTCTGTAAGGGCCACACCTCACTAACACATAGAGACTGCTACACACACTGCAGGTGTAACTCTGTAAGGGCCACACCTCACTAACACATAGAGACTGACTACACACATGGCAGGTGTAACTCTGTAAGGGCCACACCTCACTAACACATAGAGACTGCTACACACACACACGGCAGGTGTAACTCTGTAAGGGCCACACCTCACTAACACATAGAGACTGACTACACACACGGCAGGTGTAACTCTGTAAGGGCCACACCTCACTGACACATAGAGACTGCTACACACACACACGGCAGGTGTAACTCTGTAAGGGCCACACCTCACTAACACATAGAGACTGACTACACACACGGCAGGTGTAACTCTGTAAGGGCCACACCTCACTAACACATAGAGACTGCTACACACACACGGCAGGTGTAACTCTGTAAGGGCCACACCTCACTAACACATAGAGACTGCTACACACACGGCAGGTGTAACTCTGTAAGGGCCACATCTCACTAACACATAGAGACTGCTACACACACGGCAGGTGTAACTCTGTAAGGGCCACACCTCACTAACACATAGAGACTGACTACACACACGGCAGGTGTAACTCTGTAAGGGCCACACCTCACTAACACATAGAGACTGACTACACACACGGCAGGTGTAACTCTGTAAAGGCCACACCTCACTAACACATAGAGACTGCTACACACACGGCAGGTGTAACTCTGTAAGGGCCACACCTCACTAACACATAGAGACTGCTACACACACGGCAGGTGTAACTCTGTAAGGGCCACACCTCACTAACACATAGAGACTGCTACACACACGGCAGGTGTAACTCTGTAAGGGCCACACCTCACTAACACATAGAGACTGCTACACACACGGCAGGTGTAACTCTGTAAGGGCCACACCTCACTAACACATAGAGACTGCTACACACACGGCAGGTGTAACTCTGTAAGGGCCACACCTCACTAACACATAGAGACTGCTACACACACGGCAGGTGTAACTCTGTAAGGGCCACTCCTCACTAACACATAGAGACTGCTACACACACACACGGCAGGTGTAACTCTGTAAGGGCCACACCTCACTAACACATAGAGACTGCTACACACGGCAGGTGTAACTCTGTGAGGGCCACACCTCACTAACACATAGAGACTGCTACACACACACACGGCAGGTGTAACTCTGTAAGGGCCACACCTCACTAACACATAGAGACTGCTACACACACGGCAGGTGTAACTCTGTAAGGGCCTCACTAACACATAGAGACTGACTACACACACGGCAGGTGTAACTCTGTAAGGGCCACACCTCACTAACACATAGAGACTGACTACACACACGGCAGGTGTAACTCTGTAAGGGCCACACCTCACTAACACATAGAGACTGACTACACACACGGCAGGTGCAACTCTGTAAGGGCCACACCTCACTAACACATAGAGACTGCTACACACACGGCAGGTGTAACTCTGTAAGGGCCACACCTCACTAACACATAGAGACTGACTACACACACGGCAGGTGTAACTCTGTAAGGGCCACACCTCACGAACAGATAGAGACTGCTACACACACGGCAGGTGTAACTCTGTAAGGGCCACACCTCACTAACACATAGAGACTGACTACACACACGGCAGGTGTAACTCTGTAAGGGCCACACCTCACTAACACATAGAGACTGACTACACACACGGCAGGTGTAACTCTGTAAGGGCCACACCTCACTAACACATAGAGACTGCTACACACACGGCAGGTGTAACTCTGTAAGGGCCACACCTCACTAACACATAGAGACTGACTACACACACGGCAGGTGTAACTCTGTAAGGGCCACACCTCACTAACACATAGAGACTGACTACACACACGGCAGGTGTAACTCTGTAAGGGCCACACCTCACTAACACATAGAGACTGACTACACACACACACGGCAGGTGTAACTCTGTAAGGGCCACACCTCACTAACACATAGAGACTGCTACACACACGGCAGGTGTAACTCTGTAAGGGCCACACCTCACTAACACATAGAGACTGACTACACACACGGCAGGTGTAACTCTGTAAGGGCCACACCTCACTAACACATAGAGACTGCTACACACACAGCAGGTGTAACTCTGTAAGGGCCTCACCTCACTAACACATAGAGACTGACTACACACACGGCAGGTGTAACTCTGTAAGGGCCACACCTCACTAACACATAGAGACTGACTACACACACGTAACTCTGTAAGGGCCACACCTCACTAACACATAGAGACTGACTACACACACGGCAGGTGTAACTCTGTAAGGGCCACACCTCACTAACACATAGAGACTGACTACACACACGGCAGGTGTAACTCTGTAAGGGCCACACCTCACTAACACATAGAGACTGACTACACACACGGCAGGTGTAACTCTGTAAGGGCCACACCTCACTAACACATAGAGACTGCTACACACACGGCAGGTGTAACTCTGTAAGGGCCACACCTCACTAACACATAGAGACTGCTACACACGGCAGGTGTAACTCTGTAAGGGCCACACCTCACTAACACATAGAGACTGCTACACACACGGCAGGTGTAACTCTGTAAGGGCCACACCTCACTAACACATAGAGACTGCTACACACACGGCAGGTGTAACTCTGTAAGGGCCACACCTCACTAACACATAGAGACTGCTACACACGGCAGGTGTAACTCTGTAAGGGCCACACCTCACTAACACATAGAGACTGCTACACACACAGCAGGTGTAACTCTGTAAGGGCCACACCTCACTAACACATAGAGACTGCTACACACACACACGGCAGGTGTAACTCTGTAAGGGCCACACCTCACTAACACATAGAGACTGCTACACACACGGCAGGTGTAACTCTGTAAGGGCCACACCTCACTAACACATAGAGACTGACTACACACACGGCAGGTGTAACTCTGTAAGGGCCACACCTCACTAACACATAGAGACTGCTACACACACTGCAGGTGTAACTCTGTAAGGGCCACACCTCACTAACACATAGAGACTGACTACACACACGGCAGGTGTAACTCTGTAAGGGCCACACCTCACTAACACATAGAGACTGACTACACACACGGCAGGTGTAACTCTGTAAGGGCCACACCTCACTAACACATAGAGACTGACTACACACACGGCAGGTGTAACTCTGTAAGGGCCACACCTCACTAACACATAGAGACTGACTACACACACGGCAGGTGTAACTCTGTAAGGGCCACACCTCACTAACACATAGAGACTGCTACACACACGGCAGGTGTAACTCTGTAAGGGCCACACCTCACTAACACATAGAGACTGACTACACACACGGCAGGTGTAACTCTGTAAGTGCCACACCTCACTAACACATAGAGACTGACTACACACACGGCAGGTGTAACTCTGTAAGGGCCACACCTCACTAACACATAGAGACTGCTACACACACGGCAGGTGTAACTCTGTAAGGGCCACACCACACTAACACATAGAGACTGCTACACACAAGGCAGGTGTAACTCTGTAAGGGCCACACCTCACTAACACATAGAGACTGACTACACACACGGCAGGTGTAACTCTGTAAGGGCCACACCTCACTAACACATAGAGACTGCTACACACACACACGGCAGGTGTAACTCTGTAAGGGCCACACCTCACTAACACATAGAGACTGACTACACACACGGCAGGTGTAACTCTGTAAGGGCCACACCTCACTAACACATAGAGACTGACTACACACACGGCAGGTGTAACTCTGTAAGGGCCACACCTCACTAACACATAGAGACTGACTACACACACGGCAGGTGTAACTCTGTAAGGGCCACACCTCACTAACACATAGAGACTGACTACACACACGGCAGGTGTAACTCTGTAAGGGCCACACCTCACTAACACATAGAGACTGCTACACACACGGCAGGTGTAACTCTGTAAGGGCCACACCTCACTAACACATAGAGACTGCTACACACACGGCAGGTGTAACTCTGTAAGGGCCACACCTCACTAACACATAGAGACTGACTACACACACGGCAGGTGTAACTCTGTAAGGGCCACACCTCACTAACACATAGACACTGCTACACACACGGCAGGTGTAACTCTGTAAGGGCCACACCTCACTAACACATAGAGACTGACTACACACACGGCAGGTGTAACTCTGTAAGGGCCACACCTCACTAACACATAGAGACTGCTACACACACACACAGGTGTAACTCTGTAAGGGCCACACCTCACTAACACATAGAGACTGACTACACACACGGCAGGTGTAACTCTGTAAGGGCCACACCTCACTAACACATAGAGACTGCTACACACACGGCAGGTGTAACTCTGTAAGGGCCACACCTCACTAACACATAGAGACTGCTACACACACGGCAGGTGTAACTCTGTAAGGGCCACACCTCACTAACACATAGAGACTGACTACACACACGGCAGGTGTAACTCTGTAAGGGCCACACCTCACTAACACATAGAGACTGCTACACACACGGCAGGTGTAACTCTGTAAGGGCCACACCTCACTAACACATAGAGACTGACTACACACACGGCAGGTGTAACTCTGTAAGGGCCACACCTCACTACCACATAGAGACTGACTACACACACACACGGCAGGTGTAACTCTGTAAGGGCCACACCTCACTAACACATAGAGACTGACTACACACACGGCAGGTGTAACTCTGTAAGGGCCACACCTCACTGACACATAGTGACTGCTACACACACGGCAGGTGTAACTCTGTAAGGGCCACACCTCACTAACACATAGAGACTGACTACACACACGGCAGGTGTAACTCTGTAAGGGCCACACCTCACTAACACATAGAGACTGCTACACACACGGCAGGTGTAACTCTGTAAGGGCCACACCTCACTAACACATAGAGACTGACTACACACACGGCAGGTGTAACTCTGTAAGGGCCACACCTCACTAACACATAGAGACTGCTACACACACGGCAGGTGTAACTCTGTAAGGGCCACACCTCACTAACACATAGAGACTACACACACGGCAGGTGTAACTCTGTAAGGGCCACACCTCACTAACACATGGAGACTGACTACACACACAGCAGGTGTAACTCTGTAAGGGCCACACCTCACTAACACATAGAGACTGACTACACACACGGCAGGTGTAACTCTGTAAGGGCCACACCTCACTAACACATAGAGACTGACTACACACACGGCAGGTGTAACTCTGTAAGGGCCACACCTCACTAACACATAGAGACTGACTACACACACGGCAGGTGTAACTCTGTAAGGGCCACACCTCACTAACACATAGAGACTGCTACACACACGGCAGGTGTAACTCTGTAAGGGCCACACCTCACTAACACATAGAGACTGACTACACACACGGCAGGTGTAACTCTGTAAGGGCCACACCTCACTAACACATAGAGACTGCTACACACACGGCAGGTGTAACTCTGTAAGGGCCACACCTCACTAACACATAGAGACTGACTACACACACGGCAGGTGTAACTCTGTAAGGGCCACACCTCACTAACACATAGAGACTGACTACACACACACAGGTGTAACTCTGTAAGGGCCACACCTCACTAACACATAGAGACTGACTACACACACGGCAGGTGTAACTCTGTAAGGGCCACACCTCACTAACACATAGAGACTGACTACACACACGGCAGGTGTAACTCTGTAAGGGCCACACCTCACTAACACATAGAGACTGCTACACACACACACGGCAGGTGTAACTCTGTAAGGGCCACACCTCACTAACACATAGAGACTGACTACACACACGGCAGGTGTAACTCTGTAAGGGCCACACCTCACTAACACATAGAGACTGCTACACACACGGCAGGTGTAACTCTGTAAGGGCCACACCTCACTAACACATAGAGACTGCTACACACACGGCAGGTGTAACTCTGTAAGGGCCACATCTCACTAACACATAGAGACTGACTACGCACACGGCAGGTGTAACTCTGTAAGGACCACACCTCACTAACACATAGAGACTGACTACACACACGGCAGGTGTAACTCTGTAAGGGCCACACCTCACTAACACATAGAGACTGACTACACACACGGCAGGTGTAACTCTGTAAGGGCCACACCTCACTAACACATAGAGACAGACTACACACACGGCAGGTGTAACTCTGTAAGGGCCACACCTCACTAACACATAGAGACTGCTACACACACACACACAGGTGTAACTCTGTAAGGGCCACACCTCACTAACACATAGAGACTGACTACACACACGGCAGGTGTAACTCTGTAAGGGCCACACCTCACTAACACATAGAGACTGACTACACACACACACGGCAGGTGTAACTCTGTAAGGGCCACACCTCACTAACACATAGAGACTGCTACACACACGGCAGGTGTAACTCTGTAAGGGCCACACCTCACTAACACATAGAGACTGCTACACACACACACGGCAGGTGTAACTCTGTAAGGGCCACACCTCACTAACACATAGAGACTGCTACACACACGGCAGGTGTAACTCTGTAAGGGCCACACCTCACTAACACATAGAGACTGCTACACACACGGCAGGTGTAACTCTGTAAGGGCCACACCTCACTAACACATAGAGACTGACTACACACACGGCAGGTGTAACTCTGTAAGGGCCACACCTCACTAACACATAGAGACTGACTACACACACGGCAGGTGTAACTCTGTAAGGGCCACACCTCACTAACACATAGAGACTGCTACACACACGGCAGGTGTAACTCTGTAAGGGCCACACCTCACTAACACATAGAGACTGACTACACACACGGCAGGTGTAACTCTGTAAGGGCCACACCTCACTAACACATAGAGACTGACTACACACACGGCAGGTGTAACTCTGTAAGGGCCACACCTCACTAACACATAGAGACTGCTACACACACGGCAGGTGTAACTCTGTAAGGGCCACACCTCACTAACACATAGAGACTGACTACACACACGGCAGGTGTAACTCTGTAAGGGCCACACCTCACTAACACATAGAGACTGACTACACACACGGCAGGTGTAACTCTGTAAGGGCCACACCTCACTAACACATAGAGACTGCTACACACACGGCAGGTGTAACTCTGTAAGGGCCACACCTCACTAACACATAGAGACTGACTACACACACGGCAGGTGTAACTCTGTAAGGGCCACACCTCACTAACACATAGAGACTGACTACACACACGGCAGGTGTAACTCTGTAAGGGCCACACCTCACTAACACATAGAGACTGCTACACACAGGTGTAACTCTGTAAGGGCCACACCTCACTAACACATAGAGACTGCTACACACACGGCAGGTGTAACTCTGTAAGGGCCACACCTCACTAACACATAGAGACTGACTACACACACGGCAGGTGTAACTCTGTAAGGGCCACACCTCACTAACACATAGAGACTGCTACACACACGGCAGGTGTAACTCTGTAAGGGCCACACCTCACTAACACATAGAGACTGACTACACACACGGCAGGTGTAACTCTGTAAGGGCCACACCTCACTAACACATAGAGACTGCTACACACACGGCAGGTGTAACTCTGTAAGGGCCACACCTCACTAACACATAGAGACTGACTACACACACGGCAGGTGTAACTCTGTAAGGGCCACATCTCACTAACACATAGAGACTGACTACACACACGGCAGGTGTAACTCTGTAAGGGCCACACCTCACTAACACATAGAGACTGCTACACACACAGCAGGTGTAACTCTGTAAGGGCCACACCTCACTAACACATAGAGACTGACTACACACACGGCAGGTGTAACTCTGTAAGGGCCACACCTCACTAACACATAGAGACTGACTACACACACGGCAGGTGTAACTCTGTAAGGGCCACACCTCACTAACACATAGAGACTGCTACACACACGGCAGGTGTAACTCTGTAAGGGCCACACCTCACTAACACATAGAGACTGACTACACACACGGCAGGTGTAACTCTGTAAGGGCCACACCTCACTAACACATAGAGACTGCTACACACACACACGGCAGGTGTAACTCTGTAAGGGCCACACCTCACTAACACATAGAGACTGACTACACACACGGCAGGTGTAACTCTGTAAGGGCCACACCTCACTAACACATAGAGACTGACTACACACACGGCAGGTGTAACTCTGTAAGGGCCACACCTCACTAACACATAGAGACTGCTACACACACGGCAGGTGTAACTCTGTAAGGGCCACACCTCACTAACACATAGAGACTGACTACACACACGGCAGGTGTAACTCTGTAAGGGCCACACCTCACTAACACATAGAGACTGACTACACACACGGCAGGTGTAACTCTGTAAGGGCCACACCTCACTAACACATAGAGACTGCTACACACACACGGCAGGTGTAACTCTGTAAGGGCCACACCTCACTAACACATAGAGACTGCTACACACACGGCAGGTGTAACTCTGTAAGGGCCACACCTCACTAACACATAGAGACTGACTACACACACGGCAGGTGTAACTCTGTAAGGGCCACACCTCACTAACACATAGAGACTACACACACGGCAGGTGTAACTCTGTTAGGGCCACACCTCACTAACACATAGAGACTGACTACACACACGGCAGGTGTAACTCTGTAAGGGCCACACCTCACTAACACATAGAGACTGCTACACACACGGCAGGTGTAACTCTGTAAGGGCCACACCTCACTAACACATAGAGACTGACTACACACACACACGGCAGGTGTAACTCTGTAAGGGCCACACCTCACTAACACATAGAGACTGACTACACACACGGCAGGTGTAACTCTGTAAGGGCGACACCTCACTAACACATAGGGACTGCTACACACACGGCAGGTGTAACTCTGTAAGGGCCACACCTCACTAACACATAGAGACTGACTACACACACGGCAGGTGTAACTCTGTAGGGGCCACACCTCACTAACACATAGAGACTGACTACACACACGGCAGGTGTAACTCTGTAAGGGCCACACCTCACTAACACATAGAGACTGCTACACACACGCCAGGTGTAACTCTGTAAGGGCCACACCTCACTAACACATAGAGACTGCTACACACATGGCAGGTGTAACTCTGTAAGGGCCACACCTCACTAACACATAGAGACTGCTACACACACACGGCAGGTGTAACTCTGTAAGGGCCACACCTCACTAACACATAGAGACTGACTACACACACGGCAGGTGAAACTCTGTAAGGGCCACACCTCACTAACACATAGAGACTGACTACACACACGGCAGGTGTAACTCTGTAAGGGCCACACCTCACTAACACATAGAGACTGACTACACACACGGCAGGTGTAACTCTGTAAGGGCCACACCTCACTAACACATAGAGACTGACTACACACACGGCAGGTGTAACTCTGTAAGGGCCACACCTCACTAACACATAGAGACTGACTACACACACGGCAGGTGTAACTCTGTAAGGGCCTCACTAACACATAGAGACTGCTACACACACGGCAGGTGTAACTCTGTAAGGGCCTCACGAACACATAGAGACTGCTACACACACGGCAGGTGTAACTCTGTAAGGGCCACACCTCACTAACACATAGAGACTGCTACACACACGGCAGGTGTAACTCTGTAAGGGCCACACCTCACTAACACATAGAGACTGCTACACACACGGCAGGTGTAACTCTGTAAGGGCCACACCTCACTAACACATAGAGACTGCTACACACACGGCAGGTGTAACTCTGTAAGGGCAACACTAACACATAGAGACTGCTACACACACACACGGCAGGTGTAACTCTGTAAAGGCCACACCTCACTAACACATAGAGACTGCTACACACACACACGGCAGGTGTAACTCTGTAAGGGCCACACCTCACTAACACATAGAGACTGACTACACACACGGCAGGTGTAACTCTGTAAGGGCCACACCTCACTAACACATAGAGACTGACTACACACACGGCAGGTGTAACTCTGTAAGGGCCACACCTCACTAACACATAGAGACTGACTACACACACGGCAGGTGTAACTCTGTAAGGGCCACACCTCACTAACACATAGAGACTGCTACACACACACACGGCAGGTGTAACTCTGTAAGGGCCACACCTCACTAACACATAGAGACTGACTACACACACGGCAGGTGTAACTCTGTAAGGGCCACACCTCACTAACACATAGAGACTGACTACACACACACGGCAGGTGTAACTCTGTAAGGGCCACACCTCACTAACACATAGAGACTGACTACACACACGGCAGGTGTAACTCTGTAAGGGCCACACCTCACTAACACATAGAGACTGACTACACACACGGCAGGTGTAACTCTGTAAGGGCCACACCTCACTAACACATAGAGACTGCTACAGACGGCAGGTGTAACTCTGTAAGGGCCACACCTCACTAACACATAGAGACTGACTACACACTGGCAGGTGTAACTCTGTAAGGGCCACACCTCACTAGCACATAGAGACTGCTACACACACGGCAGGTGTAACTCTGTAAGGGCCACACCTCACTAACACATAGAGACTGCTACACACACGGCAGGTGTAACTCTGTAAGGGCCACACCTCACTAACACATAGAGACTGACTACACACGGCAGGTGTAACTCTGTAAGGGCCACACCTCACTAACACATAGAGACTGCTACACACACGGCAGGTGTAACTCTGTAAGGGCCACACCTCACTAACACATAGAGACTGCTACACACACGGCAGGTGTAACTCTGTAAGGGCCACACCTCACTGACACATAGAGACTACACACACGGCAGGTGTAACTCTGTAAGGGCCACACCTCACTAACACATAGAGACTGACTACACACACGGCAGGTGTAACTCTGTAAGGGCCACACCTCACTAACACATAGAGACTGCTACACACACACACGGCAGGTGTAACTCTGTAAGGGCCACACCTCACTAACACATAGAGACTGACTACACACACGGCAGGTGTAACTCTGTAAGGGCCACACCTCACTAACACATAGAGACTGCTACACACACGGCAGGTGTAACTCTGTAAGGGCCACACCTCACTAACACATAGAGACTGACTACACACATGGCAGGTGTAACTCTGTAAGGGCCACACCTCACTAACACATGGAGACTGACTACACACACGGCAGGTGTAACTCTGTAAGGGCCACACCTCACTAACACATAGAGACTGACTATACACACGGCAGGTGTAACTCTGTAAGGGCCACACCTCACTAACACATAGAGACTGCTACACACACATGGCAGGTGTAACTCTGTAAGGGCCACACCTCACTAACACATAGAGACTGACTACACACACGGCAGGTGTAACTCTGTAAGGGCCACACCTCACTAACACATAGAGACTGACTACACACACGGCAGGTGTAACTCTGTAAGGGCCTCACTAACACATAGAGACTGACTACACACACGGCAGGTGTAACTCTGTAAGGGCCACACCTCACTAACACATAGAGACTGACTACACACACGGCAGGTGTAACTCTGTAAGGGCCACACCTCACTAACACACAGAGACTGACTACACACACGGCAGGTGTAACTCTGTAAGGGCCTCACTAACACATAGAGACTGACTACACACACGGCAGGTGTAACTCTGTAAGGGCCACACCTCACTAACACACAGAGACTGACTACACACACGGCAGGTGTAACTCTGTAAGGGCCTCACTAACACATAGAGACTGACTACACACACGGCAGGTGTAACTCTGTAAGGGCCACACCTCACTAACACATAGAGACTGCTACACACACGGCAGGTGTAACTCTGTAAGGGCCACACCTCACTAACACATAGAGACTGACTACACACGGCAGGTGTAACCATGTCAGGGCCACACCTCACTAACACACAGAGACTGACTACACACACGGCAGGTGTAAGGGCCACACCTCACTAACACATAGAGACTGCTACACACACGGCAGGTGTAACTCTGTAAGGGCCACACCTCACTAACACATAGAGACTGACTACACACACGGCAGGTGTAACTCTTTAAGGGCCACACCTCACTAACACATAGAGACTGCTACACACACGGCAGGTGTAACTCTGTAGGGGCCACACCTCACTAACACATTGAGACTGACTACACACACGGCAGGTGTAACTCTGTAAGGGCCACACCTCACTAACACATAGAGACTGCTACACACACGGCAGGTGTAACTCTGTAAGGGCCACACCTCACTAACACATTGAGACTGACTACACACACGGCAGGTGTAACTCTGTAAGGGCCACACCTCACTAACACATAGAGACTGACTACACACACGGCAGGTGTAACTCTGTAAGGGCCACACCTCACTAACACATAGAGACTGACTACACACACGGCAGGTGTAACTCTGTAAGGGCCACACCTCACTAACACATAGAGACTGCTACACACACGGCAGGTGTAACTCTGTAAGGGCCACACCTCACTAACACATAGAGACTGACTACACACACACACGGCAGGTGTAACTCTGTAAGGGCCACACCTCACTAACACATAGAGACTGACTACACACACGGCAGGTGTAACTCTGTAAGGGCCACACCTCACTAACACATAGAGACTGCTACACACACGGCAGGTGTAACTCTGTAAGGGCCACACCTCACTAACACATAGAGACTGACTACACACACGGCAGGTGTAACTCTGTAAGGGCCACACCTCACTAACACATAGAGACTGACTACACACACGGCAGGTGTAACTCTGTAAGGGCCACACCTCACTAACACATAGAGACTGCTACACACGGCAGGTGTAACTCTGTAGGGGCCACACCTCACTAACACATAGAGACTGACTACACACACGGCAGGTGTAACTCTGTAGGGGCCACACCTCACTAACACATAGAGACTGACTACACACACGGCAGGTGTAACTCTGTAAGGGCCACACCTCACTAACACATAGAGACTGCTACACACGGCAGGTGTAACTCTGTAGGGGCCACACCTCACTAACACATAGAGACTGACTACACACAGCAGGTGTAACTCTGTAAGGGCCACACCTCACTAACACATAGAGACTGACAACACACACGGCAGGTGTAACTCTGTAAGGGCCACACCTCACTAACACATAGAGACTGCTACACACAGGTGTAACTCTGTAAGGGCCACACCTCACTAACACATAGAGACTGCGACACACACGGCAGGTGTAACTCTGTAAGGGCCACACCTCACTAACACATAGAGACTGACTACACACACGGCAGGTGTAACTCTGTAAGGGCCACACCTCACTAACACATAGATACTGACTACACACACGGCAGGTGTAACTCTGTAAGGGCCACACCTCACTAACACATAGAGACTGACTACACACACGGCAGGTGTAACTCTGTAAGGGCCAAACCTCACTAACACATAGAGACTGCTACACACACGGCAGGTGTAACTCTGTAAGGGCCACACCTCACTAACACATAGAGACTGCTACACACACACACGGCAGGTGTAACTCTGTAAGGGCCACACCTCACTAACGCATAGAGACTGACTACACACACGGCAGGTGTAACTCCGTAAGGGCCACACCTCACTAACACATAGAGACTGCTACACACACGGCAGGTGTAACTCTGTAAGGGCCACATCTCACTAACACATAGAGACTGACTACACACACGGCAGGTGTAACTCTGTAAGGGCCACACCTCACTAACACATAGAGACTGACTACAAACACGGCAGGTGTAACTCTGTAAGGGCCACACCTCACTAACACATAGAGACTGGTACACACACGGCAGGTGTAACTCTGTAAGGGCCACACCTCACTAACACATAGAGACTGACTACACACACACACGGCAGGTGTAACTCTGTAAGGGCCTCACTAACACATAGAGACTGCTACACACACGGCAGGTGTAACTCTGTAAGGGCCACACCTCACTAACACATAGAGACTGACTACACACACGGCAGGTGTAACTCTGTAAGGGCCACACCTCACTAACACATAGAGACTGCTACACACACGGCAGGTGTAACTCTGTAAGGGCCACACCTCACTAACACATAGAGACTGACTACACACACACACGGCAGGTGTAACTCTGTAAGGGCCTCACTAACACATAGAGACTGCTACACACACGGCAGGTGTAACTCTGTAAGGGCCACACCTCACTAACACATAGAGACTGACTACACACACACACGGCAGGTGTAACTCTGTAAGGGCCTCACTAACACATAGAGACTGCTACACACACGGCAGGTGTAACTCTGTAAGGGCCACACCTCACTAACACATAGAGACTGCTACACACACGGCAGGTGTAACTCTGTAAGGGCCACACCTCACTAACACATAGAGACTGACTACACACACGGCAGGTGTAACTCTGTAAGGGCCACACCTCACTAACACATAGAGACTGCTACACACACACGGCAGGTGTAACTCTGTAAGGGCCACACCTCACTAACACATAGAGACTGACTACACACACGGCAGGTGTAACTCTGTAAGGGCCACACCTCACTAACACATAGAGACTGCTACACACACGGCAGGTGTAACTCTGTAAGGGCCACACCTCACTAACACATAGAGACTGACTACACACACGGCAGGTGTAACTCTGTAAGGGCCACACCTCACTAACACATAGAGACTGCTACACACACACACGGCAGGTGTAACTCTGTAAGGGCCACACCTCACTAACACATAGAGACTGACTACACACACGGCAGGTGTAACTCTGTAAGGGCCACACCTCACTAACACATAGAGACTGACTACACACACGGCAGGTGTAACTCTGTAAGGGCCACACCTCACTAACACATAGAGACTGACTACACACACACACGGCAGGTGTAACTCTGTAAGGGCCACACCTCACTAACACATAGAGACTGACTACACACGGCAGGTGTAACTCTGTAAGGGCCACACCTCACTAACACATAGAGACTGCTACACACACGGCAGGTGTAACTCTGTAAGGGCCTCACTAACACATAGAGACTGCTACACACACGGCAGGTGTAACTCTGTAAGGGCCACACCTCACTAACACATAGAGACTGACTACACACACGGCAGGTGTAACTCTGTAAGGGCCACACCTCACTAACACATAGAGACTGACTACACACACGGCAGGTGTAACTCTGTAAGGGCCACACCTCACTAACACATAGAGACTGCTACACACACGGCAGGTGTAACTCTGTAAGGGCCACACCTCACTAACACATAGAGACTGACTACACACACGGCAGGTGTAACTCTGTAAGGGCCACACCTCACTAACACATAGAGACTGACTACACACACGGCAGGTGTAACTCTGTAAGGGCCACACCTCACTAACACATAGAGACTGCTACAGACGGCAGGTGTAACTCTGTAAGGGCCACACCTCACTAACACATAGAGACTGCTACACACACGGCAGGTGTAACTCTGTAAGGGCCACACCTCACTAACACATAGAGACTGACTACACACACGGCAGGTGTAACTCTGTAAGGGCCACACCTCACTAACACATAGAGACTGCTACACACACGGCAGGTGTAACTCTGTAAGGGCCACACCTCACTAACACATAGAGACTGACTACACACACGGCAGGTGTAACTCTGTAAGGGCCTCACTAACACATAGAGACTGCTACACACACGGCAGGTGTAACTCTGTAAGGGCCACACCTCACTAACACATAGAGACTGCTACACACACGGCAGGTGTAACTCTGTAAGGGCCACACCTCGCTAACACATAGAGACTGCTACACACACGGCAGGTGTAACTCTGTAAGGGCCACACCTCACTAACACATAGAGACTGCTACACACATGGCAGGTGTAACTCTGTAAGGGCCACACCTCACTAACACATAGAGACTGACTACACACACACGGCAGGTGTAACTCTGTAAGGGCCACACCTCACTAACACATAGAGACTGACTACACACACGGCAGGTGTAACTCTGTAAGGGCCACACCTCACTAACACATAGAGACTGCTACACACACACACGGCAGGTGTAACTCTGTAAGGGCCACACCTCACTAACACATAGAGACTGCTACACACACACATGGCAGGTGTAACTCTGTAAGGGCCACACCTCACTAACACATAGAGACTGACTACACACACGGCAGGTGTAACTCTGTAAGGGCCACACCTCACTAACACATAGAGACTACACACACGGCAGGTGTAACTCTGTAAGGGCCACACCTCACTAACACATAGAGACTGCTACACACACGGCAGGTGTAACTCTGTAAGGGCCACACCTCACTAACACATAGAGACTGACTACACACACGGCAGGTGTAACTCTGTAAGGGCCACACCTCACTAACACATAGAGACTGACTACACACACGGCAGGTGTAACTCTGTAAGGGCCACACCTCACTAACACATAGAGACTGACTACACACACGGCAGGTGTAACTCTGTAAGGGCCACACCTCACTAACACATAGAGACTGCTACACACACGGCAGGTGTAACTCTGTAAGGGCCACACCTCACTAACACATAGAGACTGACTACACACACACACGGCAGGTGTAACTCTGTAAGGGCCACACCTCACTAACACATAGAGACTGACTACACACACGGCAGGTGTAACTCTGTAAGGGCCACACCTCACTAACACATAGAGACTGACTACACACACGGCAGGTGTAACTCTGTAAGGGCCACACCTCACTAACACATAGAGACTGACTACACACACGGCAGGTGTAACTCTGTAAGGGCCACACCTCACTAACACATAGAGACTGCTACACACATGGCAGGTGTAACTCTGTAAGGGCCACACCTCACTAACACATAGAGACTGACTACACACACGGCAGGTGTAACTCTGTAAGGGCCACACCTCACTAACACATAGAGACTGCTACACACACGGCAGGTGTAACTCTGTAAGGGCCACACCTCACTAACACATAGAGACTGACTACACACACGGCAGGTGTAACTCTGTAAGGGCCATACCTCACTAACACATAGAGACTGACTACACACACGGCAGGTGTAACTCTGTAAGGGCCACACCTCACTAACACATAGAGACTGACTACACACACGGCAGGTGTAACTCTGTAAGGGCCACACCTCACTAACACATAGAGACTGACTACACACACGGCAGGTGTAACTCTGTAAGGGCCACACCTCACTAACACATAGAGACTGCTAGACACACGGCAGGTGTAACTCTGTAAGGGCCACACCTCACTAACACATAGAGACTGACTACACACACGGCAGGTGTAACTCTGTAAGGGCCACACCTCACTAACACATAGAGACTGCTACACACACACAGGTGTAACTCTGTAAGGGCCACACCTCACTAACACATAGAGACTGCTACACACACGGCAGGTGTAACTCTGTAAGGGCCACACCTCACTAACACATAGAGACTGCTACACACACACACGGCAGGTGTAACTCTGTAAGGGCCACACCTCACTAACACATAGAGACTGCTACACACACGGCAGGTGTAACTCTGTAAGGGCCACACCTCACTAACACATAGAGACTGACTACACACACGGCAGGTGTAACTCTGTAAGGGCCACACCCCACTAACACATAGAGACTGACTACACACACGGCAGGTGTAACTCTGTAAGGGCCACACCTCACTAACACATAGAGACTGACTACACACACGGCAGGTGTAACTCTGTAAGGGCCACACCTCACTAACACATAGAGACTGACTACACACACGGCAGGTGTAACTCTGTAAGGGCCACACCTCACTAACACATAGAGACTGCTACACACACGGCAGGTGTAACTCTGTAAGGGCCACACCTCACTAACACATAGAGACTGCTACACACACGGCAGGTGTAACTCTGTAAGGGCCACACCTCACTAACACATAGAGACTGACTACACACACGGCAGGTGTAACTCTGTAAGGGCCACACCTCACTAACACATAGAGACTGCTACACACACGGCAGGTGTAACTCTGTAAGGGCCACACCTCACTAACACATAGAGACTGACTACACACACGCACAGCAGGTGTAACTCTGTAAGGGCCACACCTCACTAACACATAGAGACTGACTACACACACGGCAGGTGTAACTCTGTAAGGGCCACACCTCACTAACACATAGAGACTGACTACACACACGGCAGGTGTAACTCTGTAAGGGCCACACCTCACTAACACATAGAGACTGCTACACACGGCAGGTGTAACTCTGTAAGGGCCACACCTCACTAACACATAGAGACTGCTACACACACGGCAGGTGTAACTCTGTAAGGGCCACACCTCACTAACACATAGAGACTGCTACACACACGGCAGGTGTAACTCTGTAAGGGCCACACCTCACTAACACATAGAGACTGACTACACACACGTAACTCTGTAAGGGCCACACCTCACTAACACATAGAGACTGACTACACACACGGCAGGTGTAACTCTGTAAGGGCCACACTTCACTAACACATAGAGACTGCTACACACACGGCAGGTGTAACTCTGTAAGGGCCACACCTCACTAACACATAGAGACTGCTACACACACGGCAGGTGTAACTCTGTAAGGGCCACACCTCACTAACACATAGAGACTGACTACACACACGGCAGGTGTAACTCTGTACGGGCCACACCTCACTAACACATAGAGACTGACTACACACACGGCAGGTGTAACTCTGTAAGGGCCACACCTCACTAACACATAGAGACTGACTACACACACGGCAGGTGTAACTCTGTAAGGGCCACACCTCACTAACACATAGAGACTGCTACACACACGGCAGGTGTAACTCTGTAAGGGCCACACCTCACTAACACATAGAGACTGACTACACACACGGCAGGTGTAACTCTGTAAGGGCCACACCTCACTAACACATAGAGACTGACTACACACACGGCAGGTGTAACTCTGTAAGGGCCACACCTCACTAACACATAGAGACTGCTACACACACGGCAGGTGTAACTCTGTAAGGGCCACACCTCACTAACACATAGAGACTGACTACACACACGGCAGGTGTAACTCTGTAAGGGCCACACCTCATTAACACATAGAGACTGCTACACACACGGCAGGTGTAACTCTGTAAGGGCCACACCTCACTAACACATAGAGACTGACTACACACACGGCAGGTGTAACTCTGTAAGGGCCACACCTCACTAACACATAGAGACTGACTACACACACGGCAGGTGTAACTCTGTAAGGGCCACACCTCACTAACACATAGAGACTGACTACACACACGGCAGGTGTAACTCTGTAAGGGCCACACCTCACTAACACATAGAGACTGCTACACACACGGCAGGTGTAACTCTGTAAGGGCCACACCTCACTAACACATAGAGACTGACTACACACACGGCAGGTGTAACTCTGTAAGGGCCACACCTCACTAACACATAGAGACTGACTACACACACGGCAGGTGTAACTCTGTAAGGGCCGCACCTCACTAACACATAGAGACTGACTACACACACGGCAGGTGTAACTCTGTAAGGGCCACACCTCACTAACACATAGAGACTGCTACACACACGGCAGGTGTAACTCTGTAAGGGCCACACCTCACTAACACATAGAGACTGCTACACACACGGCAGGTGTAACTCTGTAAGGGCCACACCTCACTAACACATAGAGACTGACTACACACACGGCAGGTGTAACTCTGTAAGGGCCACACCTCACTAACACATAGAGACTGCTACACACACGGCAGGTGTAACTCTGTAAGGGCCACACCTCACTAACACATAGAGACTGACTACACACACGGCAGGTGTAACATTGTAAGGGCCACACCTCACTAACACATAGAGACTGACTACACACACGGCAGGTGTAACTCTGTAAGGGCCACACCTCACTAACACATAGAGACTGCTACACACACAGCAGGTGTAACTCTGTAAGGGCCACACCTCACTAACACATAGAGACTGCTACACACACGGCAGGTGTAACTCTGTAAGGGCCACACCTCACTAACACATAGAGACTGACTACACACACGGCAGGTGTAACTCTGTAAGGGCCACACCTCACTAACACATAGAGACTGCTACACACACGGCAGGTGTAACTCTGTAAGGGCCACACCTCACTAACACATAGAGACTGACTACACACACGGCAGGTGTAACTCTGTAAGGGCCACACCTCACTAACACATAGAGACTGCTACACACACACGGCAGGTGTAACTCTGTAAGGGCCACACCTCACTAACACATAGAGACTGCTACACACACGGCAGGTGTAACTCTGTAAGGGCCACACCTCACTAACACATAGAGACTGACTACACACACACGGCAGGTGTAACTCTGTAAGGGCCACACCTCACTAACACATAGAGACTGACTACACACACGGCAGGTGTAACTCTGTAAGGGCCACACCTCACTAACACATAGAGACTGCTACACACACGGCAGGTGTAACTCTGTAAGGGCCACACCTCACTAACACATAGAGACTGCTACACACACGGCAGGTGTAACTCTGTAAGGGCCACACCTCACTAACACATAGAGACTACACACACGGCAGGTGTAACTCTGTAAGGGCCACACCTCACTAACACATAGAGACTGACTACACACACGGCAGGTGTAACTCTGTAAGGGCCACACCTCACTAACACATAGAGACTGCTACACACACGGCAGGTGTAACTCTGTAAGGGCCACACCTCACTAACACATAGAGACTGCTACACACACGGCAGGTGTAACTCTGTAAGGGCCACACCTCACTAACACATAGAGACTGCTACACACACGGCAGGTGTAACTCTGTAAGGGCCACACCTCACTAACACATAGAGACTGCTACACACACGGCAGGTGTAACTCTGTAAGGGCCACACCTCACTAACACATAGAGACTGACTACACACACGGCAGGTGTAACTCTGTAAGGGCCACACCTCACTAACACATAGAGACTACACACACGGCAGGTGTAACTCTGTAAGGGCCACACCTCACTAACACATAGTGACTGCTACACACACGGCAGGTGTAACTCTGTAAGGGCCACACCTCACTAACACATAGAGACTGACTACACACACACACAGGTGTAACTCTGTAAGGGCCACACCTCACTAACACATAGAGACTGACTAGACACACGGCAGGTGTAACTGTGTAAGGGCCACACCTCACTAACACATAGAGACTGACTTCACACACGGCAGGTGTAACTCTGTAAGGGCCACACCTCACTAACACATAGAGACTGCTACACACACACACGGCAGGTGTAACTCTGTAAGGGCCACACCTCACTAACACATAGAGACTGACTACACACACGGCAGGTGTAACTCTGTAAGGGCCACACCTCACTAACACATAGAGACTGCTACACACACGGCAGGTGTAACTCTGTAAGGGCCACACCTCACTAACACATAGAGACTGCTACACACACGGCAGGTGTAACTCTGTAAGGGCCACACCTCACTAACACATAGAGACTGACTACACACACGGTAGGTGTAACTCTGTAAGGGCCACACCTCACTAACACATAGAGACTGACTACACACACGGCAGGTGTAACTCTGTAGGGGCCACACCTCACTAACACATAGAGACTGACTACACACACGGCAGGTGTAACTCTGTAAGGGCCACACCTCACTGACACATAGAGACTGACTACACACACGGCAGGTGTAACTCTGTAAGGGCCACACCTCACTAACACATAGAGACTGACTACACACACGGCAGGTGTAACTCTGTAAGGGCCACACCTCACTAACACATAGAGACTGCTACACACACGGCAGGTGTAACTCTGTAAGGGCCACACCTCGCTAACACATAGAGACTGACTACACACACGGCAGGTGTAACTCTGTAAGGGCCACACCTCACTAACACATAGAGACTGCTACACACACGGCAGGTGTAACTCTGTAAGGGCCACACCTCACTAACACATAGAGACTGCTACACACACGGCAGGTGTAACTCTGTAAGGGCCACACCTCACTAACACATAGAGACTGACTACACACACGGCAGGTGTAACTCTGTAAGGGCCACACCTCACTAACACACAGAGACTGACTACACACACGGCAGGTGTAACTCTGTAAGGGCCACACCTCACTAACACATAGAGACTGCTACACACACGGCAGGTGTAACTCTGTAAGGGCCACACCTCACTAACACATAGAGACTGACTACACACAGGGCAGGTGTAACTCTGTAAGGGCCACACCTCACTAACACATAGAGACTGACTACACACACGGCAGGTGTAACTCTGTAAGGGCCACACCTCACTAACACATAGAGACTGACTACACACACACGGCGGGTGTAACTCTGTAAGGGCCACACCTCACTAACACATAGAGACTGACTACACACACGGCAGGTGTAACTCTGTAAGGGCCACACCTCACTAACACATAGAGACTGCTACACACAAGGCAGGTGTATCTCTGTAAGGGCCACACCTCACTAACACATAGAGACTGACTACACACACGGCAGGTGTAACTCTGTAGGGGCCACACCTCACTAACACATAGAGACTGCTACACACACGGCAGGTGTAACTCTGTAAGGGCCACACCTCACTAACACATAGAGACTGCTACACACACGGCAGGTGTAACTCTGTAAGGTCCACACCTCACTAACACATAGAGACTGCTACACACACGGCAGGTGTAACTGTGTAAGGGCCATACCTCACTAACACATAGAGACTGACTACACACACACACGGCAGGTGTAACTCTGTAAGGGCCACACCTCACTAACACATAGAGACTGCTACACACACACACGGCAGGTGTAACTCTGTAAGGGCCACACCTCACTAACACATAGAGACTGACTACACACGGCAGGTGTAACTCTGTAAGGGCCACACCTCACTAACACATAGAGACTACTACACACACGGCAGGTGTAACTCTGTAAGGGCCACACCTCACTAACACATAGAGACTGACTACACACACGGCAGGTGTAACTCTGTAAGGGCCACACCTCACTAACACATAGAGACTGACTACACACACGGCAGGTGTAACTCTGTAAGGGCCACACCTCACTAACACATAGAGACTGCTACACACACGGCAGGTGTAACTCTGTAAGGGCCACACCTCACTAACACATAGAGACTGACTACACACACGGCAGGTGTAACTCTGTAAGGGCCACACCTCACTAACACATAGAGACTACTACACACACGGCAGGTGTAACTCTGTAAGGGCCACACCTCACTAACACATAGAGACTACTACACACACACGGCAGGTGTAACTCTGTAAGGGCCACACCTCACTAACACATAGAGACTACTACACACACGGCAGGTGTAACTCTGTAAGGGCCACACCTCACTAACACATAGAGACTGACTACACACACGGCAGGTGTAACTCTGTAAGGGCCACACCTCACTAACACATAGAGACTACTACACACACGGCAGGTGTAACTCTGTAAGGGCCACACCTCACTAACACATAGAGACTACTACACACACGGCAGGTGTAACTCTGTAAGGGCCACACCTCACTAACACATAGAGACTGACTACACACACAGCAGGTGTAACTCTGTAAGGGCCACACCTCACTAACACATAGAGACTGACTACACACACGGCAGGTGTAACTCTGTAAGGGCCACACCTCACTAACACATAGAGACTGCTACACACACGGCAGGTGTAACTCTGTAAGGGCCACACCTCACTAACACATAGAGACTACACACACGGCAGGTGTAACTCTGTAAGGGCCACACCTCACTAACACATAGAGACTGCTACACACACGGCAGGTGTAGCTCTGTAAGGGCCACACCTCACTAACACATAGAGACTGCTACACACACGGCAGGTGTAACTCTGTAAGGGCCACACCTCACTAACACATAGAGACTGACTACACACACGGCAGGTGTAACTCTGTAAGGGCCACACCTCACTAACACATAGAGACTACTACACACACGGCAGGTGTAACTCTGTAAGGGCCACACCTCACTAACACATAGAGACTGACTACACACACGGCAGGTGTAACTCTGTAAGGGCCACACCTCACTAACACATAGAGACTGACTACACACACGGCAGGTGTAACTCTGTAAGGGCCACACCTC
Source organism: Harmothoe impar (assembly GCA_947462335.1). Taxonomy (NCBI): domain Eukaryota; kingdom Metazoa; phylum Annelida; class Polychaeta; order Phyllodocida; family Polynoidae; genus Harmothoe; species Harmothoe impar. The sequence goes on along the minus strand of OX381716.1, from coordinate 64,686,973 downwards.
ACTAACACATAGAGACTGACTACACACACGGCAGGTGTAACTCTGTAAGGGCCACACCTCACTAACACATAGAGACTGACTACACACACGGCAGGTGTAACTCTGTAAGGGCCACACCTCACTAACACATAGAGACTGCTACACACACGGCAGGTGTAACTCTGTAAGGGCCACACCTCACTAACACATAGAGACTGCTACACACACGGCAGGTGTAACTCTGTAAGGGCCACACCTCACTAACACATAGAGACTGCTACACACACGGCAGGTGTAACTCTGTAAGGGCCACACCTCACTAACACATAGAGACTGACTACACCAACGGCAGGTGTAACTCTGTAAGGGCCACACCTCACTAACACATAGAGACTGACTACACACACGGCAGGTGTAACTCTGTAGGGGCCACACCTCACTAACACATAGAGACTGCTACACACACGGCAGGTGTAACTCTGTAAGGGCCACACCTCACTAACACATAGAGACTGACTACACACACGGCAGGTGTAACTCTGTAAGGGCCACACCTCACTAACACATAGAGACTGACTACACACACGGCAGGTGTAACTCTGTAAGGGCCACACCTCACTAACACATAGAGACTGCTACACAAACGGCAGGTGTAACTCTGTAAGGGCCACACCTCACTAACACATAGAGACTGACTACACACACGGCAGGTGTAACTCTGTAAGGGCCACACCTCACTAACACATAGAGACTGCTACACACACGGCAGGTGTAACTCTGTAAGGGCCACACCTCACTAACACATAGAGACTGACTACACACACGGCAGGTGTAACTCTGTAAGGGCCACACCTCACTAACACATAGAGACTGACTAGACACACGGCAGGTGTAACTCTGTAAGGGCCACACCTCACTAACACATAGAGACTACACACACGGCAGGTGTAACTCTGTAAGGGCCACACCTCACTAACACATAGAGACTGACTACACACACGGCAGGTGTAACTCTGTAAGGGCCACACCTCACTAACACATAGAGACTGACTACACACACGGCAGGTGTAACTCTGTAAGGGCCACACCTCACTAACACATAGAGACTGACTACACACACACACGGCAGGTGTAACTCTGTAAGGGCCACACCTCACTAACACATAGAGACTGACTACACACACACACGGCAGGTGTAACTCAGTAAGGGCCACACCTCACTAACACATAGAGACTGCAACACACACGGCAGGTGTAACTCTGTAAGGGCCACACCTCACTAACACACAGAGACTGACTACACACACGGCAGGTGTAACTCTGTAAGGGCCACACCTCACTAACACATAGAGACTGACTACACACACGGCAGGTGTAACTCTGTAAGGGCCACACCTCACTAACACATAGAGACTGCTACACACACAGCAGGTGTAACTCTGTAAGGGCCACACCTCACTAACACATAGAGACTGCTACACACACGGCAGGTGTAACTCTGTAAGGGCCACACCTCACTAACACATAGAGACTGACTACACACACGGCAGGTGTAACTCTGTAAGGGCCACACCTCACTAACACATAGAGACTGACTACACACACGGCAGGTGTAACTCTGTAAGGGCCACACCTCACTAACACATAGAGACTGACTACACACACGGCAGGTGTAACTCTGTAAGGGCCACACCTCACTAACACATAGAGACTGCTACACACACATGGCAGGTGTAACTCTGTAAGGGCCACACCTCACTAACACATAGAGACTGACTACACACACGGCAGGTGTAACTCTGTAAGGGCCACACCTCACTAACACATAGAGACTGCTACACACGGCAGGTGTAACTCTGTAAGGGCCACACCTCACTAACACATAGAGACTGACTACACACACACAGGTGTAACTCTGTAAGGGCCACACCTCACTAACACATAGAGACTGCTACACACGGCAGGTGTAACTCTGTAAGGGCCACACCTCACTAACACATAGAGACTGACTACACACACGGCAGGTGTAACTCTGTAAGGGCCACACCTCACTAACACATAGAGACTGCTACACACACGGCAGGTGTAACTCTGTAAGGGCCACACCTCACTAACACATAGAGACTGCTACACACACGGCAGGTGTAACTCTGTAAGGGCCACACCTCACTAACACATAGAGACTGACTACACACACGGCAGGTGTAACTCTGTAAGGGCCACACCTCACTAACACATAGAGACTGCTACACACACGGCAGGTGTAACTCTGTAAGGGCCACACCTCACTAACACATAGAGACTGACTACACACACGGCAGGTGTAACTCTGTAAGGGCCACACCTCACTAACACATAGAGACTGACTACACACACGGCAGGTGTAACTCTGTAAGGGCCACACCTCACTAACACATAGAGACTGACTACACACACGGCAGGTGTAACTCTGTAAGGGCCACACCTCACTAACACATAGAGACTGACTACACACACGGCAGGTGTAACTCTGTAAGGGCCTCACTTACACATAGAGACTGACTACACACACGGCAGGTGTAACTCTGTAAGGGCCTCACTAACACATAGAGACTGCTACACACACGGCAGGTGTAACTCTGTAAGGGCCACACCTCACTAAAACATAGAGACTGCTACACACACGGCAGGTGTAACTCTGTAAGGGCCACACCTCACTAACACATAGAGACTGACTACACACACGGCAGGTGTAACTCTGTAAGGGCCACACCTCACTAACACATAGAGACTGCTACACACACGGCAGGTGAAACTCTGTAAGGGCCACACCTCACGAACACATAGAGACTGTCTACACACACGGCAGGTGTAACTCTGTAAGGGCCACACCTCACTAACACATAGAGACTGCTACACACACGGCAGGTGTAACTCTGTAAGGGCCACACCTCACTAACACATAGAGACTGACTACACACACGGCAGGTGTAACTCTGTAAGGGCCACACCTCACTAACACATAGAGACTGACTACACACACGGCAGGTGTAACTCTGTAAGGGCCACACTAACACATAGAGACTGACTACACACACGGCAGGTGTAACTGTAAGGGCCACACCTCACTAACACATAGAGACTGACTACACACGGCAGGTGTAACTCTGTAAGGGCCACACCTCACTAACACATAGAGACTGCTACACACGGCAGGTGTAACTCTGTAAGGGCCACACCTCACTAACACATAGAGACTGACTACACACACGGCAGGTGTAACTCTGTAAGGGCCACACCTCACTAACACATAGAGACTGCTACACACGGCAGGTGTAACTCTGTAAGGGCCACACCTCACTAACACATAGAGACCGCTACACACAAGGCAGGTGTAACTCTGTAAGGGCCACACCTCACTAACACATAGAGACTGACTACACACACGGCAGGTGTAACTCTGTAAGGGCCACACCTCACTAACACATAGAGACTGACTACACACACGGCAGGTGTAACTCTGTAAGGGCCACACCTCACTAACACATAGAGACTGACTACACACACAGCAGGTGTAACTCTGTAAGGGCCACACCTCACTAACACATAGAGACTGCTACACACACGGCAGGTGTAACTCTGTAAGGGCCACACCTCACTAACACATAGAGACTGACTACACACACGGCAGGTGTAACTCTGTAAGGGCCACACCTCACTACCACATAGAGACTGCTACACACACAGCAGGTGTAACTCTGTAAGGGCCACACCTCACTAACACATAGAGACTGACTACACACACGGCAGGTGTAACTCTGTAAGGGCCACACCTCACTAACACATAGAGACTGCTACACACACGGCAGGTGTAACTCTGTAAGGGCCACACCTCACTAACACATAGAGACTGACTACACACACGGCAGGTGTAACTCTGTAAGGGCCACACCTCACTAACACATAGAGACTGACTACACACACGGCAGGTGTAACTCTGTAAGGGCCACACCTCACTAACACATAGAGACTGCTACACACACACAGGAGGTGTAACTGTGTAAGGGCCACACCTCACTAACACATAGAGACTGACTACACACACGGCAGGTGTAACTCTGTAAGGGCCACACCTCACTAACACATAGAGACTGACTACACACACGGCAGGTGTAACTCTGTAAGGGCCACACCTCACTAACACATAGAGACTGACTACACACACGGCAGGTGTAACTCTGTAAGGGCCACACCTCACTAACACATAGAGACTGACTACACATACGGCAGGTGTAACTCTGTAAGGGCCACACCTCACTAACACATAGAGACTGACTACACACACGGCAGGTGTAACTCTGTAAGGGCCACACCTCACTAACACATAGAGACTGACTACACACACGGCAGGTGTAACTCTGTAAGGGCCACACCTCACTAACACATAGAGACTGCTACACACACAGGTGTAACTCTGTAAGGGCCACACCTCACTAACACATAGAGACTGACTACACACACGGCAGGTGTAACTCTGTAAGGGCCACACCTCACTAACACATAGAGACTGCTACACACACGGCAGGTGTAACTCTGTAAGGGCCACACCTCACTAACACATAGAGACTGACTACACACACGGCAGGTGTAACTCTGTAAGGGCCACACCTCACTAACACATAGAGACTACACACATACGGCAGGTGTAACTCTGTAAGGGCCACACCTCACTAACACATAGAGACTGACTACACACACGGCAGGTGTAACTCTGTAAGGGCCACACCTCACTAACACATAGAGACTGACTACACACACGGCAGGTGTAACTCTGTAAGGGCCACACCTCACTAACACATAGAGACTGCTACACACACGGCAGGTGTAACTCTGTAAGGGCCACACTAACACATAGAGACTGCTACACACACGGCAGGTGTAACTCTGTAAGGGCCACACTAACACATAGAGACTGCTACACACACGGCAGGTGTAACTCTGTAAGGGCCACACCTCACTAACACATAGAGACTGCTACACACACGGCAGGTGTAACTCTGTAAGGGCCACACCTCACTAACACATAGAGACTGCTACACACGGCAGGTGTAACTCTGTAAGGGCCACACCTCACTAACACATAGAGACTGCTACACACATGGCAGGTGTAACTCTGTAAGGGCCACACCTCACTAACACATAGAGACTGACTACACGGCAGGTGTAACTCTGTAAGGGCCACACCTCACTAACACATAGAGACTGCTACACACGGCAGGTGTAACTCTGTAAGGGCCACACCTCACTAACACATAGAGACTGACTACACACACGGCAGGTGTAACTCTGTAAGGGCCACACCTCACTAACACATAGAGACTGACTACACACGGCAGGTGTAACTCTGTAAGGGCCACACCTCACTAACACATAGAGACTGCTACACACACGGCAGGTGTAACTCTGTAAGGGCCACACCTCACTAACACATAGAGACTACACACACGGCAGGTGTAACTCTGTAAGGGCCACACCTCACTAACACATAGAGACTACTACACACACGGCAGGTGTAACTCTGTAAGGGCCACACCTCACTAACACATAGAGACTGCTACACACACAGCAGGTGTAACTCTGTAAGGGCCACACCTCACTAACACATAGAGACTGACAACACACACACACGGCAGGTGTAACTCTGTAAGGGCCACACCTCACTAACACATGGAGACTGACTACACACACGGCAGGTGTAACTCTGTAAGGGCCACACCTCACTAACACATAGAGACTGACTACACACACACACGGCAGGTGTAACTCTGTAAGGGCCACACCTCACTAACACATAGAGACTGACTACACACACGTAACTCTGTAAGGGCCACACCTCACTAACACATAGAGACTGACTACACACACGGCAGGTGTAACTCTGTAAGGGCCACACCTCACTAACACATAGAGACTGCTACACACACGGCAGGTGTAACTCTGTAAGGGCCACACCTCACTAACACATAGAGACTGCTACACACACGGCAGGTGTAACTCTGTAAGGGCCACACCTCACTAACACACAGAGACTGACTACACACACGGCAGGTGTAACTCTGTAAGGGCCACACCTCACTAACACATAGAGACTGCTACACACACGGCAGGTGTAACTCTGTAAGGGCCACACCTCACTAACACATAGAGACTGCTACACACACGGCAGGTGTAACTCTGTAAGGGCCACACCTCACTAACACATAGAGACTGCTACACACACGGCAGGTGTAACTCTGTAAGGGCCACACCTCACTAACACATAGAGACTGCTACACACACGGCAGGTGTAACTCTGTAAGGGCCACACCTCACTAACACATAGAGACTGCTACACACACGGCAGGTGTAACTCTGTAAGGGCCACACCTCACTAACACATAGAGACTGACTACACACACGGCAGGTGTAACTCTGTAAGGGCCACACCTCACTAACACATAAAGACTGACTACACACACGGCAGGTGTAACTCTGTAAGGGCCACACCTCACTAACACATAGAGACTGCTACACACACGGCAGGTGTAACTCTGTAAGGGCCACACCTCACTAACACATAGAGACTGCTACACACACACACGGCAGGTGTAACTCTGTAAGGGCCACACCTCACTAACACATAGAGACTGACTACACACACGGCAGGTGTAACTCTGTAAGGGCCACACCTCACTAACACATAGAGACTGCTACACACACGGCAGGTGTAACTCTGTAAGGGCCACACCTCACTAACACATAGAGACTGACTACACACACGGCAGGTGTAACTCTGTAAGGGCCACACCTCACTAACACATAGAGACTGACTACACACACGGCAGGTGTAACTCTGTAAGGGCCACACCTCACTAACACATAGAGACTGACTACACACACGGCAGGTGTAACTCTGTAAGGGCCACACCTCACTAACACATAGAGACTGCTACACACACGGCAGGTGTAACTCTGTAAGGGCCACACCTCACTAACACATAGAGACTGACTACACAAACGGCAGGTGTAACTCTGTAAGGGCCACACCTCACTAACACATAGAGACTGCTACACACACGGCAGGTGTAACTCTGTAAGGGCCACTCCTCACTAACACATAGAGACTGCTACACACATGGCAGGTGTAACTCTGTAAGGGCCACTCCTCACTAACACATAGAGACTGACTACACACACGGCAGGTGTAACTCTGTAAGGGCCACACCTCACTAACACATAGAGACTGCTACACACACGGCAGGTGTAACTCTGTAAGGGCCACACCTCACTAACACATAGAGACTGCTACACACGCACACAGCAGGTGTAACTCTGTAAGGGCCACACCTCACTAACACATAGAGACTGACTACACACACGGCAGGTGTAACTCTGTAAGGGCCACACCTCACTAACACATAGAGACTGCTACACACGCACACGGCAGGTGTAACTCTGTAAGGGCCACACCTCACTAACACATAGAGACTGCTACACACACACACGGCAGGTGTAACTCTGTAAGGGCCACACCTCACTAACACATAGAGACTGACTACACACACGGCAGGTGTAACTCTGTAAGGGCCACACCTCACTAACACATAGAGACTGCTACACACACGGCAGGTGTAACTCTGTAAGGGCCACACCTCACTAACACATAGAGACTGACTACACACACAGGTGTAACTCTGTAAGGGCCACACCTCACTAACACATAGAGACTGACTACACACACGGCAGGTGTAACTCTGTAAGGGCCACACCTCACTAACACATAGAGACTGCTACACACGGCAGGTGTAACTCTGTAAGGGCCACACCTCACTAACACATAGAGACTGACTACACACACGGCAGATGTAACTCTGTAAGGGCCACACCTCACTAACACATAGAGACTGACTACACACACAGCAGGTGTAACTCTGTAAGGGCCACACCTCACTAACACATAGAGACTGACTACACACACGGCAGGTGTAACTCTGTAAGGGCCACACCTCACTAACACATAGAGACTGCTACACACACACACGGCAGGTGTAACTCTGTAAGGGCCACACCTCACTAACACATAGAGACTGACTACACACACGGCAGGTGTAACTCTGTAAGGACCACACCTCACTAACACATAGAGACTGCTACACACACGGCAGGTGTAACTCTGTAAGGGCCACACCTCACTAACACATAGAGACTACACACATACGGCAGGTGTAACTCTGTAAGGGCCACACCTCACTAACACATAGAGACTGACTACACACACGGCAGGTGTAACTCTGTAAGGGCCACACCTCACTAACACATAGAGACTGCTACACACACGGCAGGTGTAACTCTGTAAGGGCCACACCTCACTAACACATAGAGACTGCTACCTACACACACAGCAGGTGTAACTCTGTAAGGGCCACACCTCACTAACACATAGAGACTGCTACACACACGGCAGGTGTAACTCTGTAAGGGCCACACCTCACTAACACATAGAGACTGACTACACACACGGCAGGTGTAACTCTGTAAGGGCCACACCTCACTAACACATAGAGACTACACACATACGGCAGGTGTAACTCTGTAAGGGCCACACCTCACTAACACATAGAGACTGACTACACACACGGCAGGTGTAACTCTGTAAGGGCCACACCTCACTAACACATAGAGACTGACTACACACACGGCAGGTGTAACTCTGTAAGGGCCACACCTCACTAACACATAGAGACTGACTACACACACGGCAGGTGTAACTCTGTAAGGGCCACACCTCACTAACACATAGAGACTGACTACACACACGGCAGGTGTAACTCTGTAAGGGCCACACCTCACTAACACATAGAGACTGACTACACACACGGCAGGTGTAACTCTGTAAGGGCCACACCTCACTAACACATAGAGACTGCTACACACACACAGCAGGTGTAACTCTGTAAGGGCCACACCTCACTAACACATAGAGACTGCTACACACACACACGGCAGGTGTAACTCTGTAAGGGCCACACCTCACTAACACATAGAGACTGCTACACACACGGCAGGTGTAACTCTGTAAGGGCCACACCTCACTAACACATAGAGACTGCTACACACACGGCAGGTGTAACTCTGTAAGGGCCACACCTCACTAACACATAGAGACTGACTACACACACACACGGCAGGTGTAACTCTGTAAGGGCCACACCTCACTAACACATAGAGACTGACTACACACATGGCAGGTGTAACTCTGTAAGGGCCTCACTAACACATAGAGACTGACTACACACACGGCAGGTGTAACTCTGTAAGGGCCACACCTCACTAACACATAGAGACTGCTACACACACGGCAGGTGTAACTCTGTAAGGGCCACACCTCACTAACACATAGAGACTGCTACACACGGCAGGTGTAACTCTGTAAGGGCCACACCTCACTAACACATAGAGACTGACTACACACACGGCAGGTGTAACTCTGTAAGGGCCACACCTCACTAACACATAGAGACTGCTACACACACGGCAGGTGTAACTCTGTAAGGGCCACACCTCACTAACACATAGAGACTGACTACACACACGGCAGGTGTAACTCTGTAAGGGCCACACCTCACTAACACATAGAGACTGCTACACACACGGCAGGTGTAACTCTGTAAGGGCCACACCTCACTAACACATAGAGACTGCTACACACGGCAGGTGTAAATCTGTAAGGGCCTCACTAACACATAGAGACTGCTACACACACGGCAGGTGTAACTCTGTAAGGGCCACACCTCACTAACACATAGAGACTGCTACACACGGCAGGTGTAACTCTGTAAGGGCCACACCTCACTAACACATAGAGACTGACTACACACACGGCAGGTGTAAATCTGTAAGGGCCACACCTCACTAACACATAGAGACTGCTACACACATGGCAGGTGTAACTCTGTAAGGGCCACACCTCACTAACACATAGAGACTGCTACACACACGGCAGGTGTAACTCTGTAAGGGCCACACCTCACTAACACATAGAGACTGACTACACACACGGCAGGTGTAACTCTGTAAGGGCCACACCTCACTAACACATAGAGACTGCTACACACGGCAGGTGTAACTCTGTAAGGGCCACACCTCACTAACACATAGAGACTGCTACACACGGCAGGTGTAAATCTGTAAGGGCCTCACTAACACATAGAGACTGCTACACACACGGCAGGTGTAACTCTGTAAGGGCCACACCTCACTAACACATAGAGACTGCTACACACACGGCAGGTGTAACTCTGTAAGGGCCACACCTCACTAACACATAGAGACTGCTACACACGGCAGGTGTAAATCTGTAAGGGCCTCACTAACACATAGAGACTGCTACACACACGGCAGGTGTAACTCTGTAAGGGCCACACCTCACTAACACATAGAGACTGCTACACACACGGCAGGTGTAACTCTGTAAGGGCCACACCTCACTAACACATAGAGACTGCTACACACACGACAGGTGTAACTCTGTAAGGGCCACACCTCACTAACACATAGAGACTGCTACACACACGGCAGGTGTAACTCTGTAAGGGCCACACCTCACTAACACATAGAGACTGACTACACACACGGCAGGTGTAACTCTGTAAGGGCCACACCTCACTAACACATAGAGACTGCTACACACACGACAGGTGTAACTCTGTAAGGGCCACACCTCACTAACACATAGAGACTGACTACACACACGGCAGGTGTAACTCTGTAAGGGCCACACCTCACTAACACATAGAGACTGCTACACACACGGCAGGTGTAACTCTGTAAGGGCCACACCTCACTAACACATAGAGACTGCTACACACACGGCAGGTGTAACTCTGTAAGGGCCACACCTCACTAACACATAGAGACTGCTACACACACACACGGCAGGTGTAACTCTGTAAGGGCCACACCTCACTAACACATAGAGACTGACTACACACACGGCAGGTGTAACTCTGTAAGGGCCACACCTCACTAACACATAGAGACTACACACACGGCAGGTGTAACTCTGTAAGGGCCACACCTCACTAACACATAGAGACTACACACACGGCAGGTGTAACTCTGTAAGGGCCACACCTCACTAACACATAGAGACTGCTACACACACGGCAGGTGTAACTCTGTAAGGGCCACACCTCACTAACACATAGAGACTGCTACACACACGGCAGGTGTAACTCTGTAAGGGCCACACCTCACTAACACATAGAGACTGACTACACACACGGCAGGTGTAACTCTGTAAGGGCCACACCTCACTAACACATAGAGACTGCTACACACACACACGGCAGGTGTAACTCTGTAAGGGCCACACCTCACTAACACATAGAGACTACACACACGGCAGGTGTAACTCTGTAAGGGCCACACCTCACTAACACATAGAGACTGACTACACACACGGCAGGTGTAACTCTGTAAGGGCCACACCTCTCTAACACATAAGACTGCTACACACACGGCAGGTGTAACTCTGTAAGGGCCACACCTCACTAACACATAGAGACTGACTACACACACGGCAGGTGTAACTCTGTAAGGGCCACACCTCACTAACACATAGAGACTGACTACACACACGGCAGGTGTAACTCTGTAAGGGCCACACCTCACTAACACATAGAGACTGACTACACACACACACACAGCAGGTGTAACTCTGTAAGGGCCACACCTCACTAACACATAGAGACTGACTACACACACACACGGCAGGTGTAACTCTGTAAGGGCCACACCTCACTAACACATAGAGACTGACTACACACACGGCAGGTGTAACTCTGTAAGGGCCACACCTCACTAACACATAGAGACTGACTACACACACGGCAGGTGTAACTCTGTAAGGGCCACACCTCACTAACACATAGAGACTGCTACACACACACACGGCAGGTGTAACTCTGTAAGGGCCACACCTCACTAACACATAGAGACTGCTACACACACAGCAGGTGTAACTCTGTAAGGGCCACACCTCACTAAACAGTTGTTGTCATGATGCAGCAATGCAGCCCCAGCGAGTAACTTGCTGGTGCTGCATTGGTGCATCATGCCGCCCATTCAAGAGTAAATTAACCCCCCAGGGTCGGCGAGATGCTCAAATGCAGCCCTGGAGAATTATTTGTCAGGGCTGTTTCCATGCATCATGAAGACCATGACATGATGCATTTAAGCATTGTTCTGCCCTTTCAGAACAAGGCAAGTGTGCAACCACATCACTAATTTGAAGAAACGGGAGAAGTGGATATGGTCTAAATCCGAGACAAGGACATTGTTTATATTGAACGTCTGAACTCCCTAGAAGCTATATATACATATAACTTTCTTATATATAAGAAAGCTTGAGATCTACCTTAATTAGGTCGAGAAACCAACCTCTTCCCTCCATTCAGAGGTCGGGAGCAAGTCTGTCAGTTCTAGTCTGCTACTCTGCCAAATTGTCAGAGTAACTCTTAGCCAATCAGAGATGACCTTCTATTCAACCACTCAGTGACCTGACGTCTGATTGACTTAGAGTCAAAATGGCAACTGTGACAATTTCAAAACATTTTGGATAGCCCTCAAACTTTTTAAAATATCCATGGGGTGAATGACAGTCTATATTTGATAATAGTACTAATATATAGAAGAACATCTGAGCTAAGCACAGCATAGATTTGATGTTTCAAAACTGAATATCTCATTTAGAAATTGCTATTATTTCTGACCATATTGCTGTAGCATGCACTTGCTCTCAAATTGTCCCCAAAGACAGTTCGAGCCTATACGATCTAACCTCAATGTGCTACCAAATGTAACTCAATGATGACAACCAGGAGACTTTATTGATTATGTGATCATTAAGCATGCCGACACCAAGATACACGCGTCAGCCATGTGAAAATATTGTATACTGTGAACAAATATCTGCTATTACACTTTTCTCCGAGGGTCGGTTAACCCAATGTTATTCACCGAAAAACATGTATTTGAAAGTGTATAATAAAACCCTTTAAATTTGAACCTTTAAAATTGAAAATGACAAACCAACACTGAAATACATACGAGGTGTACACAGGGAAAAGTCCCTGGTGACCTATTTTGGTCAAACTTGTCACAATACAGTCTAACTATGCAAATATCATTGTGATATCTTTTTTTTTTCGTTTCAGTGGGTCCTAAACGGACACCATTTATTACAAAGTATTACAGAGCGAGTCATGTGATGTTTTCATTTGTAACTGAAGCAAAAGAGTGCGTTTTAACAATATCTCAACATGGGTTTAACTTGATTGATATACAGCTGATAAATGCTTGTATACAGGACTCGTGGCGTAGAGTTCATGGTTTAACTTAAGTATATTTGACGTAAAGATGACTGTCAATTGTATTGGCGTTTGTTTCCGGTATAAGCGTTCGTATTAGCCATTTATACGGTCTCTCACTCCCAGAAGGAGGATTTAGTACCAAATACTGTAACTTTTGTTGATAAATACACATTAGGATAAACCAAATAACAATAAATGATAAGCAATGTTGATACAAGATTTACATGCAGTGGTGTGTGGTTGATGTGGTCTACTCAGGTCCCCTATATGACATAAAGTATAATCATGCAAGTAATACAACACTGTGAAATGTAGGGCATCAGATAGGGCATGCAGTAGCCCTTTCACTCAGGGTGCATAAGCTTGTTTCTGTCTATATCATTCGATGTAAAAAATAAATAGTAGATCATAAAGAATGACATACCAATATAAGTAACATAAATAAACAAGAGTAACCAGTGTTTGAGCTCCCGTGTTTGTGTATAAGAGATCGTGATTGATGAAGGGAGGTAGGAGATGATATATAAGATACAAGAAAATAAGAAATAAGAATTAACTGAGGAATAACTATAAGGATAAGAAAAGGTAACAGGTTTTGTGAAAGAGATATGTCCTTTTCAGGCACATCTCACTCACCCTCTGACTCGGACGACCGTTCACCCATATCAGACCCCTCTGAGTCAGAGTCTTCAGGGTTTGTCATACACTTGCTTTTAAAAATGTCTATGCTATCTGCCATCTGGACTCTGGGTTTTAGGCGGCTCCAGAGTTTCACCCCTCTGTACAGTGGACTCTTTTTAAATTTCTCTAACCGTGGTCTGCGCAACGCAAATTTGACCTTGTGGTCGGCCCTCGTTCTGGGATTGGCAATAGGCCTCATGTGTAACCGTTTTGACCTTTTATACATGATAAGCAGGAGTTGTTCTTTACGCCTCTCAGCCAGCAACTTGACTCCACTCTCCTGGTGTAGCTGATCAGTAGCTATTCTGTCATAATTGCCCTTGCATACTTTGAGGCCCCTGTTCTGGAGTCTTTGCAGCTTTGCCACCAGTGCCACCTGGGTGCCCTCAGTTACAAAGCTACAATAATCAAAATAGGGCACCACCGTCTGCTTGTAGATTTGCAGCGCAGTGTGCTTGTCTACAAGGTACCTTATCCTGCCCAGGTTTATGAGCCTGTAGCTGACAGTTTTAATGGTGTTATTCACTTGCTTTGACATGGTGAGCTTACTGTCAATTTCCACACCAAGATATTGGTAGCTGCTGGGATTCTCAAGAACAGTTCCTTTGACTAATATTTTACATTTATTCAATTTATCTAGTTGAGCCTTGCCCCCATGCCATACCACTTTGGTCTTCTTTGCATTTATTGTAAGACCATTAACTTTGCACCAGTTAACAATATTAAGCACGTCCCTCTGGAGTCACCCGTGGGTTTCTTCTGTGGTATTGCTACTGGCTATTAGGGCTATATCGTCAGCGTAGAGCTGTATTCTACAGTTTTCAACGCAGGTGCTGATGTCGTTTATAAACATTATGAACAATAGGGGCCCCAGGATGGACCCCTGGGGCACCCCAAATTTGACTGACCTGGCTTCAGACCTGCAACCGTTTAACAGAGTACTTTGACTTCTACCACTTAGGTAGGCTCCCAGCCATTTAGCAAACCCACTCCCCAACCCATACCTGCTTATTTTCTTCACCAGCAAGGCCTGATGAATTGAATCAAAGGCCTTGCTGAAATCTACATAGCAAACCCCCAAAGAGTGACCTTCATCCCTGGTGGTATAAAGGTCAGTTGTCAGATCAAACACTGCTTCTGTAGTGCCTGTACCCTTTCGGAACCCATATTGTTTATTTGAGAGAAGTTTATTGTCGTCCAGGATTTTTGTGACATATGAGTGGCCTAACTTTTCTAATAGTTTACCAGGTAGAGGCAGTAGGCTCACTGGTCTCCAATTACTGACTTGGGAGAGCTGACCTGATTTTGGTATTGGAATAACTAGAGCTTGGGACCATTCATCGGGAAAGATGCCGGTGTCTATGCTGCTATTAAAAAGATGTCTCAGTTGTGGTATTAGTACACTGAAGGCGTCTTTGCATACCCTGGCAGATATGAAGTTAAGGCCTGAAGATTTGTCAGGGTTGATGTTTTTTACCACTTCAATGACCTGTTCATAAGAAAAAACTGGTTTACCTTTGGGCCAGTCCCCAGTCCCGGCAAGCCGGGAGGCTTCTCTAATGCTGTCTAGCACCTTTGCCAGGTCCAGCTGGTCATCAGCTGGCCTGTCATATGTTGCCTCATTTTCAGAGAAAAGCTTTTTCCCAATGTCAGCAAAGTAGGTGTTACAGTGTTCAGCAGCGTCTTTTCCTATATGCCTATTCCCTGCCTCATCTATATAGGAAGCAGAGGTGGATTTGTCTTTTGGTTTTAGAAATTCATTAATTATTCGCCAGAAAGTTTTACTATCCCCTTTGCTTTCAAGAAGTGCCCCCTTTACTTGGGATCCCTTTGCCTTTTTACAGGATTTGGCTACTCTTTTCCTGTGTGCTTTGACTGTGGTTAAGCCAGGGGTGGTTCGTCGAAACAGATAGTTTCTCACAGCCTGGTCCCTGTCTAGCATAGTTTCCCTTATCTCATTAGTCATCCAGTCATTGGCATGGTCTTTACATGTAATGTCCTTTACAGGGCAGTATGTGTCAAGGTAGTCCAAAATGGATTCCTTTACAATACTCCATTGCACATTTGGGTCTGGTGTATTATAAAAATCAGACCAGTCCCAATAGGCCAAGTCATCCTGTAGGTCATTTTTCTCATAGTTTTTGTAACTGCGGCCTTTAAAGCTCAATTCCTGGGTTACAGTTTCAGCCTTTTTCCTGCAGGCGTAGACTGGGAAGTGATCACTGACTAGTTCAATCATGACCCCACTACTTGCCACGCAGTGGCAATTAGTGTATATTAGATCTATACAGGTGCCGCTATCTTCTTTGGGTCTGGTGATATCTAAAATTTTAGACTGCAAGCCCTTTAGGCCCATTAGGGTCTCCAGCGCTATAGTTTCATTATTATCTGGGTCAAGTAAATTAATGTTGAAGTCACCAAGTAGCCATATTTCAGTGTTACCATGCTCTTTGTATATGTGTTTGAGTATGGCATCTAGCTCAAACAAAAAATTAGCTACTTTACACTTGGGTGGTCTGTAAACATTCAGTATAGTTTTGAACCTTACTTGAGGCTTTTCAACCCTGATACAAAGTGCCTCTAAGTTATCTGTCATGACACAACTGGCCTCGATTCGGTCTGAAAACAAGGCAATGTCATTCTTAAGATAAATAAGTAGCCCTCCTGCCCTACTGTCTCTGTCCAACCTATGTGATATTGACGACCCGACCAAAAAATGTTGGCGTCAGAATGTGTGTCGTCTAGCCAAGTTTCGGTTAGACAACAAATATCAAGCGCATCTAGGGTTGCCTTGACAACCAGCCTAGTTTCTTCATTAAAACTTCTGCAATTTACATGTCCTATTCTAAAGCCCTTCACAGCTTCAAGCATAAACCTATCTATGATTATAGATCAGGGGGGGGGACTCTTTGTGACCTTGGGGGGAGTAGACCACATCACCAATCGCATCAATCCACATTACATGCATGTTCAGACAAAATACATACAAAAGTAAAAATAATAATAAACTCTTATTCAGTGCAGCTGTACTACTCACTGAATTTGGGCAGTGCTTGACAGACCCACCGCCAGTCTCGTTAAGACTGTCAGTGAGTTTGTTGCCGGTCAACAGATACCAACTTTCCTCGCGGAAGTCCGACTTTCTGTTAACCTGCCAACTCCCACATGGACCAATAGATCTGACACCACCTATGTTGATGTCGTTAAGAACGTATACAAACCATGTTGTCATTTGTAGCCACATCTCTCTCATTTCTCTCATTTGAGTGTGATGTTGCTACCGACGTATGATTTACCCTATATTTTATAGGTGTAACTTATGACATGAGTCATAACTTACTTTCTCAAGAGCATTTCTATTCTGTGGCTAATTACACCTTAGTCCCTACACATAGTTAATTCTAAATGCCTACTTCTAACATTGGGTTAATTTCATCCTTGTATACTAACAGGTACAAGTCTTATTACTAAGTGATGTTGATGCTGGACCAAGTTTATAACTGGTTATGACTTAAACTTATAAGTTTATGTTTTATGCTTAAGTTCATGCATATGTTCCTATGAGATGAGAAGACACTCCTTGGGCATGGCACCTAAATGGAGATATGGCGTATCACATTGGGCACTATAACCAGGTCAAGGCGATTACAATTCAAAGCACCTCAACAATGTGCCTTAGTGAAATCAATACCATATAGTAAAGCATATACATCACATGCAACTCTTAGCAATGCCATTTGGGCTAAATACAGACAAACCTCATTTTGACAAAAGACAAAAGTGTTTTCTCACTTCTTGTATTGTTTGCTCTGCATTAGTAGACCCCTGGGACCTGTGTGTGGCTGCATTAGTAAACCCCTGGGACCTGTGTCTGGCTGCATTAGTAGACCCCTGGGACCTGTGTGTGGCTGCATTAGTAAACCCCTGGGACCTGTGTGTGGCTGCATTAGTAGACCCCTGGGACCTGTGTGTGGCTGCATTAGTAGACCCCTGGGACCTGTGTGTTGCTGCATTAGTAGCCCCCAGGGACCTGTGTGTGGCTGCATTAGTAAACCCCTGGGACCTGTGTGTGGCTGCATTAGTAGACCCCTGGGACCTGTGTGTGGCTGCATTAGTAGACCCCTGGGACCTGTGTGTGGCTGCATTAGTAGACCCCTGGGACCTGTGTGTGGCTGCATTAGTAGACTCCTGGGACCTGTGTGTGGCTGCATTAGCAGACCCCTGGGACCTGTGTGTGGCTGCATTAGTAGACTGCTTGGACCTGTGTGTGGCTGCATTAGTAGACCCCTGGGACCTGTGTGTGGCTGCATTAGTAGACCCCTGGGACCTGTGTGTGGCTGCATTAGTAGACCCCTGGGACCTGTGTGTGGCTGCATTAGTAGACCCCTGGGACCTGTGTGTGGCTGCATTAGTAGACCCCTGGGACCTGTGTGTGGCTGCATTAGTAGACCCCTGGGACCTGTGTGTGGCTGCATTAGTAGACCCCTGGGACCTGTGTGTGGCTGCATTAGTAGACCCCTGGGACCTGTGTGTGGCTGCATTAGTAGACCCCTGGGACCTGTGTGTGGCTGCATTAGTAGACCCCTGGGACCTGTGTGTGGCTGCATTAGTAGACCCCTGGGACCTGTGTGTGGCTGCATTAGTAGACCCCTGGGACCTGTGTATGGCTGCATTAGTAGACTGCTTGGACCTATGTGTGGCTGCATTAGTAGACCCCTGGGTCCTTTGTGTGGCTGCATTAGTAAACCCCTGGGACCTTTGTGTGGCTGCTTCCCTCTCTGTTTAACAGAATTATACATGGTGTGTGTTTACTTATTCAGCCCAGTCTCTGCAGGGCCTCCAACCTACAGCAGGACATAGACAGGTCCTCAATGATCTATCTGAATGACAGGTTTCTCGACGAGTGGTACCTTGGATCATATCACTCGAGGCGGATTCGAGAGTGATGTGATCCAAGGTACCACAAGTGGAGAAACCAGGAATTCAGACTGATTAGAGTGTTTATTTCATGTGATTTTTGATAACCAAAACAACATTTAAGGATTGGTTTCATAACTATTTTAGTGATGTCATCATGGAGAAACACACCATGGGGAATGAGCATCAGTTTCTCCACAGGGGTGTGGAGAACAGCCATTCTAGTACTTAAGCATAGTAACTTCGTTTCTCCACATGAGATAAAGTCATGTTACTGCCCCCACATTGCTGTTAGGGAGTTCTGCTGCATGGAACCACGGATGTCACACTCTATTGACAAGCACGTTGACCAATACATAGTCCATGGCAAGAGGGTCATTTTGTATAGTTCCCTGCTCGGTGAGACTGGGTCTGTATCCCACAAAGCCAAAGGCTGACTGCTATATGGCCTCGCAGTCAGCCTACGGCCCCCGTCTCACCGAGGGGGGATGATGCAAAATTACTCTTGCCATGGGCCTTGCCTTTATTTGATGGTTTTTACTCTTTATATTATGTTTATTTGCATATAATGCAGACATACATTAAATCACTATGATTTCTATTGGTGTTATATAGTAGTTAAACACTACGCTTCCCTTACAGGGTTAAAGCACCATGCTGCCCTTACAGGGTTAAAGCACCATGCTGCCCTTACAGGGTTAAAGCACCATGCTGCCATTACAGGGTTA
The DNA here is from genome assembly GCA_947462335.1 of Harmothoe impar. Classification (NCBI taxonomy): domain Eukaryota; kingdom Metazoa; phylum Annelida; class Polychaeta; order Phyllodocida; family Polynoidae; genus Harmothoe; species Harmothoe impar. The sequence goes on along the minus strand of OX381716.1, from coordinate 64,667,277 downwards.
AGGCACCATGCTGCCCTTACAGGGTTAAAGCACCGTGCTGTCCTTACAGGGTTAAAGCACCATGCTGTCCTTACAGGGTTAAAGCACCATGCTGCCCTTACAGGGTTAAAGCACCATGCTGCCCTTACAGGGTTAAAGCACCATGCTGCCCTTACAGGGTTAAAACACCTTGCTGTCCTTACAGGGTTAAAGCACCATGCTGTCCTTACAGGGTTAAATCACCATGCTGCCCTTACAGGGTTAAAGCACCATGCTGCCCTTACAGGGTTAAAGCACCATGCTGCCCTTACAGGGTTAAAGCACCATGCTGTCCTTACAGGGTTAAAGTACCATGCTGCCCCTACAGGGTTAAAGCACCATGCTTTCCTTATAGGGTTAATGTCTGTAATTGTAATGCCCGGGGTCAGGGAGTGGGAGGCTGGGATTTCCTGGCGGGAAATTGTGCTTGCTGTTTCCAACGTAACATGTCACTCGTTGACATTTCCTGCACGACTCCAACAATGAGTCCAGGGGGGGAGAAATTCACGCATTTCCTGAACCATCAAGGATTGCTCTTTCATGAAATAAAAAGATCCCTTTGATTCTTAATTGTCAATTCCTTTGTGTTAAAAATAGATTAGAAGACACGATTGGACAAAATACAAGATTCTTGTACAAATGTAGAACTATGGAAGATTGGAGCAATTAGAAAATAGAGTTAAAAAGAGAAAGTAAGATATGAAATAGAGGAACAGCTTAAGATGTTAAAACAGCGCTGGAGACAGCAACAGGGATCGAGGACCAAGAAAATATCCTGAATTCAACAAAATGTATGTACGCAAACTGCAAGATCATTTAGCCATATGATATAAATGGAGAAGGCAATAGGATATTGCAATACTTAAGATAATATAGACAAAATAAATGAGAAATAGCCAAAATAAACTTCAGAGGGAAACAAGATTAAAGCTAAGACACAATAAATCAGGGATATAATGGTGGGGTGCGTAGTGGTGTGCCTGTTGAGGCTTCTTCTCGTCCTCCCATCGGCACGTCCAACTCTGCCGTCTCTTGACAACAAATCATGAAGTAGAGCTGCATCAGCCAGACTATCCCCATATAGGTAGTTAAACTGGGCAGCAGGAAGCTAGAGAGAGAGGCAGACAGCTTTATAGGGGTAGGCAGGAAGGTAGGCAGGCAGGCAGGCAGACAGCTTCATAGGGGTAGGCAGGAAGGGAGGCAGACAGGCAGGCAGACAGCTTCATAGGGGTAGGCAGGAAGGGAGGCAGACAGGCAGACAGACAGCTTCATAGGGGTAGGCAGGAAGGGAGGCAGACAGGGAGGCTGCTTTATAGGGGTAGGCAGGAAGGGAGGCAGACAGGGAGGCAGACAGCTTTATAGGGGTAGGCAGGAAGGGAGGCAGACAGGGAGGCAAACATCTTTATAGGGGTAGGCAGGTAGGGAGGCAGACAGGCAGACAGCTTTATAGGGGTAGGCAGGAAGGGAGGCAGACAGGGAGGCTGCTTTATAGGGATAGGCAGGAAGGGAGGCAGGCAAACATCTTTATAGGGGTAGGCAGGTAGGGAGGCCGGCAGGCAGGCTGCTTTATAGGGTTAGTCAGGAAGGGAGGCAGGTAGGCAGGCAGACAGCTTCATAGGGGTAGGCAGTTAGGGAGGCTGGCAGGCAGGCAGGCTGCTTTATAGGGTTAGGCAGGAAGGCAGGCCGGCAGGCAGGCTGCTTTATAGCGGTAGGCAGATAGGGAGACAGACAGACAGACAGCTTTATAGCGGTAGGTAGGCAGGTAGGAATGCAGGCAGGCTGCTTTATAGGGTTAGGCAGGAAGGGAGGCAGGCAGACAGACAGCTTTATAGCGGTAGGCAGGAAGGGAGGCAGGTGGGGGCGGTCATTCACAGTGGTGGGCAGGAAGGCTGGCACACATCTTTATAGGGGTAGGCAGGAAGGGAGACAGGCAGGCAGGCAAGGACACAGGCAGACAGGTAGGAAGGTAGGTAGGAAGGGAGGCAGGCAGGCAGACAGCTTTATAAGGACAGGCAGGAAGGGAGGCAGACAGGCAAGGAAACAGGCAGACAGGTAGGAAGGTAGGTAGGAAGGGAGGCAGACAGGCAGACAGCTTTATAAGGACAGGCAGGAAGGGAGGCAGACAGGCAGACAGCTTTATAAGGACAGGCAGGAAGGGAGGCAGACAGGCAGGCAGACAGCTTTATAAGGACAGGCAGGCAGGCAGGCAGGCAGGCAGGCAGGCAGGCAGGCAGACAGGTGGGGGCGGGCATTACCTGAATCAGGGAAGTGGGCAGGGAGGCTAGCATTGACAAGGAATGAGAAAAGCAAAGGGCAAACATGTTAAATAACTAATGAAAGCTCTAAAACCTGATTGTATCAATTCAATAGCGCTGCTATTCACTCATGAATGCATTGCCACAACCAAGAAACTAAGAGATGCAAACCTACAATTACTACGATTCACGCGTTAGTAGATACATTGTTGCAATGTACACATTCCCGTAAGAACCGACACAGGGGAATGTCTCCACGCTTTCCGCCATCGTCTCCATTCTTATTTACAGAATGACATTACTCGTAGTTCCCTTAACCCTTTAAGGACAACATGTAATTATTGTTGTTGTGATGCATCAATGCACCCCCTGGTGAACAACTTCCATTTAGCATCATGGCGACCCTTCGGTAGTGCCTCAACTCTGCAGGGTCAGCATGAGGCTTGAATTCAGCATTGGCCATTTATGCGCTAGGGATGCATTGGTGCATCATGACAACCATGGCATGATGCATTCATGCATGATGCCATTTTAAAGGATTAAGGACTAAGCATTAAGCGGTGACCTGAAACATGTTCCTGAAGTAGACAAAGCCGGTATTGTGCTGAAGCCTGGGGAATGATGCCTTTACAATCCAGGCCCTCTGTACTACAACTCATTAAACCTTAAGGCTGCATAGTGTGTTAACCCTTTAAGGACGGACAGTGCTAAAAGATGACATGTGTCATCATGATGCACCAACGCTGCACACACAGGGGGGGACAAATACAGAATCTAATCGGAATGGCACAGAAACACTGTAAAAACTATGCTGTCAAATAAACTTTTCAATTAACACTGGTACTTTCTTACAGTGTAGCTGAAACAACATCATCTGTGAACATCCCCTGCACATTACTGATAGATAACTTTTGCCTGCTATCATATTTGATCATCTATATGCAAACTAAGAAAAGGGAACAAGAAGACAGAAGACTAATGTTCAGCTTGTCATCACGATATGTCACATCTAGAAGTAAAGATGTCAAGTTTGATCTATTTTTTATATGTAATTTCTTGTTTTCAAACTAAGATTGCAGAAATATTTCCTTACAATGTTTTTGTTTGAGTATCTTTGGTTTTGGTAGAAGTTTCTCATCAGCAGCAAGAACAGCATTACGTGTTGTTCAGAATAAAAAGACAAATTGTGTTTTTTTGAAGTACCTACTGAGCACATGTGGAAAGGTGTTTTTCTATGGCAAGAAAAGACAAGAATATATGTTTTCTGCGGTAGACATTCTGTACTCCTAGTTCTGGGACTCTGCAGGATATGAGGAACTTGTTGTGTAAAGGTCACACATGACATTGGCTGCTTATAGAGATCAGGGAACAAAAGGCGCCCTTCCGATAACTAAATACCATATTTACCATGATCCAAATATGTCATACTGAAATAAATGTTTATTGAATAGGTTATTTATTTGCACTTATTTGTATTAATATAGTTTTATTCCTTTATAAGGGGAGTTGAATTTTAAATGAAAGTAGAAAAGAGATTCTACTTTAGTAAATGTTGTATTTAAAAAACAACAACATAAATCTAATTGTTGCTATTGTGGCAGTGAGGGGGAGGAGACGGCTGACAGGTCGTCCTTCACTACACGCCACCATTCAGTATAGCTCTCTAACTGGTGCGGACCTGTTCCCGCAACTACAATGTTTACACTGACATCAGCAATCTCGTGAGACCTTGGCTCTGCTCGCGTGATATAGCTTGTTGCCTGGAAGCTATGGGTGGTGAGTGTCTGGGCACTGCCTAAGTCTCGTGATAATTTGCGATCTCAGAACTAACATGGCTGCCCATACGTAGAAATCCGAGACTTCGCTATACAACGCACTACATTATTCAGATACTCACTCACGCATGCATTCAGCCCTTTAAAGACTGCTTAATGGATTAACGCATCATACCCTTGGTCACCAGTAACTGCTAGTGCTGCATCAGGAGCCAGTTGAGACACTCCCAAAGGATTGCCATGATGCCCCGGCAAGTTACTTGAATCGGTGCATTATGACGACAAACGTTTAAGCAACATGCCGTTCTTAAAGAGTTTGCCTTACAACAAACTCCATCATACCCTTACTCATGTCTGCCTGTTAATTACACAAAGTGAGGAGCTGAATTCAGCATCTAGAGCCTCACAGTTAATTACACAAAGTGAGGAGCTGAATTCAGCATCTAGAGCCTCACAGTTAATTACACAAAGTGGGGAGCTGAATTCAGCATCTAGAGCCTCACAGTTAATTACACAAAGTGAGGAGCTGTATTCAGCATCTAGAGCCTCACAGTTAATTACACAAAGTGAGGAGCTGAATTCAGCATCTAGAGCCTCACAGTTAATTACACAAAGTGAGGAGCTGAATTCAGCATCTAGAGCCTCACAGTTAATTACACAAAGTGGGGAGCTGTATTCAGCATCTAGAGCCTCACTGTTAATTACACAAAGTGAGGAGCTGTATTCAGCATCTAGAGCCTCACTGTTAATTACACAAAGTGAGGAGCTGAATTCAGCATCTAGAGCCTCACAGTTAATTACACAAAGTGAGGAGCTGAATTCAGCATCTAGAGCCTCACAGTTAATTACACAAAGTGGGGAGCTGTATTCAGCATCTAGAGCCTCACTGTTAATTACACAAAGTGAGGAGCTGTATTCAGCATCTAGAGCCTCACAGTTAATTACACAAAGTGGGGAGCTGTATTCAGCATCTAGAGCCTCACAGTTAATTACACAAAGTGGGGAGCTGAATTCAGCATCTAGAGCCTCACAGCTCTCATGTGTTATTTGCTGAATCATTCCCGCCATGATACAACATCATGGTACTTCCCATACTTGCGGAAACACACAAAAGTTGATACACTCTGGAATGGTCAGCATGATGCTTCAATGAAGCACTAGTGAACAGACTGACCGGGGCTGCAATTATGTATCATGATGACTAATGTGAAACCTCATAAAAGTACTCTGCTGCCCTTAAAAGGGCTTTCTCACCACTTACACTTAACCACATAGTAGACTAGAACAGTATTAGAATTGTGAGTAGGACAGGCTCGGTGATTATGCCGTTTAGCTCCTGAATGACGGCGCCCTGATTTAATGTACTGCATTCAAGTAGCATGCAGGCGGTACAGGGTCAAGACCACAGGTTTTAACAAGACATCAGCTTGGCGAGTGACATGGTTATATAGGTTATCATGGAAAGGTGTGCAACTACAAGTCCACGGTGAAGTATGGACGTGACAAAGACGTGAACTAGACTCTACATACCACTAGTGTGCACAATATGCACTAGATGGTGTTACTGCATACCCTAGTGACTGCCGTGCACATTAGTGGGATGTAGAGCCCATTTGTCACGTCCATACTTCACCGTGGACTTGTATTTTCACACCTTCCCATGATACCCTATATAGCCATGTCACTCACCAAGCTGAGGTTTTGTTAAAACCTGTGGTCAAGACACTCCCAGGGAGTCAGGGTACAGTTTCTATGGTTCAGTCTATGTCAGTGTGAGGGATGTTTTCGGAACACCGGGACTCGAACCTGGGGCCTTCCGCTTGCCAAGAGACTGCTCTACCACTGAGCTACATCCCCTTGTCCTATCAGATAGACCGTGTCTCACGTTACTGGATCGGTATGGTACAGAGGGGAGCAGGATTACCCGAGTGATACCCCCTTGTGGGTTTACCACTGAGGCAGGGGGAATCCGGCCCCTACATCAACAATGTTTTCTGTGAATGCTGGCGAGTTACTCACCAGTACTTACTCGGTACATCAAGACGACCAATGCAGACTTTTATCGACATGCAATTTTTGAAGGGTAGAAGGGTTCAGCAGTCCTTAAAGGTATACAACACATTCTAGCTAATTTTAAATTGACCAACAATTTTCCTTAATGACGCTTAGGAATATTAGCCTGATATTAGAAAGAAAAGAAGAGAAGCCCATGTCACTGGGTTCATTTGTCTTATACAGGGCATTCACATTTGAGTGCATTACGTATAGTCCCTCATGATAAAAACATATTTTTCTACAATTTTCCATACAGAAAAAAATCTCCCAACAATTTCTCAATGAAAATGCAGGCATGCATTTATATGATCATTAGGAACATGTTGAAAATATGGGGTCACGGGCAAAATAACATTATCCTGAATTAATCAAAATAAAAACTGTTCTATTTACTGTATGAGCCTATGGACATGGCAAAAATGAAGGAAAGTGACCAAGATATGTAGAATGCCAAGGTAAAACACTTAAATGGTAGATAAAGGTAAATCATGACATAAAATTATGAGAAATCTGCAAATATCATGGTTGCAGGTAGTTTCGTTTTTTGCCACCAGGTGCCGTATGCGTAGATTGTGTTGTATACCTTTAATGCACCAATGCAGTCCCTGCGAGTAACGTGCCGGTGCTGCATCGGTGCATCATGCATCATGCTGACCATTCTCAAATGTCTCTATCCCATAGCATCGACATGATGCTTCCATGCAGCCTGTGGAAGTTACTCGTCAGGGCCGCATTCATGCAGCCCCGGCAAGTAACTCCCCAGTGCTGCATTGGTGCATCATGCAGATCATTCCGAAGTGCATCAACCTCATAGGGTCTGCATGATGCCTGGATGCTGTATTCATGCATCATGACGATCATAAATGCCCTTAAATGCTTGATTATGTCCATACTGGTGTCAGTACATCATACACCCACACTACAACTACCAAGGCACCCGAGTACACACCAGTGTACCCGGCCTTGGAACATTGGAATAGGATTAACATGAAACACACATCTTATGTTCCTTTGGACCTATAGTTGTCTTTTGGTGTCAGTAGAACCCCCACCCCCCCCCCCCTTGTTGGCAGCACATAATGCGTCCTCTACATGACATTGGGGAGTAGAGGACAGCAGCAGCATATGTCACACACCTTACACGTTAAATAATGCAACCCCCCTGAGTTGACAGCCGTCTTAGAACAAGACCTACACCTCACACCCAGTCTTCTGTTAACCCTTTGAGGACAGAACCCTGCTTTAACCTCTACATCCAGTGTTTAACCCTTTGAGGACAGAACCCTGCTTTAACCTCTACACCCAGTGTTTAACCCTTTGTGGACAGAACCCTGCTTTAACCTCTACACCCAGTGTTTAACCCTTTGAGGACAGAACCCTGCTTTAACCTCTACACCCAGTGTTTAACCCTTTGAGGACAGAACCCTGCTTTAACCTCTACACCCAGTGTTTAACCCTTTGTGGACAGAACCCTGCTTTAACCTCTACACCCAGTGTTTAACCCTTTGAGGACAGAACCCTGCTTTAACCTCTACACCCAGTGTTTAACCCTTTGAGGACAGAACCCTGCTTTAACCTCTACACCCAGTGTTTAACCCTTTGTGGACAGAACCCTGCTTTAACCTCTACACCCAGTGTTTAACCCTTTGAGGACAGAACCCTGCTTTAACCTCTACACCCAGTGTTTAACCCTTTGAGGACAGAACCCTGCTTTAACCTCTACACCCAGTGTTTAACCCTTTGAGGACAGAACCCTGCTTTAACCTCTACACCCAGTGTTTAACCCTTTGAGGACAGAACCCTGCTTTAACCTCTACACCCAGTGTTTAACCCTTTGAGGACAGAACACAACTTTAACCTCTACACCCACAGTTAACCCTTTGAGGACAGAACCCTGCTTTAACCTCTACACCCAGTGTTTAACCCTTTGTGGACAGAACCCTGCTTTAACCTCTACACCCAGTGTTTAACCCTTTGTGGACAGAACCCTGCTTTAACCTCTACACCCAGTGTTTAACCCTTTGTGGACAGAACCCTGCTTTAACCTCTACACCCAGTGTTTAACCCTTTGTGGACAGAACCCTGCTTTAACCTCTACACCCAGTGTTTAACCCTTTGAGGACAGAACCCTGCTTTAACCTCTACACCCCACACCCAGTGTTTAACCCTTTGAGTACAGAACCCTGCTTTAACCTCTACACCCAGTGTTAACCCTTTGAGGACAGAACCCTGCTTTAACCTCTACACCCAGTGTTTAACCCTTTGTGGACAGAACCCTGCTTTAACCTCTACACCCAGTGTTTAACCCTTTGAGGACAGAACCCTGCTTTAACCTCTACACCCAGTGTTTAACCCTTTGAGGACAGAACCCTGCTTTAACCTCTACACCCCACACCCAGTGTTTAACCCTTTGAGGACAGAACCCTGCTTTAACCTCTACACCCAGTGTTTAACCCTTTGAGGACAGAACCCTGCTTTAACCTCTACTCCCAGTGTTTAACCCTTTGAGGACAGAACCCTGCTTTAACCTCTACACCCCTTACCCAGTGTTTAACCCTTTGAGTACAGAACCCTGCTTTAACCTCTACACCCAGTGTTAACCCTTTGAGGACAGAACCCTGCTTTAACCTCTACACCCCACACCCAGTGTTTAACCCTTTGAGGACAGAACCCTGCTTTAACCTCTACACCCAGTGTTTAACCCTTTGAGGACAGAACCCTGCTTTAACCTCTACACCCAGTGTTTAACCCTTTGAGGACAGAACCCTGCTTTAACCTCTACACCCAGTGTTTAACCCTTTGAGGACAGAACCCTGCTTTAACCTCTACACCCAGTGTTTAACCCTTTGTGGACAGAACCCTGCTTTAACCTCTACAACCCACACCCAGTGTTTAACCCTTTGTGGACAGAACCCTGCTTTAACCTCTACACCCAGTGTTTAACCCTTTGAGGACAGAACCCTGCTTTAACCTCTACACCCAGTGTTTAACCCTTTGAGGACAGAACCCTGCTTTAACCTCTACACCCAGTGTTTAACCCTTTGAGGACAGAACCCTGCTTTAACCTCTACACCCAGTGTTTAACCCTTTGTGGACAGAACCCTGCTTTAACCTCTACACCCAGTGTTTAACCCTTTGAGGACAGAACCCTGCTTTAACCTCTACACCCAGTGTTTAACCCTTTGAGGACAGAACCCTGCTTTAACCTCTATACCCAGTGTTTAACCCTTTGAGGACAGAACCCTGCTTTAACCTCTACACCCAGTGTTTAACCCTTTGTGGACAGAACCCTGCTTTAACCTCTACACCCCACACCCAGTGTTTAACCCTTTGAGGACAGAACCCTGCTTTAACCTCTACACCCAACACCCAGTGTTTAACCCTTTGAGGACAGAACCCTGCTTTAACCTCTACACCCAGTGTTTAACCCTTTGAGGACAGAACCCTGCTTTAACCTCTACACCCAGTGTTTAACCCTTTGAGGACAGAACCCTGCTTTAACCTCTACACCCAGTGTTTAACCCTTGGAGGACAGAACCCTGCTTTAACTTCTACACCCAGTGTTTAACCCTTTGTGGACAGAACCCTGCTTTAACCTCTACACCCAGTGTTTAACCCTGTGAGGACAGAACCCTGCTTTAACCTCTACACCCAGTGTTTAACCCTTTGAGGACAGAACCCTGCTTTACCCTCTACACCCCACATCCAGTGTTTAACCCTTTGTGGACAGAACACTGCTTTAAACTCTACACCCTAAAGTTAACCCTTTATGGACAGAACACTGCTTTACCCGCCCAGACCGATACACTAAGCCCCTAATGTAAACAGTTGGGAATGGCCTCAAACTGCACCAGGTGGGATGTAGATGTGGGTGGGGTAGCTAAGGTGGAGGTGCAGTGGCAGGACAATCCTGCACTAAGCCCCTAATGTAAAGCCTCCCCCCTATGCCATTAATGCACCATGCCTTTGGTTTTCAGGATGCATGAATGCAGCCATGGTGAGTAACTTGCCAGTGCTGCATTCATGCATTCAAGCATCATACTAACACAATCCCTAATGTTAGCATGATGCACCAATGCAGCACCAGCGAATTACTCACCGGGCTGCTTTCATGCATCATCATGACAAATGTAATCTTTTAGGGACACGCCTTCCTTTAAGGATTAGAAATCTAATTTCTGACAAGACAAACTCACAATCCATGCTATTTTCCTGACTTTCTAAATAAGCCATTTTCAATTATACTACCTTGAATTCAGCGATAGCTCATTCTGTTTGTGAGAAAAGAGTCTAATGTGCTTTTGATAAAAGGTGGACCTTGGGATTTGGGGGTAAATAGGGAGGGTGTGTGAAAGGGTTGTAATGCTGACAGAACAAGTGACTCAGGGACAGGTTAGGTATTGTATAAGTGTGTGTGTGGTATTGTGTAATGCTGACAGAACAAGTGACTCAGGGACAGGTTAGGTATTGTATAAGGGGGTGTGTGGTATTGTGTAATGCTGACAGAACAAGTGACTCAGGGACAGATAAGGTATTGTACTGTTGTAAGGTTGTGTGTGAATCTAAGTTAAGCTTAATGCTAACTCAACTATAGATAAAGGTATTATAGTGGTGTTTGTGGTATTACCTGTCATGGTAAAAGTAGGGGAAGCTTATCTTCACTCTTCTACCCACAAAACTTTCAAACTGCAAACACGGGAAATGTAACGTGAAATGAGTCCCTTATAGACAGAGCTAACTTTATATCACTCATTTTATTTCGATTTGGTTCAAAGCCAAAACAAAAAGTCCTATTTCAAGACACTAAGATAAATAAACTCGATTGGCGGGCAAATGACTAGTTTTAAAAATTCTCTTTTTCTAAAAACTAGTCATTTGTCTGCCAGGCGAGTTTATTCATCTTGGTTTCTTGAAATGAGAGAATTATTTTTGGCTGTGGTATAATTATAGGCTGACCCAATTAGGTACTGTAACAAATAATATATCTTCATTTACTGTTATCACCATTATTTTGTTGTGACGTCTTTGACCATTTAAAAAAACATTATTTCATCATAATAATAAAAAAAAAATTAATGTTTCATTTCTTCATTATTGCTTTGTATATTTATACCTAATAATTACCCATAAAAAGACGTCAGTCAGTCAAAGACGTCACCCCATCAAAGACTTTCCAATTGTATCGATTTAATGAGACTTAGCTTTAATGTGCTTGTCCTACCTGAGATACGCCAACTGCTATCAGCTGTAAGTCATTGGGCCTGCCTTACCCACAAACAGACCTGGGGGCAAGAGAGGCTAAGACATAGGGCTACATTTTATGGTGAGAAACAAGCCTCTTTGTTTCATGTAGTGTCCAAGTGGATCCCATGCTCAGTGACTCCCCCTGGTGGGTTGTTCATGAACTAGTTGACACCGTGCTGGTTGCAGCACCAGCACTCCCCCTGGTGGGTATTTAGGAACTATAGAGCCTCATTCCCAGCTCCGTTGTTAGCATCGTTTGCTTTGTAGCAGCCCAGAGACAGACACAAACAAACCTGGGGGCAAGAGAGGCACAGACATAGGGCTACATCTTGTAAAGCCCATATAGATCTATGTTAAAGGGGTGTACCTCTCTCCCTTCATCATAAAAAATTCAGCCAGGCCTGTTGAGTTTATATAACACTTCAGTTAAATTTGGAATCACCCAAGCACAATCCCTAAAATCCAGGCATGTCCTAGCCCTGTAGGATCATATTTCCTAGCAAAGTACCCCCAAAACAAAGGCTCAGGTAACCAAGAAATGGGATGCTGGTTGTTCCCCTCCAGCAGTTCAATGCTCTGCATAAGTTGCACTGGTGTGACCAGCAGTGTGCCAGTGGTAATTGATACCCACCAGTGTACTGATTGTCTAGACTGCCATTAGTTTGTCCACAGAAAATGGTATACTCCCCCTTGAATAGACTACATGCCATGGATTTGGTTAAAAGAAAACACTTAAATACATGAGGATTCCTTTCTGCATTGTGTATCCCTAGAAGCCTAGCTTAATGATTAATTTTAGGGGGTTACGATAGCTTTATCATGGCTTTATAGAATGTTTCATACCAAGCCAAGCCTGATTCATGGTTCCCCTCCCAATTTCACCTGACCAGACCAGGTCAACTATCCTTAACTGGTTCAAGGTAATTATAACCACAGGGGTGGCTAGTGATCCATGCAGACCACTACTACTACACTACAGACTGCTAGTGGCACAGTTAGGAACTACATGATCCACTCCCCTCCAGTCTCACATGCCGGGCCCTTTAAGGTTATTCTCACTTTTCAAAAAAATGTACACCCTCAAATATATATACATTTACAGTGTACTTGATTATGACCACAGTCCACAGCGCATAGATGGGCCATGTATAACTAGAATTACCATATATTTCCTATGTAAATTATGTATAATGGTCACATGTGGGTAATTAATGCTCTGTGGAGGGTGGCTGTTCAGTTGTACATGTATAGGTTGCGTTATTTCTCCTCTAGTACTTCAGCGGCTCAGGGAGACTTTAAGAGTGTATTAATTAGTAAATTCAACAAACAAGACAACTCGATAAACTACGGTGAAAGACGTTGATTTATCAAAACAAAAGGATGTATCATATGATATTCCTCTGAATATGAGAACCGTACGCAAGGTCCAAAAGCAACGTTAACATATACCTTAATTCATCATCTATGGATTCTAATCTCAGAAAAAAAGTAAGTTTATATCAACCACATGTTTACATTTTGTATTTGTAATGGAATAAATATGATTTCACAGTTTGACCACAGAAGGTGGCAGTGGCAGCCCTGTTACAGCCTACGTGTTGGTAATACACCATGTATGTACCGTAACTTGCGCTAGCAGACCGGGGGCAGTTGTGACACCTGATAAACCCTATACTACATAAGTTATCGGTTGGTTATAGTGTGATATTATGTAGACTTAACCGCTATTGATTTACATATACATATCAGGGCTAACGCATATATCGCGGATTGCATGTATGCGATTATCATCTACTATGCATGTATGGAATTGTAGGCTAATGCCAACAGTCATCACTGTACATGTGTGGCACTGCACTACCGCTTCTGTATATAAATATATATATATGAGCTCACACTGCAGGTACTTACTTACTCTGGGAAGTACTGCAGTAGTATTAACATCTAAACTGTATGTAGGAATAAACCCAAAATATAATCTAATTGCCAACTTATTGTCACTTATTGTCATGCATATTATGGACGCAAATCATATATTCTATTACTAGCTAATGATGGCGCTATATGACAATAGGTAGACGTTGATGATATCATACATTTAGAATACTACACATAGGTATGTGACCTGTTTACTTGCTATATATCTCAATATTCAAAATGTTCATCTTTTTTTTGTAAAAGTGGGTCACACATGGATTGTGTATCATACACCATATTACCCTGAACACATGGGTGACATGCTGCTACAACAGCACATTCACACTTATACTTATAGCACACAGACAATACACATAAACTTCATATACATATACATGTACAAACATTTAAATGATGAAAATTCAATCCACATCTTGAGATATCTATTGGCCATTCAGCCATATCTACATTAGATACAATATTATACATCATTATCATCATGCCCACTATATGACCACAGGGGTTGGCCCAACAAACACGGTCATACATTTCCTATACATAATAACCTTTTATATATATATATATATATATATATATATATATATATATATATATATATATAAATATATATATATATATATATATATATATATATATATATATATATATATATATATACAACCAAAATCAATGATCGGTGGACAGTAGTTATCATACATTTCATGTCATTTACGTGTCATTAACAGATGACAGATGAATACATCATCTACTTTATATGCTACAAATATGACATGTCACAGGAAGATGGGCTTAGAAATGGTTTTGTACAAAATGCATATTGTGTCGCTGATCTCAGCACGGCAACACACTCACAATCTTCTATGAAAATAAGATAAATGGAAATACTTGCAGTCCCTAAACTTGGATTCTGGTATGAAGATGACCGCATACAGAATTGTGACAACAAATATATATATTTATATATATAACATACATGAAGATCATTTTGTTTTATAAGCTGCACTGACTACTCTCCATGCAGGGACCAAACCAATGTGTTCTGACACAGCAGGTGTTGCATGTTATAATGTTATAATGTTTCCACCGTGTACACCTGCAGACTCTTAAACCATTATCTAGTAATGCATTCATTATCTTGATTAAATTGTTCCACACTTGTCAATGCACATTAGAGTTAACAACATCCTAGTTACCGGATACACAAAAAATACACCTATTATGAAAAAAAAGTATTACATGATAAACTGAACCTTCTTTGATTCCTGGAAAAAGAGGCGGGTTAGTGTCGCAAGATCTACTAGACAAAACAGAATGATTCGGACGTTGAATAAAGAATTCTTTTTTTAATTACATCATTAGCATGTAGCATATAGACAGTTTTGACAGTTGATTAAAGGTTACTGTATGTCTCAATGGTTGGACAGACATTAATTCAGATATATATTAACTCCCTAAATTGATATTAAAAGATGGAACCACAGGGCTAGGAATCATTATTATCCAGTGGACGCATTTAAGTTTCCCTTAAAGTAATATTAAAAAAAAAAGATACCTAGCTCGAGGGCGGGCTATCAAACGCTAAGACGCAAGGCCAAGTATTTTGGGTAGATTCACCATAAGTCGACCCTTCCCTCACAGTTTCCCGTGACCATAACGTGATGTAATATAGACGTGACACACACAACACATTATGATTTAATGATCTCAAAAACGGATTTTTATAGGTAGGTCCCAACTACCACACTATAGATAATAAATAACTTCTAAAATCGATTCATAAAGATTTATTGTGCAAAGGATGATGGTGCAATAGAATGTACTAACACTTCAAATCCCCTCTCAAAAAAGCATTCATCCTCTGTGTATAGGGACAATATAATGCAATAGGTAGTCGACACATGGTGGTAGGTCGGTAATAGGTTTACCCTATTCTATTATCATTAAACTACATAACATAACATGCACAGGAATGTAAACTTCAAAGTGTAAATCTTTAAACATCTGAAGTACAACAGCAGGCTGGTGGGAGTAGATTCGTCAGTGCGGGGCAGTAGGAGGGCTGCCTCATCCTGCTGTGTGCTGGTGGGACCTATCTGTAGATGTCAATCCTGTTGTGTGCCTCGAGCCTTCTCTGTAGCTGCTCAGAGCACTCTGCCCTGTCCACTCTGTAAAACATGAGACAGACCCACAATAAGCAGACATACAGGACTTTTATACACTGTAAAACATGAGACAGCCCCCCAATAAGCAGACAGACAGGCTTTTATACACTGTAAAACATGAGACAGACATACAGGACTTTTATACACTGTAAAACATGAGACAGCCCCACCATAAGCAGACATACAGGACTTTTATACACTGTAAAACATGAGACAGACCCCCAATAAGCAGACAGACAGGACTTTTATACACTGTAAAACATGAGACAGACCCCCAATAAGCAGACAGACAGGACTTTTATACACTGTAAAACATGAGACAGACCCACAATAAGCAGACAGACAGGACTTTTATACACTGTAAAACATGAGACAGACCCACAATAAGCAGACATACAGGACTTTTATACACTGTAAAACATGAGACAGACCCACCATAAGCAGACAGACAGGACTTTTATACACTGTAAAACATGAGACAGACCCACAATAAGCAGACAGACAGGACTTTTATACACTGTAAAACATGAGACAGACCCACAATAAGCAGACATACAGGACTTTTATACACTGTAAAACATGAGACAGACCCACAATAAGCAGACATACAGGACTTTTATACACTGTAAAACATGAGACAGACCCACAATAAGCAGACATACAGGACTTTTATACACTGTAAAACATGAGACAGACCCACAATAAGCAGACAGACAGGACTTTTATACTCTGTAAAACATGAGACAGACCCACAATAAGCAGACATACAGGACTTTTATACACTGTAAAACATGAGACAGACCCACAATAAGCAGACATACAGGACTTTTATACACTGTAAAACATGAGACAGACCCACCATAAGCAGACAGACAGGACTTTTATACTCTGTAAAACATGAGACAGACCCACAATAAGCAGACATACAGGACTTTTATACACTGTAAAACATGAGACAGACCCACAATAAGCAGACATACAGGACTTTTATACACTGTAAAACATGAGACAGACAATAAGCAGACAGACAGGACTTTTATACACTGTAAAACATGAGACAGACATACAGGACTTTTATACACTGTAAAACATGAGACAGAGCCACAATAAGCAGACATACAGGACTTTTATACACTGTAAAACATGAGACAGACCCACAATAAGCAGACAGACAGGACTTTTATACTCTGTAAAACATGAGACAGACATACAGGACTTTTATACACTGTAAAACATGAGACAGACCCACCATAAGCAGACATACAGGACTTTTATACACTGTAAAACATGAGACAGAGCCACAATAAGCAGACAGACAGGACTTTTATACACTGTAAAACATGAGACAGACCCACAATAAGCAGACAGACAGGACTTTTATACTCTGTAAAACATGAGACAGACCCACAATAAGCAGATATACAGGACTTTTATACACTGTAAAACATGAGACAGACCCACTATAAGCAGACATACAGGACTTTTATACACTGTAAAACATGAGACAGACCCACAATAAGCAGACATACAGGACTTTTATACACTGTAAAACATGAGATAGACCCACAATAAGCAGACAGACAGGACTTTTATACTCTGTAAAACATGAGACAGACCCACAATAAGCAGACATACAGGACTTTTATACTCTGTAAAACATGAGACAGACCCCACAATAAGCAGACAGACAGGACTTTTATACTCTGTAAAACATGAGACAGACATACAGGACTTTTATACACTGTAAAACATGAGACAGACCCACAATAAGCCGACATACAGGACTTTTATACACTGTAAAACATGAGACAGACCCACCATAAGCAGACATACAGGACTTTTATACAATGTAAAACATGAGACAGAGCCACAATAAGCAGACAGACAGGACTTTTATACACTGTAAAACATGAGACAGACCCACAATAAGCAGACAGACAGGACTTTTATACTCTGTAAAACATGAGACAGACCCACAATAAGCAGACATACAGGACTTTTATACTCTGTAAAACATGAGACAGACATACAGGACTTTTATACACTGTAAAACATGAGACAGACCCACTATAAGCAGATATACAGGACTTTTATACACTGTAAAACATGAGACAGACCCACAATAAGCAGACAGACAGGACTTTTATACTCTGTAAAACATGAGACAGACATACAGGACTTTTATACACTGTAAAACATGAGACGGACCCACTATAAGCAGACATACAGGACTTTTATACACTGTAAAACAAGAGAGAGAGAGTTAATAACCCAGGCATATCTTACATTGACCAGCATTATCTGTATATTGATATCAAATGTATGGCTATTAACTGTTTATGAGAAGTATAAGTCACTGCTGTGTCATGCACATGGGTATCTGTTAGTGAGAAGTAAATGATATAATACGGGGCAGCATACATGGGTACCGTTAGGAATGAGATCTGATTACTTACCCTACTACCACCGTCTCATTGACCTCTAGGGCCAGTAGCAGGGCTGCTGCACCTTCCTCATGTACTGTTGTCTCTATCAGGCTGTAAACAACAAAACATCAGTCTGTAACCACCATGTTAGTTGAGGGCTGGCACTGCCTTGTCTGTGTGTGATCCTCCACTGACATGATGTAACTGTGCTGCTCTTACACTGTATGAGCTAGCTCATGTGTATCTTGTGTATCTACTGTAGATCTAACACACTCTGGGGATATCATCATATATTACAGTCATCTCCATGTGTACAGCATACAATGCAAAACTGAACTCACCATGGCATGATACACTGCCAAATTGTAGGCTGTGCCAAGGGGGTAGGTGATGGTGATCGAATCTATGAGGTGAGTGAAGGTAGAAAGTATGCCCCTACACTTTTACCGAGGCAATGGTTCTTTTACATCCCACACTACATAGACATAGTGTTAGATGGACAGGCCTTTGATATGCTGTAAGTCAACCACAGCAGAGGGGAGGTCGTAATGCCAGCAGTGTGCTACTGAGCCTCAAACGTACGACCCCCACTGCTAAATGATGAGTATGATGCACCAATGCAGCGCCATGCATCATGACAATAACACAACATAAAGTTTGAGGGCATCATGCCCAAGTTAAGACCGAGAAGACCAAGTATCTGTGTAAACTTGCTGCACTCACTGGTGCTGCATTGGTGCATTGGTGTATCATGACAACAAATGTTGCCATTTAGCAACATGCTATCCTTTAAGGTTTGACAACAGAGGGGAAAGAGAAAATCAGTGCTGCATTCAAGCATCATGCTGATCCTACAGAGAAAGAGAGCAGGGGTAACAGAGATCCTACAGGTTTGATATACTTGCAAAGGCTCGTCATGATGCACCAATACTTGTGTTTGCAGTATTATCTGTATATTGATATCAAATGTATGGCTATTAGCAGTGAATGCAGTTATGACGTCAACGTAGCTGAACGTGGCTCTCCACAGCGGCGCAATTTAGGCAAAATTATGTGAGCATTTGTAACGCTGGATTCTCAGAAAAGGACAGTGAGTACTCTAAAGTCGTGTACAAAAGACAGGACTAGAAGAAATATTGATAAATATCGAGAAAACTGAGTAAATACCTTTCTTAGCAACAAGGGTAGACCCAGTGGGCGATAATTCAGTATGACTGCTGTGCCGGCGGCCAGGTTTAAAGTCCCAAAAAAAGCAAACGAGGTAAACTTGCTAAGACTCGCCAAAGTTGTAGTCTCGTTGCAAGTTCAGATGGAGACACTGGGAAAAAACTCTAAAGAGTTGTCAAAAAAGATGGAGGACCTGGAGCAAAAGGTCAACAAGCAGAAAAAAAGGTTTAAACTCCTCGACCTTGACCTGGGCAAGATTTACGCGCTACAAGCAAGACAAGACAAGACGATAGAGACTTTAGAAGAGCGAGTCTCAGAATCCGA
Source organism: Harmothoe impar (assembly GCA_947462335.1). Lineage (NCBI taxonomy): Eukaryota > Metazoa > Annelida > Polychaeta > Phyllodocida > Polynoidae > Harmothoe > Harmothoe impar. The sequence continues at coordinate 64,647,913 of OX381716.1, read as the reverse complement.
AAGGGAGAAAAGGGCATGCAATTTAATCCTGACAGGGATCCCTGAGAATGACAATGATAACACTGTGGACCAGGTTGACGACCTACTAGTTGATCTACAAGTTGGATACAAGCACAAGGAAACTAGGTCAATGTACAGGATTGGGAGATCCAACAGAAACGATCCTAGACCTAGGCCTATTATGCTTAAGCTCAGCAACATGGGACAAAAGATTGAGGTGTTTAAAGGGCTCAAACACCTAAGGGGAAAAGACAAGTGGTTACGCACATACATAAACGACGACCTGACACCCATGGACCAAAGAAAGCAAAGGGACATGCGGCAGCTGGCTGGATACATCAGAGCTAACGGTGGAGAGGCATCACAGAGGGGTATGAGTCTCATAGTAGGAAACGTGAGATATGGTTACAATGAACTGGAATCTCTTCCAAAGGGCCAAATGTTAAGTGACTGCAAAACAAGGAAGGTCAAAGACGGAGTGGCCTTCCAAGGACCGGCGTCAATTCTGTCCAACTTTTACAAGGTGGACCTGATGTACAAGGGCAATCTATATGCCACAGCAGAATCCCTGTATCAGTCTCAGCGTGCCCTCTGTTGCGGAATACCACTGATAGCAGCAGACATTGCCATGACCACATGCCCATTTTAGGCAAAAAGGAAAGCTTACAAGATCATCGACAATGCTGATTGGGAGGAAAGGAAAAGACCCACCATGAAGCTCATCCAAACGTTGAAGTACGAAGATCCCAGTCTAATGAAGGAGCTAAAAAAAAAACGACGGCCGGTTGTATGAAGCAACTACAGGGGACCTTTACTGGAGCTCTGGATGGGCGCTGAAAGATTCCAAAGAGATAGAAGAAGGGACTCTTAAAGGCAACAACCAGTTGGGTCTTATCCTGGAGCACTTGAGGGACGGAAACCTGTCAGAAGACTCTGGGACAGATAATGATTCAGACTCAGAATCTGAGTCAGAGGAGGAGAAGGACGCAAAATCAGAGGGAAAGCCCGAGGAAGAGCCCGTTGAAAAGCCCGAGGAAGAACCCGAGGAAAAACCAGAAGAGAAACAAGAGGAAGAACCTGAGGAAAAAACAGGCTAGTTGGATGGAGACGACGACCACGGAAAAAACGATAGACGAGGGGACCACGGGAGAGGTGGCAAGTCTAGGGGCGGCACACCGAGGAAGGCCAAAAGGAAAAACAGGCATTGAACTCAGTATGACACCGGGAAAGCTACCCGGCATAACTGCTAAGTATCCATCAGCACTATTGATTAATGAATTATTTTTCTCATACTGTGTATTTTGAATTTAAAAATGTACACGTGCATAAATTACGAAAGTAAAAACTGCAGGCTGACTCCGTCCAGTATTGTAACGTCACTCGGACTCAAAAGTAGTAAGCGACATATGAAGTGGTTTTAGAAAGTACAATATGGGTAAAAACCAAAGGATATATTGTTCATAAATTATAATAGTAATTATAGAATAGGTAGGAAGTTAAATATTAACTGTTATATTTAAATTGCACTGATCTACGAAACCATAATACGCAACTAACATGAAGACACACGTCTTCCAAAATGGCGCCGATGGTAGCAGTTTTCGGCGATAGTCGAGTAAATACCGCATTCCAAGATGAATTACGTCGCCTAGACACCTCAGGTTACAACATTAACGTGTACCCGATGCCAGGGGCACGTTTTGATTCAGTATGTATCGCTGCCAATAATTATATCAAGTGTAATCGAGGAGACATTACGTACATCATGGCCGGGATCAATGACATGACGATTCCGCATAAACCGGCTTACAAAGGTGGACGAAAAACATTCACTTTTGATTGGGTTGATGAAAATGACTTTGTACACACGATATGTGATAAGCTGACCAATTCCTATCAGTTCCTGCTACAGTTGCACAATGATCAAAGGATTATATTATGTCCAATTATTGGATCACAACTTAACCGTACATGTACAAATGCAACTGAAGCACGTCAAGAAATAATGAACCGAGGAATATGGAGGATTAATTCCTGCATAAATGCATTGAACAGAATTGGGAAGACGGGCACACCTTGGATAAGCCGGATTGTGCATACAAACAAAAACACTGTGGGAAAATGACATGAGTACAGGAAGTATTTAGAAGATGGACTCCACTTCAATAGTACATTGATCCCACTTGTCGCCATCATAATAACAAAACACATTCAGTCAATCCAAAACTAAATTCTGTTGAGTGGCTATAAGCCAATAAGCCCAAACTAGGGCAGTATGTCATTGTAGAGAAATTTGATCTTATTGTGAATATTATTTCATATGTGGTACATCCGAAGACATGCTCATTTCTTGTCGATTATGATAAGGTGAGAAGTTGTCTGAGGGACAACCAAAGAGGCACTGTCAACTTGACTTGTATACGTTTTGATTAAGAATGTTCATACAGGGAGCCAACATGCTGTGTGACAAATCTGGCTACAAAAAGTCATAACACTATGAATGCAGTTTTCACTGCCAAATTTTGTATAACAATATTTTTTTATAATTTTTTTATCATCACCATTTTCATCACTGATTGTAAACGAGACACATCACGACATGAGGGGGGGAGGAAGGAGATACAGCTGGAGGTCAAGTACATTAAATGACTAGATTTCATAAAGATGTCGGGGGTTTCAGTCTAGATTGGGGTTTTCATATTTCTCATTTAAATTTAAGAAGTATCAGAAATTGTATTGAAGATTTTAAGATAATGTTTGACAACAGAGCATTTGATGTGATAACTTGTTCAGAATCATGGTTGGAGGAAAAAAATATTACTGGTAATTTCAGAGGGATATCAGACCATCAGGTCTGATAGAACATGGTATGAAGATGGGAAATTAAAAAAGGCTGGGGGTCTATTAACATATGTTAAAGATGAATATGTAGTAATGGGTTGCCAGGAGGTGGAAGTTATAAGTTAACAAGACTTGGAATTATTACCGATAATAATTAAAAGGGAAAGCAAGCGAAATATTATGATTTTAAATATATATAGACCTCCAGAGGGAAACTTTTCTAAATTTTGGACTAAAATAAAGGAAATCTTATCGCGATTTACAAGGTTACAGAGATATGAGATATATGTTCTTGGAGATATGAATATTAATATGTTAGAAGTAGGTAATGATGATGCCATTCAACTAAAACAAGGCATGATGGGTTTTGGGCTATTAAATTACATAAATATCCCGACAAGGTATGCTAAGAGTCAAACGTGCCTTGACTTGTTATTCACAAATGTTGATACAATAGAAGAGGCAGGTACCATACAATTTGGACCCAGGGATCATGACATGATTTATGTTACGTCAGGTATAGAGAGAGTCAAGAAGATTGACAAAGAGTTCATTGACTGCAGAAGAAAGGAGAAATATTCCAAAGAAAACTTAGTTAAGGCTTTAAGGGTATTCAATTGGAATGCCTTTTACAATACAAATGATGTTGAAACTTTATGGAATATTATTTATTCAAGAATAGTACATGTATTGGACATCCTGTGTCCCTGGACTAAGTATAGGGTTATGGCAAATAAAAAGGAGTGGTTAAGTAATGACTTGCTAGCAGAGCTAAAAGAGAAAGACAGAATAGTGTCAAAGGCAAAGAAATCCAAAGTATACATTTCACTTAAAGAAGCAAATAAAGAGAGAAACAAATCGTCCAAAACAGTACTCAGAACGAAGAGGAAATTTGTGAGTGACAAATTGGATGAGCACAGGAACAATCCAAAGCAATTTTGGAAAGTTATCAGTGAACTCTTACCTAGCAAAAAGGATTCAAAGCTAATTACACTAGTTTGTACACAGAGTGGTGATTTCCTGAAACCTGATAAGGTAGCTGCAGCAATAAATAATTACTTCACAGACATAGGCCTGAAACTGTCACAGGGTAATAACACGGTATGGAGTCCTATTTCTCCTGAAGCACACAGTAAATTGGAAGAATTCCAAACTACAGAGGAAGAGGTCTCTAAATTAGTTAAGTTAATTAAGATACAGAAATCGTCAGGTTTCCCCGGAGTCAACAGTAGAGTTATGAAAGATGCCTTTGAATTCTTGACCACGCAAATTACTTATTTAATGAAATGCTCTTTAGACACTCAGATTATACCGGAAGCTTGGAAAGAGGCAACAATAGTACCTATTCCCAAAGATGGTAACCTCACACTAGTAGAAAATTATAGGCCTTTTTCTTTGTTACCTTTACCTTCAAAATTATTAGAGAAAATAGTACATAGACATATTTCAGAATACTTAGATACGCATAATATTCTTTCAGATATACAGGGGGGTTACAGGAAGAGTCATTCCACAATACAGACAATTGGAAAGTTGACTGATGATATACTAAGGGCAAGAAATGTGGGGAGTAATACTCTGGCCGTGTTCATCGACCTTAAAAATGCCTTTGATACGGTGGATCATGGCATTTTATTAAGAAAATGTGATAGGTATGGAATAGTGGGAAAGGCAGGTATTTGGTTACAAAATTATTTAGGGGGTCGTAAACAAAGAACTTTGGCAAATGGTGTTACCTCCCCAAAACTGGACATTGTATGTGGAGTCCCTCAGGGCTCCATACTAGGGCCGCTCTTGTTCCTTTTGTACGTCAACGAGATAGAATTAATATGTAAACACAGCAAAGTTTTACTGTATGCTGATGATACAGTGCTGTACATTAGTGGCAATAGCCAGAGGGAGGTTAATTTGAAGATGCAGGAGGATTTGGCTCTATATTATCAATGGTGCAATGCAAATAGACTAGCTATAAATAACAAAAAGACAAAATTTATGTGTTTTTCGGGAAGGGCACACTGGAATAACTGTAGATTACAAATTAATAATGAAAGAATATATGAAGTCGACCAATACAAATATTTAGGTGTAATCTTGGATAGGGATCTGTCTTATGAGAAATTCATGGTGAGCCAACTGAAAACTGCAGCATTCAGAACATACCAGATGGCTAGATTGAATGTCTTCATTGACGTACAAATGGCTGTATTAATGTATAAAACATTTATATTACCCATATTGGAATATGGAGACATATTATTTGCTGGAGTCAAAAAAGATTTACTGAAAAAGCGCCAAAAGGCACAAAACCGAGGTCTGAAAGTAGCTTTAAGGGTGGATCATTTGACTCCTACATATGATATACACGCCATAGCCAAATTGAATATGTTGGAGGACAGGATGTATGCCCACCAGCTGGAAGAGGCTTACATACGAAGTAGGCAAGTGATATATAGAGACAACAGAAATCTGAGAACTAGGGCATGGGATGGACCTCTTCTGAAATATTATACAGCCCATGGGGGGGAATACACAAGAAGTTTAGAACACACTTTAGGCATAGTATGGAATGACTTAGATCCAGAAGATAGAAAGACTGAAACTCTAGACAAATTCAAAAATGAAATAGCCAAATTCCTAATACTAAACAAACCAAAGAAGGAAGTCCCAGCCTAGTATCTTCTCTGCCCTCTCTACTACCCACACATATATGTGAGTCAGATGATGGATAAATGTATCATTTCATATAAAGGTATTAATATTACAGTGATTAGACGGGTTTCAAAGATCACAAGATCAACATTGTATAGGTGCTATAGTAAAGAACCCGAGTATATTTTAGTCATGAGCTAAATATAATGAGTTAATGGGAGCCACTAAGGCTACGAGGTCAAGACATCCATACAGGGTAAGGCTGCCGCATAAAGATAAGCTGCAAAGCTTAAACGCAGCCCTTCGTTCTATTCTGTCTCATTCTGCTGTTGATATTGTTGGAAGAGTTGTAATCCAAATCTTGTCGAATATGATAAGTGACAGCTGAAAGATAATGTAACTATGATGTATAATGTATCGATGCAGGTCTCTTGTCAAACATGATAAGTGACCCATAGTCACATAGTAGTAAAAAGAAAATTGTGAAAGATAATGTAAATGTTTGTATTGAGAAATTGTTGAACATCTGCAAGATCAGCTTGTCGAACATGATAAGCGGGAATTAATGTAGCATTTTATTTACGATCCACTCAAGCAAGTTGAGTAAGAATAAAACGATTAAACAATCAAAGAAAAAAAAAAGCTCACTATGTGACATCAAAACAGTGCGATTATAAACTGCTAATGAATGCCAGTTATCCAGTTTAGGCACTGTTTTGAGTGCCTGATGTGGATTACTGCGGTATAAATCTGATTAAGTTGTATGAAGGTACAGTGTCTGTACATAACCCTGTAAGGGCAGCATGCTGCCTAAAGGTACATTACAGAGTCTGTACATAACCCTGTTAGGGCGGCATGCTGCCTGAAGGTACAGAGTCTGTACATAACCCTGTAAGGGCGGCATGCTGCCTGAAGGTACAGTACAGAGTCTGTACATAACCCTGTAAGGGTGGCATGCTGCCTGAAGGTACAGAGTCTGTTCATAACCCTGTAAGGGCAGCATGCTGCCTGAAGGTACAGTACAGAGTCTGTACATAACCCTGTAAGGGCAGCATGCTGCCTAAAGGTACAGAGTCTGTACATAACCCTGTAAGGGCAGCATGCTGCCTGAAGGTACAGAGTCTGTACATAACCCTGTAAGGGCAGCATGCTGCCTGAAGGTACAGAGTCTGTACATAACCCTGTAAGGGCAGCATGCTGCCTGAAGGTACAGAGTCTGTACATAACCCTGTAAGGGCGGCATGCTGCCTGAAGGTACAGTACAGAGTCTGTACATAACCCTGTAAGGGCGGCATGCTGCCTGAAGGTACAGTACAGAGTCTGTACATAACCCTGTAAGGGCGGCATGCTGCCTGAAGGTACAGTACAGAGTCTGTACATAACCCTGTAAGGGCAGCATGCTGCCTGAAGGTACAGTACAGAGTCTGTACATAATCCTGTAAGGGCGGCATGCTGCCTGAAGGTACAGTACAGAGTCTGTACATAACCCTGTAAGGGCGGCATGCTGCCTGAAGGTACAGAGTCTGTACATAACCCTGTAAGGGCGGCATGCTGCCTGAAGGTACAGAGTCTGTTCATAACCCTGTAAGGGTGGCATGCTGCCTGAAGGAACAGAGTCTGTACATAACCCTGTAAGGGCAGCATGCTGCCTGAAGGTACAGTACAGAGTCTGTACATAACCCTGTAAGGGCAGCATGCTGCCTGAAGGTACAGTACAGAGTCTGTACATAACCCTGTAAGGGCGGCATGCTGCCTGAAGGTACAGAGTCTGTACATAACCCTGTAAGGGCGGCATGCTGCCTGAAGGTACAGAGTCTGTTCATAACCCTGTAAGGGTGGCATGCTGCCTGAAGGAACAGAGTCTGTACATAACCCTGTCAGGGCGGCATGCTGCCTGAAGGTACAGAGTCTGTATATAACACTGTAAGGGCAGCATGCTGTGATCCTTGAAGACTTCATGTTGAATATGAGTCATGATGCTTCATAATTAACTCATTGTATAAACCCTTTATGCGGGTATCAATAGAAGTCAGTTTACTAACACCCCCTCCCGGGTTCACAATTCTCCCACCAAGGGGCGCTGCCGCTGTGGCGTCCTTGGTTACACAGCGTCTTTCATGTTTGAACAAAGCCACTGCACATGCACCATCTTCATATCCTCAGGGAAGACATTAATTTGTGGCCATACAATGTGATAAATCAAAGTATATCCAACAACCACATATATATCCTGGATTTTTTTTTTAAACTTCATCTGTCATATGCAAAGCCAATAATATAAATATCACCAATTGGCAGATTCAATGTACTTAAAGATCTGATTTAGTGGTATCACAGTGACAAATTACCAAAGACATCAAACAAGTAGATGCAAGTGTATTGTGTACAGATAGAGTGTGGGACATGAGTTGGTGCTGAAGTACTTACTAAAGGTATCTCAATGTCCTGTTGTGCTCTAGTGCTGTGGCCAGGTATGTGACACATGTGTCATCCACACCGTCATCCGACAGCCTGTAAGTAAGGTACAGCCTGTCAGTACACACAGGCCACAACCACCAAGTGGGGAACAATTATAGAAACTAACCCACATGTTGTATTGTAGTCCCTTTATGCATGTTAACTGTCATAAGTATTGTTTTTATGAAGCACTGAGTGTTTGAATGTCATTGAGTAAATAAGAATTACTAAAACTCATCAGATTGTGATACTGGGCATGATTGACACGTTCCACAGATAGATACATTATATGAGGCTGGTGGTGAGGTCATATTACACCTAACAGTAAAGGTGTCTGTGCTGTGGTGTGTCAGTTACAAACAGTAAGTAGTGTTATAGCTTACTCCAGGAAGGTGACGGTGTTGTTGGTACTGAGGAAGGTGCTCAGCTCCTTCACACACAGCAAGTCCAGGCCTACAGAATGCAAACTGTAGGAAGCATTGTAAAGCACACATTAGTACATCTTGGGTATTGGACTGATAGACCACCAGCATGTTGAAGTACAGCACCCAGGGGGGACTCAGCTAATAAAAAACGTTTTAAGAATATTCTAAAATGTTTGTAAATCCATGTATAAGGGTTGGAAGAAAACGTTTGGGAAAGCATGTTTTAAAACATTTTGAAATCGTTTGAAAGAGAACATTTACGAGTGCAAAAACCGACACGTTATAGGGTTTTGTGGTTGACCCCATAGGTGAGTGACACAATACCCCCCACCCCTTTTCTGAAAAGACCCTCACCACCTCATCAAGGGAGAAATCTATTTCACATATTTTTTCTTAATTCTTCATACATATAGGAAGATGTGGAGCGATTTTTAAGGCGTTTCTATGGTTTTCTAAAGTTGTTTGTAATATCCTTAATTTCGGCAGCACCTCAACCTGAAGGGGAGGGAGACCCGTCACCAGTAAACAACACGGCAAAATTAATACATCAGCATTAAATAGTTTTACAATTTGCTGAAAGTTGACTAGAGCGGGAAAATGATAAACTTTTATCAACTTTAAGCAAACTTGTCAGCAAAAATTGAAGAACCAAAAGTCTGACTTTAATCAACATTTAATGCTAAATGGCAGGGGCCGGGTACTGGAGGCAGGGGCCGGGTACTGGAGGCAGGGGCCGGGTACTGGAGGCAGGGGCCGGGTACTGGAGGCAGGGGCCGGGTACTGGAGGCTGGGGTCGGGTTCTGGAGGGAGGGGCCGGGTACTGGAGGCAGGGGTCGGGTTCTGGAGGCAGGGTTCGGGTACTGGAGGCAGGGGCCGGGTACTGGAGGCTGGGGCCGGGTACTGGAGGCTGGGGCCGGGTACTGGAGGCAGGGGCCAGGTTCTGGAGGCAGGGGTCGGGTACTGGAGGCTGGGGTAGGGTACTAGAGGATGGGGCCGGGTTCTAGAGGCTAAAGCCGGATACTAGAGGCTGGGGCCAGGTACTGGAGGCTGGGGCCGGGTACTAGAGGCTGGGGCCAGATACTGGAGGCAGGGGCCGGGTACTGGATGCTGGGGCCGGGTACTGGAGGCAGGGGCCGGGTTGTGGAGGCTGGGGTCGGGTACTGGAGGCAGGGGCAGGGTACTAGAGGCTGGGGCCAGATACTGGAGGCAGGGGCCGGGTACTGGATGCTGGGGCCGGGTACTGGAGGCAGGGGCCGGGTTGTGGAGGCAGGGGCCAAGTACTCGAGGCAGGGGGCGGGTTGTGGAGGCAGGGGCCGGGTTGTTGAGGGAGGGGCCGAGTTGTGGAGGCAGGGGCCGGGTTGTGGAGGCAGGGGCCGGGTACTGGAGGCTGGGGCAGGGTACTGGAGGCAGGGGCCGGGTACTTGAGGAAGGGGCCGGGTTGTGGAGGCAGGGGCCGGGTTGTTGAGGGAGGGGCCGAGTTGTGGAGGCAGGGGCCGGGTTGTGGAGGCAGGGGCCGGGTACTGGAGGCTGGGGCAGGGTACTGGAGGCAGGGGCCGGGTACTGGAGGCAGGGGCCGGGTACTGGAGGCAGGGGCCGGGTACTGGAGGCTGGGGTAGGGTACTAGAGGATGGGGCCGGGTTCTAGAGGCTAAAGCCGGATACTGGAGGCAGGGGCCAGGTACTGGAAACAGGGGCTTGGAACTAGAGGCTGGGGCCAGGTACTAGAGGCTGGGGTCGGGTACTGGAGGCAGGGGCAGGGTACTAGAGGCTGGGGCAGGGTACTAGAGGCTGGGGCCAGATACTGGAGGCAGGGGCCGGGTACTGGAGGCAGGGGCCGGGTTGTGGAGGCAGGGGCCGGGTACTGGAGGCAGGGGTCGGGTACTGGAGGCAGGGGCCGGGTACTGGAGGCAAGGGTCGGGTACTTGAGGCAGGGGCCGGGTACTGGAGGCTGGGGCCGGGTACTGGAGGCAGGGGCAGGGTACTGTAGACAGGGGTTGAGTACTGGAGGCTGGGGCCGGGTACTGGAGGCTGGGGCAGGGTACTGGAGGCAGGGGCCGGGTTGTGGAGGCAGGGGCCGGGTACTGAAGGCAAGGGCAGGGTTGTGGAGGCAGGGGTTGAGTACTGGAGGCTGGGGCCGGGTACTGGAGGCTTGGGTAGGGTACTGGAGGCTGGGGCCGGGTTCTGGAGGCAGGGGCCGGGTGCTGGAGGCAGGGGCCGGGTGCTGGAGGCTTGGGTAGGGTACTGGAGGCAGGGGCCGGGTACTGGAGGCAGGGGCCGGGTACTGGAGGCAGGGGCCGGGTTGTGGAGGCTGGGGCCGGGTACTGGAGGCTGGGGCCGGATGCTGGAGGCAGGGGCCGGGTGCTGGAGGCTGGTGCGGGGTGCTGGAGGCTGGGGCCGGGTACTGGAGGCTGGGGCCGGGTACTGCAGGCAGGGGCCGGGTTGTGGAGGCAGGGGCCGGGTACTGTAGGCTGGGGCCGGGTTGTGGAGGCTGGGGCCAGGTTGTGGAGGCTGGGGCGGGGTTGTGGAGGCTGGGGCCGGGTACTGGAGGCAGGGGCCGGGTACTAGAGGCAGGGGCCGGGTACTGGAGGCTGGGGCCGGGTGCTGGAGGCAGGGGCCGGGTTGTGGAGGCTGGGGCCGGATTGTGGAGGCTGGGGCTGGGTTGTGGAGGCTGGGGCCGGGTTGTGGAGGCTGGGGCCGGGTTGTGGAGGCTGGGGCCGGGTACTGGAGGCTGGGGCCGGGTACTGGAGGCTGGGGCCGGGTACTGGAGGCAGGGGCCGGGTACTGGAGGCTGGGGCCGGGTGCTGGAGGCAGGGGCCGGGTACTAGAGGCAGGGGCCGGGTACTGGAGGCTGGGGCCGGGTGCTGGAGGCTGGGGCCGGGTGCTGGAGGCTGGGGCGGGGTACTGGAGGCTGGGGCCGGGTACTGGAGGCTGGGGCCGGGTACTGGAGGCTGGGGCCGGGTACTGGAGGCAGGGGCCGGGTACTTGAGGATGGGGCCGGGTGCTGGAGGCTGGGGCCGGGTACTGGAGGCTGGGGCCGGGTTGTGGAGGCTGGGGCCGGGTACTAGAGGCTGGGGCCGGGTTGTGGAGGCTGGGGCCGGGTACTGGAGGCTGGGGCCGGGTACTGGAGGCAGGAGCCGGGTACTGGAGGCAGGGGCCGGGTACTGGAGGCAGGGGCCGGGTACTGGAGGCTGGGGTCGGGTTCTGGAGGGAGGGGCCGGGTACTGGAGGCAGGGGTCGGGTTCTGGAGGCAGGGTTCGGGTACTGGAGGCAGGGGCCGGGTACTGGAGGCTGGGGCCGGGTACTGGAGGCTGGGGCCGGGTACTGGAGGCAGGGGCCAGGTTCTGGAGGCAGGGGTCGGGTACTGGAGGCTGGGGTAGGGTACTAGAGGATGGGGCCGGGTTCTAGAGGCTAAAGCCGGATACTAGAGGCTGGGGCCAGGTACTGGAGGCTGGGGCCGGGTACTAGAGGCTGGGGCCAGATACTGGAGGCAGGGGCCGGGTACTGGATGCTGGGGCCGGGTACTGGAGGCAGGGGCCGGGTTGTGGAGGCTGGGGTCGGGTACTGGAGGCAGGGGCAGGGTACTAGAGGCTGGGGCCAGATACTGGAGGCAGGGGCCGGGTACTGGATGCTGGGGCCGGGTACTGGAGGCAGGGGCCGGGTTGTGGAGGCAGGGGCCAAGTACTCGAGGCAGGGGGCGGGTTGTGGAGGCAGGGGCCGGGTTGTTGAGGGAGGGGCCGAGTTGTGGAGGCAGGGGCCGGGTTGTGGAGGCAGGGGCCGGGTACTGGAGGCTGGGGCAGGGTACTGGAGGCAGGGGCCGGGTACTTGAGGAAGGGGCCGGGTTGTGGAGGCAGGGGCCGGGTTGTTGAGGGAGGGGCCGAGTTGTGGAGGCAGGGGCCGGGTTGTGGAGGCAGGGGCCGGGTACTGGAGGCTGGGGCAGGGTACTGGAGGCAGGGGCCGGGTACTGGAGGCAGGGGCCGGGTACTGGAGGCAGGGGCCGGGTACTGGAGGCTGGGGTAGGGTACTAGAGGATGGGGCCGGGTTCTAGAGGCTAAAGCCGGATACTGGAGGCAGGGGCCAGGTACTGGAAACAGGGGCTTGGAACTAGAGGCTGGGGCCAGGTACTAGAGGCTGGGGTCGGGTACTGGAGGCAGGGGCAGGGTACTAGAGGCTGGGGCAGGGTACTAGAGGCTGGGGCCAGATACTGGAGGCAGGGGCCGGGTACTGGAGGCAGGGGCCGGGTTGTGGAGGCAGGGGCCGGGTACTGGAGGCAGGGGTCGGGTACTGGAGGCAGGGGCCGGGTACTGGAGGCAAGGGTCGGGTACTTGAGGCAGGGGCCGGGTACTGGAGGCAGGGGTCGGGTACTGGAGGCTGGGGCCGGGTACTGGAGGCTGGGGCCGGGTACTGGAGGCAGGGGCAGGGTACTGTAGACAGGGGTTGAGTACTGGAGGCTGGGGCCGGGTACTGGAGGCTGGGGCAGGGTACTGGAGGCAGGGGCCGGGTTGTGGAGGCAGGGGCCGGGTACTGAAGGCAAGGGCAGGGTTGTGGAGGCAGGGGTTGAGTACTGGAGGCTGGGGCCGGGTACTGGAGGCTTGGGTAGGGTACTGGAGGCTGGGGCCGGGTTCTGGAGGCAGGGGCCGGGTGCTGGAGGCAGGGGCCGGGTGCTGGAGGCTTGGGTAGGGTACTGGAGGCAGGGGCCGGGTACTGGAGGCAGGGGCCGGGTACTGGAGGCAGGGGCCGGGTTGTGGAGGCTGGGGCCGGGTACTGGAGGCTGGGGCCGGATGCTGGAGGCAGGGGCCGGGTGCTGGAGGCTGGTGCGGGGTGCTGGAGGCTGGGGCCGGGTACTGGAGGCTGGGGCCGGGTACTGCAGGCAGGGGCCGGGTTGTGGAGGCAGGGGCCGGGTACTGTAGGCTGGGGCCGGGTTGTGGAGGCTGGGGCCAGGTTGTGGAGGCTGGGGCGGGGTTGTGGAGGCTGGGGCCGGGTACTGGAGGCAGGGGCCGGGTACTAGAGGCAGGGGCCGGGTACTGGAGGCTGGGGCCGGGTGCTGGAGGCAGGGGCCGGGTTGTGGAGGCTGGGGCCGGATTGTGGAGGCTGGGGCTGGGTTGTGGAGGCTGGGGCCGGGTTGTGGAGGCTGGGGCCGGGTTGTGGAGGCTGGGGCCGGGTACTGGAGGCTGGGGCCGGGTACTGGAGGCTGGGGCCGGGTACTGGAGGCAGGGGCCGGGTACTGGAGGCTGGGGCCGGGTGCTGGAGGCAGGGGCCGGGTACTAGAGGCAGGGGCCGGGTACTGGAGGCTGGGGCCGGGTGCTGGAGGCTGGGGCCGGGTGCTGGAGGCTGGGGCGGGGTACTGGAGGCTGGGGCCGGGTACTGGAGGCTGGGGCCGGGTACTGGAGGCTGGGGCCGGGTACTGGAGGCAGGGGCCGGGTACTTGAGGATGGGGCCGGGTGCTGGAGGCTGGGGCCGGGTACTGGAGGCTGGGGCCGGGTTGTGGAGGCTGGGGCCGGGTACTAGAGGCTGGGGCCGGGTTGTGGAGGCTGGGGCCGGGTACTGGAGGCTGGGGCCGGGTACTGGAGGCAGGAGCCGGGTACTGGAGGCTGGGGCCGGGTACTTGAGGCAGGGGCCGGGTACTGGAGGCAGGGGCCGGGTACTGAAGGCAGGGGCCGGGTACTGGAGGCTGGGGCCGGGTGCTGGAGGCAGGGGCCGGGTGCTGGAGGCTGGGGCCGGGTACTGGAGGCAGGGGGCGGGTACTGGAGGCTGGGGCCGGGTACTGGAGGCAGGGGCCGGGTACTGGAGGCAGGGGCCGGGTACTGGAGGCAGGGGCCGGGTACTGGAGGCAGGGGCCAGGTACTGGAGGCAGGGGCCAGGTACTGGAGGCTTGGGCCGGGTACTGGAGGCTTGGGCCGGGTACTGGAGGCTTGGGCCGGGTACTGGAGATGTGTTCAGGATTCAAGGCAGTGGTGAAGTGAGGACTCCCCTCAGTAGCTTCGCAAATTATCAAGGTGATGCTGTCACGGTCACGTGACTGCTGTGAGACCTTCCTCTGATTGGCTAAGGGAGGTCATGTGACCTCTGAAGTGCACTGAAACAGATCTGTGTTACACTGGCAGGCGTTGCGTGCAGATTGTGGCGCTTCTAGAGGGGCTATGGAGTGCTAGGAGGACTCCATAGAAAGCCCTCAGAACCCCAAAGACCCCCACTGTGTTCTGGAGCTACAGCTACATAATTCTAGTACATAAATCCAGTTGGTTTCCAAATATATAGACAATTATCTACATATATAATATTGTCTATAAAATTATCCACCATGATCAATTAAAACCCGTGGATCCTTCCCCGATGTCTGATGAAGCAAATTTGACCCAATAGTGATTTGACCTGACATAATGAAGCATCTTCCAATGGTCACAAAAAACTGTGACGGGAAGGGTCGACTTATGGTGAATCTACCCTATATAGCTCCAAAAGTGTACGATAGCTCCAGAGTCATTGAAGCAAAATAAACCATAATTACGTAACTGCCTATAACTAAGCTGTAATGTCCTAGGCTTCCTATCTTATTTAATGCTTGCATTGTAATCCGATACATCTTATATTTGCACTACCTGCAATTCTAATGTGTGAGGACCAGGGACACCCCCTGTCTGCCTGAAGTGTCACAAACACCCCCACACCTCCCCCACAACTAACTGCACCTCCAGGCCTCCCCGGTGTGCTTAACACAGGGTAAACTGCTGGTCCTACTTCAAGCAGCTTTAAACTACTTTTTGGATGCTCAGACTAGGAATTAATGTTGCAGGAAAGTAGGTTCTGCTGCTGACAAGGTGCGGCTCCTTCTTTAAGCAGCTTCACTGCAGCTTTAAGCAACAAAAAAAAGGAGTTTCAATTCGAATAATTATGCTATTATGCAGTGCAAAAAACATTTTAAAGGTTATATAACGTTTCTCTATGGCTCCTTATAACAACGCATTGTTATTATGGCAAAACGTTATATAACATAAAAAACGTTATTTTGACTAACATAACATACATTTGTTGGGTCTTCTTGGGCACAGAGATTAACATAGAGAGGGAATCCTTCTTCTTGAGATATTCCTGGGAATCATTTCCCAAATGCACATAATTGAAGCGCTACATTTACCTGTCACTAAGGTTATAGATAGACCAGGCCATGATAAAGCTTTTATCACTCCCCCCTCCCATGTCGGTGCTAGGGACATTAGTCAAACTCTTATCACTTTATTCTACCATTGTCCTGGTCTAAGCAATGGCCTGGACAATAGTTTGTCTTGGAACAAGAAGCCCGCCCTATTTCTGGATGTATTTTATCGTTTCTCTTGGTGCCAACATGATGCCATGTCAATATGCTATTTAGGAAAAAACTAAGTTCACCCATGATGCATCCCTATTCTCCCTTGCCAGTGAGAGAATGGTACAAAAAATGCCTTTCTGACTGGTCAGAAAGGCGATTTTGCATGCTAGGTTAGGATCCAGGAGGAAAATATGAGGCATTCAGTTGCTTGTGCATTTGGGCCAGAGGCCTGATTTTTGGAATATATTTGAGGGCCATAAGGGCCAATAATTTGCAAATATTTTACACTGTTAACTATGAGAACTCTTCATGATATCACTACAGGTGCAAAAAAGGGTCAGAAAGGATCCCTGTGAAAAATAGATACGTCACAATATTTTGGAGCACCACTGTGCATGGACTTAGGATGAATATGAGTAGGCTACTTTGTGTATCTGATGATTCATGGGATCGATTTTGTTAGGGAACATGTATGAAATGTTTAAAAATTATAATGTGCAGGGGGGGTGGGAAACTATTTAAAATTCATTAAAAATATAAAAAAAAATGGTCAGAAAGGCGAAATTGGGTCAAAAAAGGCACTTATTAGTAAACTGTACCACCTGTATAAGGTGTATGTATGTGATTCTGACGTAGAATGATACAGACTAATATTGTGCAATGATTCAAAACATAAATAAGCCCAATAGACCTGTTAGTTCTTTTAAATTCATGCTTAATCCCATTTATGGTCAGAAAACGTCAACTTTGGGTCACTTTTGGGCATATCATGGGCATAATAAGATACAGTGATAAGGTAAACTATATTTATTCTGGTAGAACTAAATACTTTGCAACATATAGGCCAAAAAAAATGAGAAAAAATGTAAATGGGTTGGAAATATATAGAAAATAGCATGTTTCAGTGAGTTGCATCACGTTCATGAGAACCAGCCCGGTATGAAACCAGGTGGTGATGAATGCATGTGGTTTACAATGACCACATCCTGCACGTACAGTAGAGGTAGATGTATACATACTCTATGGTTGTTGTTGTAGGACTGTGCCGCAGCAGGAAGGTAAGCGCCATCACATCAACCACCGTCATCTTGGTGCTGGTAAACATAACGTTCTCCTCAAACTTCTGCTGCCCCACATGGCGTGCCATCTCAGGGGACTGACTTTCATGCACCATCTGCAGCAGCTGCAGCTTGTCAGACACGTCCTGAAATAAAAATGAATACATAATGTATGTAATGTTAGATGTATCACAGAACATATCTGTTTGGCCCAAAGTGCTGTTTGAGTCAGTAGAGTTCTCAGTGGCTGATTCCATGGTTCTGTTTTGAGTTTATATTGCATTCTATTACATAAGGTTATTTTGCAAAATACAATACATTCAAGACCAGACCATCAATTCAGATGTAATGTGAAGTTGTGAAGTCATATGAACAGGATGCACATTACATACACGGACATTGTCAATGTGTATGGGTAAGTATATATTTCACCTTTAGTTAATCAAACAAATCTGTAACTCTTTGTAAACTATGATTATAAGACACTGTTACTTTGCAGTAAGAATGAGCCAGTATTACTTACACATATTCTTCTCTGCAGATGGTCAAATACGTCACCATCTAGCCTTCTACCAATGCCTATACTTTTACACATGTTGTTAAGTGTTTCATCTTTAATGTCAAAGCCAAATCCATATAGAAAGAGTAATGCCATATTGAACTGTCCGGAGGTTTTTAACATTCCCAATGCCTCCTTGATACTTTCACGACCCTGTGTTAGCAACCCAAGCATGGCTAGGAACTCTTGGATTGATAGATGGACGAATTCTCCAAGAACCTTCGTTATTTGATTGTTTCCCATATCCGGTACTTTAGTCTGTAGAAACAGACCAGACCGTCTTGCCATATCAACTGTAAAGGAATAGTAATAACCTTGAATTGCTGCATTACAAATACTGTTTAACCCTGTCTGACATAGTCACCACCACTACTCTTTATTCCTATCTATTCACGGTCAATGCTTCTACTGCTACTGTATCAGGAGCAACAGTTGATTTCATACAGCCAGTCACAAACATGCAGCTGGAAAATATTGTGTCTTTTTTTCTGTAATACATCAAAGTACAGAAATGTCTTGCTTTAGAATAAATGTCTTATCTTTGGTCTGAGAGCAGTAGATGACTTACCTTCCTCAGTCGTCATGTGTTCCAGGTCCTGCTCGTCAAACACAAGCTGGGCAAGTCCTCTCCCCGTCCTCTTCATGAGTCCTCTGTAGGCCAGCTCACACAGCGACCTGAGACTTGTGGACAAAGAACCCATGCCTTCTGATGTTTTCATTGACCTCTGTAGAAATACCTGACAAAAAGTTGATATACTTGAGTCTTACTGATTGCACTGCTTTTACATCATTCATTGAGAAAATTAGACTGCGTTCTGTTAGACATTAAGGAGTCGAAGCCATTTCCAATTTTATACTGTTTGTTCAGATGTTAACTAAGCTCCATTCATACTTGAACACAGGTGGCATCCAAAAAAAAAGAAAATTTGAAGCTGACTGCAGATGTATGGTTTACAACTTTATTTGGTGTCTTAGCCCTGAATGAATCCACCACACCCTGTAATGAACCCTTATTATAGTGTATCAGTATATTACCATTGTGATGTATGCCGTAATCTGGGTGTAGGTGGTGAGTTTGTCACTCACACCAACATCATCCTGCAGCACCTGGCACAGAGCTGCGCAGTAAAAGGTAATGGCAGATACCGAGAGCAGGATCGGGCGGTTCATCATGGTTTGTTTCACAAAGTCAATCCTCTGACGGTTGACATTCTTATCAATAAACTCCATGACACGTTCACGAGTCAGTCCCATCACTTCTATCATGGATGATGGTTTCAGACAGCTCAGTCCTTCAAATGGTCTGAAGGTACAGAAGATTTACTTGGTTGGTGAAATTTGACACTTAAATAACAAGTTCTCTGTACACAATGAATGAGAATGTAAATATGTAAATACAAGTACCGTATTCGACGTAATAAGCGCCCTGGGTGCTTATAATATTATTTTCATGGCGTTTTAAGTACTCAAGAGTTTAATTGTCTCCAAAATAGGGAAAATTGAGCCTTGGTTCTTGTTTAAAAAGGCCCCAGAAGGGGGGGCGCTTATTAGGGGGAGGGCGCTTATTAGGTCGAATACGGTATAGTGATACATGAGTGTACAACTGCTTTAAGAAACATAGGAACATGTGTCAGCTGTGTGTCAACATATCAGTCCATCTAGTACATTTGTACGCATGTGTACATGTACTCTATTCCTTACCTTGAAGTAACAATGATGGTGGACTTTGGCAGGCACATTCGTTTCAGCAACAACATACACCAATCAAGCGGACTTGCGTCATTCTGCAAATCTTGTTTGCACATTTTATTTTTCCAGAGACCTTCAAAGTTGTGTAGCTCATCGAGTCCATCTATTTGAAACAAAAAACAATATAGGGTAAAAATGTACTATAATAAAACCATACCAGAAGTGTACATAGATACTATAGATTATTACTAGTCAATATATTCAGTGGCCATTTCTAAATCAATTGTTGTTTAAGGTTACAGAGTAGCTGAAAGCAACATGGATCAATACATCAAAGAGTATCATACCCTGACTTCCTCTATAAAAAAACGTACCTAGAACTACCCCGATTTGTTCCTCATTGTCCTTGAGCCACTTTGTCTGCAGACCAGGTCCGTAATGACCAGATCTGTACACACCACAGTGACTCAGGACATAAAGCAGGTCCAGCTGTCCGGTTATAGAAGCCAAGACACGGAGGTTGAGCAGGTAGATGGCCTTGAGATGTGTCGCCCATTCACAACACGCCCATCTCCACATCAGACGCTGCATCAGGGTCGTCTTACCAATACCAGCTCTACCACGTATTAGGACAAACTTCTGGGTTTCATTACACTTTATAATGTCTTCATCTGTCATGTTTTCAGTGTCCAGCTCATGTAAGTTACTCTGATACTTATCCGGCAGCTCCATCTCGTCCCTTGAGATCTCAGCGAGGTGGCGTTTAGATAAGACCTTAAGTCTGACATACTGAGTTTCAAGGTCAATGGCGCTATCAAGGTCAGCATCTTTGACATGCTTGTTTCTGACGATTTTACTAGACAATATAGCTGATTCAGGATCTAAAAGAGCAACAAAAAGAAAATAGGCAATATTGAATGTTGATAGTCGAACAATGCAGTATCAGCTTAAGGCTTAGGTCTTCTGGTATCTAAATATCTTCTATGCTCTACATTTCTATGCACCCCTTCATCAGGGAAGTTGTTCATCAAGTTATATATTTACCGCTTTACAAAAAGCCCTGTTTTAACTGATACAAACAACAATAAGCATACAAATGCAGTGCATTAGGAAGAAATGAGATGAGTTTTTCTTCTTTCTGATTTAGTGGAAAAGATGCTCTTTGTAGCTCTTCTTGATGTATGAATAAGCAATTATAGTTTACTCAAAATCTCAGTAAGTTTATAAGTTAGACTCCTCCACCTCTTCTGACTGGCAATGGGTTAGGGTGGAGAGAACATTTATTAAAAAACTAGATTAAAGTAGATTCTAATGCTCAGCTACATTTACTTCTAACAGTACAGTAAGGTTATCAGTTAGACATACCTTTAAAGTGAACACTCCCTGGACAGACCTTGAATGCCCCTGTCAGTGAGTAGAGAGCCTCCTTGATTTCAGCTTCTACAGCAGACCGTGCACACTGGACGTGAAGAAATACCAGTCTCTTCTGTTGACTAAAACAGACATCTTATGTTTAATTTTCTGTATAACAGGAGTGGCCATTAGAACCATAGCAATGATCTGTTAAAAAGTTGCAATTGCTTATCATAATCTTGACCTTCAATACATAGCATGTAAATGTGCAAACTGCCTTCATGTTAAAGGAGCTGCTACTAACCAGTATAAATTGCTGAAATTGGTTAAATGTTGGAAGCATTTCGGAAATACCAGAACTGCTATATGATAAAATAATGCCATAACCACAGGTGCCTTACCTTAGGCCGTCTACAAACACCTTGGTGCCTTCCCTGGTTATTTTCCGTATGGCAGCTCTCACCTAAAATACACAATGTTTGATATTTCAATCAAAAGATGTTTATGGAGGTTATAATTATGTTGTTTATTATAACCGTATAACTATCAAGTGTACTACTACTATTACTCCTGCAGTGGTAGACTACTCAGGCGCTGCAGTCGGTTCCGGGTCTCCCTCCTAGGGGTCACCTGGGTGGCACTTCCAACAATCCACCCCTGTGACCCAGTTACCATTAAAACACTGGAAGACCAGGAACAACCATATTTATTTTCTTTGGCTAAATATTAAGAATAAATAAGGGTGTTAATAGCACCAATTGTCACAATCATACATATCCTTTGTTTGTTGTCCTTCATCATATTATTACTAGTAATTCGGTAGCGTGTGGTTATTATCGATAATAAATAATGGTACCAGTGCAGCTGTAACGTTCATTGCTGGTGTGTTAATTACCAAAATCTATTGATGGCAGATTAATTATCGTTTCTGACCAGACTAACTAATTGATAATAAGTGTTACCAATGATATAAACTAAATTCCAGGTCACACCTGTTGTTGCAGCTGTGAGGCAAACTTCATGTATTCTGCTGATTGAGGATTTGACTTCCCGGCATTGAAATCGTTAATCAGATTGAAGGACATGTAGGTATTTGGTTCGCTCCTGTCTGTAAAGAAATGGGGCAGTATTACAATACAATAGTCATGCAAGGCATTGGAAGAAGTAGGTATTTATCATAACTACTGATTGGTTATAATGCAGGAGAGAAACAATATAATCTTTCCAGTGGGCACAGAATTCAGGTCAATGTTGAATTAACATGGAATCAACATTGAATCAACAATGTAAACAAAGGGCCCACTGACCTGGATTACCATATTCAATGTTCTGTGTACACCGGGTTTGAGACATAGTATAATATTTAAGGTTTAATATTATATGCAGGATAGACTTACTCTCAGAATGTAGGTCTGACCGGGCCTGACCGGGTGCAGCAACAGGAGGTACTGAATTACCGCAAGTGTCATCTAGTATTGCAAGAAAAAACACAATGATGTACTTTGATGTAGTAAATTATTGTAACTGGAGTGTTGGTTAATCTCTTTACACAGTAACATAAAGGTAAAATATCATGAGATTAAGATTGTTAATTTAGTAAATTTGATAACTTTGCAGGAAAATGGGCAGTGTAATTATAGTACAGCTTTTATTTACATATTCAGATTATTCACATCGAAGTGAGCATTTACAGGTTTGATCTTGTAATTATAACATTCTGAATCATATACAAACTAAGGTCTAATGTACCTTGGTATTGTTCAGAATCCAAACCTATAGTTGTGAGAACAGCGTCCTGCCCGGAGAGCACCAGGCACCTACAGAACATGTGCCACTTCCAGACGGCAGAACGCTGGAGGTGGTCACACAGACGGTACACCTGGGTCTCATTGGTCGCCTGCAGCTGAAGTGAGTGACTGTTGGTAAACTCATCTTATAGAGAAGTAAGTATGGCACTATTTGTACATGTTGACATTTGTAAAACTTACAAAACATTTGTAAAACACCCCTGTTTTATAAATGTAAATGCTGTTTCAACACCTCTGCCATTTTTATAGGGTTTCTCTTTGTTGTTGGTTTGTTGTTTGTTGTTGTGGCAAACACCAATGAACAATCATTTAAAAGCTTTTTGGGTTATCATTGGTAGAGGACTGAGCCCAGGAGATTAGCTGTGTAGCTGCCTCTCCTCCACATCTAACTCTAAACTCCCTGCTAGGGATTTTTACTGACGATGGATGTACTGAAACCTGAATTGTCCATTTGTCCTTGTCTCCTTAATACTTACCACTATTCTGTCTCTCTGCAGCCTGTCCAGGACTCCGTGTGCAATGAGGAATGGCAGTAGAAGAGCCATGACTACACATGTACCCAGTATAGGGGCCTTCTTATTGAGCCACTTCTCATAACCGCGGTGCTGACCGAACATGGACCCATCGCCATGCTCCTTGTCCCAACATCTACCAGCAGTGATACCTCCTGCAGAAAACAGATTAAGGACTGTGAAATGAATTACACTTCTGAATGACAGTTGCTGGGAAGATATTAGTATACCTAGGTATAAAAACTTAGAAGTAGTGACATCTTACATACACTATAAAGATACCATTATACCATCTGAAATTAGTTAGTAGATGGGACAGTTATCTTAACCTGCTAGGGTGCATAACTATTGGTTTTACCATGCCCTGCCCTGCCTGCACAATACAACAGCTTGTACCACCACAGCCTCATGTCTCTCCCCACCTCCAATTTACATAAGGAGAACATTAATGGCTTTATCCATCCATGAAAAAATAAATTCCTGTTTTTACCATATCTCACAAAGATTATAACAAATTAAGATACCTGTGGCTGATGATGATGCTCCCAGCTTCGAGTCGGGGATGACTTCAGGCACCTCACGTGCAGCCTTAACATCATCAACACTCACACCGATACCACTCGTGTCCCCAACAACGATACCACTCTTGTCCCCAAAGACGATACCACTCTTGTCCCCAATGCCGATACCACTCGTGTCTCCAATACTGCTAGCGTCTGGAGGGGTTGTGACATCGGGAGTGGACGCTGCACGTCTACTAGAGGTGCCCGGCTGCCACGTCGGGATCCGACTTCTGCCCCTCTGTGGTTTTGCTTTGTGGCCTTTCTTTTCATCAGTTGGTTCCATTTTGGTGGAAAGCCTAGAAGGGACACAAATATAAATTAGTATACCGTAATGAAACAATTTAAAATTGGCCTAATTGGCATGGGGCTAACTGTCATGATGAATACATATTCTCGATGCCAAGGCGACATTTAGTCGGAACACAATGGTTAAGCAACTGATAATAGTAGACCTTCAAAAGTTAGTCACTATGGACTACATTTCTTTATTTGATATAGGACAGAGCAAGGCAGTGTGGGATACATGTTAAAAAGCTAGGTCAAGGGTAGAGCAGAGCTAGACAGGCTAGAGCTAAGTGAAGTAGTAATAAGTTAGGTCCCTTAAAATTCAAAGGCAGTTAAACAGGACAAGCCATAGCATGGTTCAGATTAAGTTCTTAAGTCAAGGCAACTACTCCCAGCTGCCAATTAAGATCTCGGACCACCAAAACGAGGCTCTTCCGAAAACGATCATACAGTAAATCTAGGCATTTCAGACATTGTGGCCTTGGTTTGTATTAGTAAATGGGAACCATGGCAAGCTTTGATATTATGCATTTATGTTCTGATATGGAAAAAGAAATTAGCAAGCACTACCCAATGTCAGAGTGGGTTAAAAGAAATGTGAAGAAAAAGTGCAGAGGCCGAGATGGATTCCGAGGTGAGTGGCTTCACAGGTCAATAGAAAAAGACTGGATCTGTAAATCTGGGCATTTCATGGTCCCATAATGAATTACTAACATGGCTCTAAAATATCGGGAAGCATTTGATGGGAGTAGGCATGTTATTGTATATCAAATCATAGTGTGAAACGTTTTGGTGGTCTGTGACATAGATGACTTGCCCTTTCAATGGCGATGTAGGGTCATATTCGCCTGATATGTTGGTGCTACCTGGAGCCATACACTGATATTCTGTGGGTTTGCTTTGTTGGTGTATTTTGCTATGGTGTATTGTTTGGCAGGCCGATGATTAACTAGGTTAGTTAAAATGACTTAGGTTAGGTTAGAAATGACTAATCTTGTTGTTGCTTGAAAGTGAAAAGACGGTTTACTCAGTATTGACAAACTGACTAACTGGTTTGGTCAAAAACTAACAAGGTTAGTCACTAGTGATTAAGGTTTTAAGCGTAGAGATTATCAGTGTACCAGGTTATTGAGGCAGGTGTATGACAGGTCCTATGGGGGAAACATGCTCCTCATTCCGACCTCAACAGGCGCAAAGTTAAACCTTATCTACATATTGTAGATACCATCAGTCAATGAGTTGATCCTTCACTTATCTACGAGAAGGTAAACATTGGTGACCATACATTCTTAAAAATTCAAGCCTTTCAACACGTGCTACCTGTATCTGAATAGTTTACACTACAAATGAGGATTAGAGTGCATGCCATCTGTTATATGTGCTTCGAGGTGGCTGGTAATACCTTGTACTCGTGTGGATTTACAGTATGTATGTAAATTCCTTTATTTAGAGTGATAATGGGTAGGCATAACATACACTGCAAAAAAGGTGTTTGAATCCTAAACACAATCCTAAACACATTCCTGCCCCGTTTTTGTCCACACAATATGATCCTAAACATGTTAAGACAAAAAATATGTTTAGCTCAGTGCTTAGACACTTATGTGTTTAAAGCAGTATGTTTAGGACAATGAAGTGTTTAGAATTCAAGAATTTAGCATATTATTGTGTTTATCTGTCAAGTTTTTAAGGCTAAAAGTGGTGTGCCTAGAAACCTATCATTATTATGTTTAGATAAATAGATAAATATTTTAATTTCCACATAATGTCTTGAAGAGACTTCTAGCCAAACTGCTAGCAGCCCCCCCCCCCCCTTAGGGCAATATGTGCATCATTATTTCACATAGGCCTCTATTTTAACATAGACACAGCCTTGAGTAAATACAACAGACCTTCAGGGAGGATAATGCTTTATCCATTCTTAGAGTTCTTAAAAGAGATGTTTATATAGCTGATGTATCTTTATTGCATCGTGATCATAGTGATATAGCATTCAACCCTTGAATCCTGCAATGTATATTATTATCCTTTTGTATCCCATGCAATTTAAATTAATTAACTCAGATTTAAGCACATTTAGATCCACAATATCATTAAATTGGTTGTAGAAACTACAGCCAACCATAGAGCTAAACATGTTTAAAACCTAAGCACCTTTTTCTCAGCCAAGATCCTATACTAGGAGCAAGGTGTTGGCCCCAGTATAGGATCAGGAGATACTAGATCTTTTATCTCTCCCCATGCTATAATATATCAATTTGGATAGATGTTATTATCCATGAACTGATGTTATTGTTCATATTGGTCATTATTAGGATAATCTTAGTGTTAAGTGAGGTGATTATACAGTTTAATCCTGTTTTCAAAATGTCTCTTTGTCCAACTGGTGAACCCATTTTTATCTCTGATTGCCTTTACATCTACATGTAGTTTATTCCAAATATCCGCAGTACGATATTGCACGCTTTTTCTATAGGCAGGATCTTTGGTCAAGGTTTACCTCCTCTTGCGATCTGGCAAAAGTCAGATGGTGAAGGTGTAGGGACCTTCTATCTTTCAGTGAGTTTAACTTGGCATTTCTGTGAAGGGCTGTTCTACATGGCAGTGAACTCGGCGTGGTGTTATCAGACATTCCTCTGTAGTCTAGACTTCATCTAGTAAGGTGAAGTAAACAGGGAGAAAGTCAAGGAGCTGTGCCACATCAGTATGTGAACAATAATGTATACTGCCTTAAGTTTATATGTGCTTTGTAATACTTGTACTCATGCGGGTCTACAGATACATGGCAGTGGTGTTATCAGACATTCCTCTGTAGTCTAGGCCTTATCTAGTGAGGTGAAGTAAACATGGAGAAAGTCAAGGAGCTGTGTCACACAGGCAGTGGGTGAACTATAATGGTATACCACCTCAAGTAATGACGCTTTAAATCCATTTGTGGCTCAGTCTCACGACTTTGTAAAAATTGGATAGTCTATGACCGGGTGACGTCTTTGACCAGGTGATGTCGTTGACCGGGTGACGTCTTTGACTAGGTGACATCTTTGACCAAGTGACGTCTTTGACCAGGAAACGTTATTATAGCA
This sequence comes from Harmothoe impar, assembly GCA_947462335.1. Lineage (NCBI taxonomy): Eukaryota > Metazoa > Annelida > Polychaeta > Phyllodocida > Polynoidae > Harmothoe > Harmothoe impar. The sequence continues at coordinate 64,621,329 of OX381716.1, read as the reverse complement.
TAAATAAGACCTATATAGTAAGAAATGAGTGGAAAAGGTCAAGGGATATTTTCACACTATATGAAAGGATATTTATCTAAAGTTTGTTATATTTATATGTAGGCCCTTTTACGCGCACAATGTTATATTTTTCCCACTGCCCGGTCAAAAAGTTCACTTTTTATATTATGTGGAATTTGAAGAGCTTCACTGTCCAAAGTATTATGCAACAACCATCCACATATTTTTTCAAATAGTAGAGATGTGGGGAAAAAAAATTAAAAGATTGGCTTTTCTAGCCTTCCGGTAAAAGACGTCACCCGGTCAAAGATGTCACCCTGTCAAAGACGTCACCCAGTCAAAGACGTCACCCAGTCAAAGACATCACCCAGTCAAAGATGTCACCCAGTCAAAGACGTCACCCGGTCAAAGACGTCACCCGGTCAAAGACGTCACCCGGTCAAAGATGTCACCTGGGCAAAGACTATCCAATTCTTACAAAGTCGTGAGACTTAGCCTTGTATATATGTGGTACTATAGTAGTTAGTATGGGGTAAAGTAGGACAGGGAAGCAGTAACCACTGGAATGAGCAAAATCAAATGTTAACTGCCCCTGTAGATAATTGACTTTAAGAAATGCCCATGTCGCCATATCGATTTAAAGAAATTTCCCATGTCCCGTATCACTATCGATTTTTTCCTTGTGTCCTGTGTCACTAGGCCCCAAACGTGTCGAATCCTAGCCTTAGAGATTAGGCCCCTATATGAAACATTCACAAATTATGTGATAGACTAAGTCTATGAATGCCTATAGTTTTCCAGTTTTGTTCAAACAATAATTGGCCTACATTTAAAATGACCCTCTTGGGGTGAGGGCTTGGGAAAAATAGTTTCTAAAGAGTCGGGAGAGTAGGGGATCCTTCCCTCCCCCTCTTATCGGGGTAGACCTTTAGATTAGATGGCGACATGGCCTAGATTCTTAAAATCAAAAAGAGAACGGTCACAAAAGATGTTAAAAAGCCTAGCCTAAGGGAGTGGTTATCTTTTAACAATGAGTGGGGTATGGACAGAGGGGTCCCCATGTCACACGCTGATTTTAAGAAATGGCCATGTCACATGTCTTTGCTGCTTAAAATGGCTCATGTCCCATGTTGATTTTAAGAAATGGCTATGTCGCATGTCATAAACTTTTTCAGACTTCTGTCATGGGGGTAGACCCCTAAAATCGACACTGCTACATGGCCTATTCTTAAAATCGACATGCGACATGAGGCCTAGTGACATGCGACATGAGTTTTTAAAAGATAGTCACAGGGGACATGAGCAATTCTTAAAATCGACATGGGACATTGGGATTATTAAGCCACATGGACATGCGACATGGCCATTTCTTAAAATTGACATGCGACATAGGGGGCCCCCCATCTACACTCCCTCTGTCATGTGTCACCAAGCTCCATGTGGCATGTGGATTTAAAACAAAGGACATGTTACCATTTTGAATTTAGGCATTCATCCCATTACCTAGGTGTTACCGATGTGCCCGTTTTTAGTCAGGCAGTTCTCATACACTGGCTGACCTCTATGACTGGCACACCTCTATGACTGGTGCACCTCTATGACTGGCACACCTCTATGACTGGCACACCTCTATGACCGGTGCTTCTCTATGACTGGCACACCTCTATGACCGGCACACCTCTATGACCAGCACACCTCTATGACCAGCACACCTCTATGACCAGCACACCTCTATGACCAGCACACCTCTATGACCAGTGCACCTCTATGACTGGCACACCTCTATGACCAGTGCACCTCTATGACTGGCACACCTCTATGACCAGTGCACCTCTATGACTGGCACACCTCTATGACCAGTGCACCTCTATGACCGGTGCTTCTCTATGACTGGCACACCTCTATGACCGGCACACCTCTATGACCAGCACACCTCTATGACTGGCACACCTCTATGACCGGTGCTTCTCTATGGCCAGTGCACCTCTATGACTGGCACACCTCTATGACTGGCACACCTCTATGACTGGCTCACCTCTATGACCGGTGCACAGAAATGAAATAACTTATTTAACCATCTAATAACATTTATCCAGGCTTAGAGGCAACCCGGTTATAGAGATAAGCAGGTCATAGAGTTTCAATGTGTATCAATTTGGTGAGACACAGCTATAAGTCTATGTATAAGTCTATGTCTATGCGTACCTGTCCCAGATCCACTCTGACTGTTGCTGTACGAGTACCAAGATTTGGATAAAAGGATAATCTCCATTTACACTTCTAGCATTACATATGACTAACATATAGTTCAATGATACCTCTGTATAACGACAGATACCAAGGGTCGGAAATATTGGTTTTGGAAGTATGTCATAAAGACCACAAGAAAATCTTATGTAGTAAATGCATTAAAGCTTTAATGATTGACGTTTCTAGTTCCTAAAAGTTGCGTTATAGTGTTAACAGAGTTTAAGAAAAAATAATGTATGTGGTAAGAGGAAAGGGATTTGACATGGCCAGGAAGGTGTTTCACAAGGAATGTAATATATGGATTGATCTTTTCTGCACACGAGTGGAATAATAGAATGCAGAATCCAATGACTCTTAGGAAAATGTTTTGATGTGATAATATATTTGTTATCATTTGGGGAGGTTGATACATTGTAACAAAGAGGGAGCCGCATACTCTGGTAATAACTATTCCTGTAATGACCCTGTCCGCCTGCAGAAAAGTAGCCCTAATAATTAGCAAGGGAGGGGAGATTGACATATATAATACACTGGACAAGTCAATGTGTCTGCAAGCCCCCCCCCCCCTGCCCCTGCCCCTACTACCCTCACGGCTGAGCTGCAGCAGCCGACTAGGTGGGTTACACCGTCCTACCTGATTGAACACGGGGCAAGTGTATAGCGATGAATCTGGTTCCTCCATCCACGCAGCCATCTTGCCGGATGTTGTGTTAGAATCTCACGGGAAATTCCGTGCTCAGAGCCAAGTTCTCGTCGGAAGTTACGTGGCAAAGAGGAGATCCACTGGTTACTGAAGTGCCCTGCCGTGCATAGGGGAACCAGCACTGTTTATCAACAGCAAAGTGCCCTTGACTTGGGGCACATCTCACACACGTCACCACACTCCTCTGTGACTGTCCAAGGAAGGGAAACACACTAACAGGTATGGTATTGAAGTGGTGTCTATTTTCACCATTCCTTCTATTCATATAGGCATACAACATTATGTAGCTATGTGATGTTACCCCATTATTATTACTGAAAGGCCATGAGACTTTGTCAAGCTACCCCCGAGGGCTTGACCTAGCCGGCCAGTCTGGCCCGTCTACCGCGTCCCACTGCCCTAATCATTGCCTTGACTCTCGTCAGCTGATCGGCCTACCTGGGGGGGTGGAGGGTGGGGGGGTTGGTAGATCAATGGAAAACATGCCTTCCGTTTGTGGTGGTTTCTAAACACTGGGGCCAATAGGTCTGTTTTCTCTTTCTTTAAAACGGATGTAAAACTTTGGGATGCATTAAAGGCCCTAGACGGGGTGTTGCTGTGTCACTTGTCGATTTTAAGATAAGCCAATGTCCCTTGTCGATTTTAAGAAAAGGGTCTTGTCCCTTGTCACTAACACTGCAAAAATGTCACCAGCCCTCATGTCACTTGTCGATTTTAAGGAATGCCTATGTCACTTGTCGATTTTAAGAAATGGCCTTGTCACTTGTCACTAGGCTCATGTCGATTTTACCTGTCTGGGGCCCTACATTAGGCCTAGCCTACATTGTGGCTCCCGCAACATCCACTAGGTCTACCCCCTGCCCCTCCATGAAAAATTAGCCTACAGATCACTTTCCTACTTTTCTGTTTCAATCTGGAACCAGCAGCGGCAAGTGGCCACCAGCATGAAGTATGTGTATGGTGCCAGCAACTACATCACAGCGAAAGGAACCTCCTATCACAGGATGGCAATGACTGATGCCTGCACATTGCTAAGTCTAAGTATATCAATGGAGGTTAATGTTGGGGTTTATCAATTTAGGGGTGGGGATTAATGAGCTAGTGAGTAAATGAACTTGGAGCTATTATACATATCATTCAATGAGTAGCCTAAGAAGGCAATTTGGAGCTGACAGCTGTTTGATAATCAATCTTTTTTTTTTATCAATTTCCGATAGTGAGTATATTAAGTGGGAACAATAAGCTGACGCTGAATGTACAATCCCAAATAAAGCAGGAGCTGACAGGTAACAATTTGATCAAAGCTGAGGGTGATTCACAGGTTGTATGCACAAATTTATATTACTTTGTCTATCATTTCAGAAACTGATGTCTACAAATGAGAGCCTTCAAGGGATGAGCGATACAAGTACTAGGGTGTGGCAGGTACGAGCGAGGGCCAAGGCCGAGGGCATGGCAAGGATGAGCACTTGCCAGGGATTTAAACAAATAAAATATTTTCTTTGGCTTTGCCTCAATTCATTACATACTAGATATACGACTCATTCTCACCAGATCTATGCAGGTTAAATTGTGACATACATAATCGGGTGCAGTTTCTCCACAAATTTGCGGTCCTCCGCAATTTGCGGAGGTCCGCAATAGGGGCCTACACATTCCATATATTTGTGGAGAAAATATAAATGATGAATAAAACCATTTTTTGGTACTTAAGCATACAAATAGGGACCTGTGCAAATTTGGGGACATCCACAAATTTTGCGGAATACACATTCCGGGAACAGGTGCAGCATAGTCAGATTAGTTCCAGATTCCACCTGCGTCATTTTCATAGATGGCGCTACCTATCACGTTAGATCGCTATACTACACATGGGGTGAGGGGGGGGGGGGGTAATTAACAAGCCCACGGGGTAGTGTCAGGCTATTATTTAACACACAAGCACCTGCGGGCTCTGCTGATAATATTACTACACCATTGCTACACTGGTCTGATGAAAATAGTTGTATTGGGGACTCGTATGTTAGTGTGTATGTACTCATGGATCTACGGTTTACTCGGTGTAGTGCTATCAGACCTTCCTCTGTAGTCTAGGCTTTATCTAGTGAGGTTAAGTACACCGGATATAGAGAAAGTCAAGAAGCAGTGCCACATTCCCCCGCTAGCATGGCTCGTCTTATTCATGTGAATAGTACTTATAAATGATGAGAAACTCGTCAGTTCTACATAATAATGATGTAATTCAGACGAGTGGTGTAGCAGGGCTGGCAGTGTGTGAATTATAATAGTATAGAACTGTGTGTATATGATGTATATTGTTATATATTGAGGAATTTGTGATGAGATTTTAAATATGATTTGGCATAGAGTTTTGCATTAAGAAGAGAAGTAAAACCTGAAGGAATAACATTAAAATCACTAGGAATAATGAGCAGTAATGCTTATGGGACATTTTAAAGAAGAATAAACCCAGTCACTATACGTGGTATGATCCGTGCTAAGTAAGGCATGCAGGGCTGTGACGTTTTCGTTTTATTATAACCTCCATATGGTAGTTCAGTGTTAAAGGTATGAGGGGGGCAGTGTATTCACACATAGAAGAAATAAGGCCTTTATATCCAATAAAGGGGGGGGGCAAAGGTATTTACAGGCACATGAACTGACTGTAGGATGCATATAGATATCAGCTAGTGGTCCAGTTAACTAGATACAACATAAATCTGAACCTTTAAGGGTTGGCTGATGCCTCATTGAATCCGGCACTAGGCAAATTGAGGAACTAAATCAACCAGTGTTAGCTGGGAAAGGATCCAATATCGGGCCCTAGGGATGGACCCATGCAGGCACTTGATAAGTGTATGTTTTACGATAATTTAAGAGTTTATAATGCGAGTTTTGTCCTTTTTGCTACAATATTATTCATATTTATGGTCATCCGTAATATTAAAGTGTATATTTTTCTTAGTCTCCTTTGAATAAGTTTTATTGGTCAATTCCACGTGAAAAGGGTGCTATTTTGTTGAATTTTCTCCCCTAAGGATACTAATCTGAGGTGATGTTCACACATAGTTACTTGCCGCTATAAATTTAATCATAGCATCAACACAAATATACAAACCAAACCTACCCATGGCACTTAAACTATCAACCGTCTAAGATTAATTATCAACAGATTCTTAACAGCAGAATACACCAATGTGGATCCCTATATTAGGCCTACTTGTAGGCCTACCATCCACAGTCTATTCCTGAATTGATTAACCAGAACTTTTAATTACCCAGTACATGGTCAATTATCTTTGCTAAAGATCACGCCTGATGAGACATTAAGCTTGAAACCACACACTTGTAATTTCTTTAAAATAGAAATCCCAAAGTATCTGAACAAATCTGGCCCAGAACCTATGCTTGGAGATAAATCAACTCCAGGTTATACACTCTCAAAACATTATTTACATGCTTGATTGTGATTGGTCAAAGGCCAGCATCCAGAGAGAGGCCCTGCCATCTGATTGGCTGAGACCTCGTTGTCATAGTTTACCTCAGTGGATGCAGAGAGCAACAGAGCTCACTTTGTGGTAGCGCACCAACGAGTAAAGTATACTTTACCGTTCCCATCATGTTTCACACATAGTTACTATATTTCTATGGTTAAATACAAGTCTTCACGATACCAAAAAACAACTTGAAATCAGGGGGGAAACTTTAAAACTTTTATACCTGTAGGAGATTGCTACATGTTGTAGGACCATTGGGACTTGCTTCATATAGTAGGCCTAGGCCTACTTTATGAAGCAAGTCCCTCATTTGTGCATCATACCATTGATGTAGGGATTGATAAACACCTCAATGTTCAACATGATGTACCAATGCCTATCCTGGGCGAAACACTGTTAATCTGATATTTGCTGAGGTCTCCTTGTCTGGGGGGAATCCTATTAAAGTTAAACCCTATTTACTAAGCGTGGATTCAGAATAAATGTTTATGGTATGTCTACATTCATTGAATCCCATTGTAAGGTCAAAGATCAACAATAAATTGTCTGATTTACAGTGAATGGGGTTTATAATAAATGATAAACATAATTTGCGGGCATCCCATGCATAGATTTCATGCATGGAATCTGCCGGATTCCACTTCTGAAATCTTCATGTTGTTTGCCTATTGTGTTATATCTATCGTTTATATGCAAGGGCCGTATGAATTACTGTAGTGTATATACATCAACCTACATAAAGACATCCCGTCTACTCAAATTTTATTTCTGTAATGACTGATACCATAGTTTTGAAGTGTTTCAAAATATAGGTTTGCAAAGTAGAGGGCTGTGTCTCATGAGAAGTGTGAACGTCTTTGACCGGGTGCCAGCTTTGACCTGGTGCCAGCTTTGATCGGCTTGATAGAAAAGGGTTTATTTAGGGCAGATTGATATATAAATGGGCTACTAACTACCAATGTAAAGTGTTGTAACATCCATTAACCTTTTCAGCCAATTTTTATCTTCAAATGCCCTTGATAAACCCTTTTCTATCAAGCCGGTCAAAGCTGGCACCCGGACTGAGCCAGTTATACTACACTACATGGTACAGCTGTGATAAGACATGGCCGGACATTTAGTGTTTCCTGCACTCTGACCCCTCCCTCTCACCCTCCAATGTTTATGTTCACATCCAGGTCCGGGCTCCAGGTGCATATATACATAACCAAGCACTGCCGACATAAACATCCTTTTATATCTCTTAAAAAGGGATCAAGGCGTCATGGCCAAAAATGCCGCAATTATCTTTGGGACCCCCTCCCCTATCATCTAAATCAGGACATCATGGCCAAAAATATTTTTGGGACCCCCTCGCCTATCAAAGTAATCAATTTCTCCAACTATCTTTGGCACCCCCTCAACTATCATAGTATTTAAGGTGTTATGACCAAAATCATTTTAATCAGCTTTGGGGCCCCCTCCCCAACATCAAAATCAAGGTGTCATGGCCAAAAAAGTTCATTATTTTTGGGATCCCCTCGCCTACCATAGAAATCAAGGGGTCATGGACAAAACTGCTGCAATTAGCTTTGGCACCCCCTAACATATCATAGAAATCAAGGCGTCTTGGCCAAAATCACTTCAATTAGCTTTGGCACCCCCTGGCCTATTGAAATCATAGAAATCAAGGCGTCATGGCCAAAAATGCTGCAATAATCTTTGGGACGCCCTCACCTATCATTTAAATCAAGACATCATGGCTAAAAATATTTCAGTAACCTTTAGTATTTAAGGTGTTCTGGCAAAAATCATTTTAATCAGATTCTGCGCCCCATCGCCTATCATAGAAATCAAGGAGTCATGGTCAAAAAAATCCAATTATCTTTGGGACCCTCTCGCCTATCATACAAATCAAGGCGTCAAGGCCAAAAATTCTCCAATCGTCTTCGGTACCCCCTCTCCTATCATAGAAATCAAGGCCTCATGAAATGTCTTGGAAGGGGATGGTATTCATAATCTTAAAAAGCATATACTGCATAGTCTTAATTTCTTAGTTAAACTGATAATACATCTATAACTGGACCCATTAATATTTATTTAAGACTGCTCACCTTAGTGTATTGTGAGAGATGCCTTAAAGACTACACTGCTCCAATAACCTTTGGGACCCCCTCGCCTATCATGCAAATCAAGGGGTGATGGCCATAAATGGTGCAATTATCATTTGGACCCCCTCCCCTATCATAGAAATAAACAACTCATGGCCAAAAATGCTCCATTATCTTTGGGACACCTTCTCCTATCATATAAAATAAAGAAGTCATGGACAAAACTGTTCTGATTACCTTTGACACCCCCTCACTTATTATAGAAATGAAGGCATAGCCCAAATCACTTAAATCAGCTTTGAGGCCCCCACGCCTTTCATAGAAATCAGGGCGTAATGGACAAAACTGCTCAATTATCTGTGGCACCTCCTCGCCTATCATAGTATTTAAGGGGTTATGGTCAAAATCATTTTAATCAGCTTTGGGACCTCCTCGCCTATCATACAAATCAAGGCCTCATGGAATGTCTTGGAAGGGGATGTCACTGCATAATCTTAAAAGGTATTTACTGCATAGTCTTAATGCAGGAAAGTGTTTGCTATATATCTGCCCCCGAACCCCCTTTTCCTCTTCCTTTTTCTTTATTAAACTGATAATACAACTATAACCAAACCTATTTATGTTTATTTAAGACTGTTCACGGTAGTGTATTGTCTTTTAAGACTACAAAACGTATATATTTTTAGGTAGCCTCTATTGCTCTATTGGTGTATCTATTGCTGGCGAGCCACTCAAGCCTATTTTAATGTGGTGGTGACCAGCGGCAAACTAATGCCATTTTATATATAGGGGAATCAATGCATGTGGTAAGAGGGAAAGGTGCAGACATGGCCAGGGACACAACCACCGTCTCCTCCACGTGAGCCTTATCTGGAGCCGACACTGAGGAGGTCCTCAACCTACACAGGACGGACGTCTAACAGGTAGGACGCTGCTGATAACACTCAGCACTGAATCATCGATATTGACTTTGATGTATCATGACAGTCTTGTGGGGTTGTATTAACCAAGTAGGACCAGTCCGGGGGACCAGTATGCTGTCTTAACGCCACAATGTCAAGTATCTGACATTGATGCGACACGGCGACACAAGGGGTTGTAAAAATCGACACGTGCGACACGGGGGGTTTAAAAATCGACGGACACAGTCAAATAGACCATAATGCATTAGATAAAAATCAACTCGGCGACACGGTCTTCTTGCTAAAAATCAACATGGCGACACGGTCAAAATTCTGGGCACCCATGTATAGTCATGTTAGAGGAGCGGGTTAAGATATTTGACAACTGCTGAGGAGGTGGGCAACATTTTAGCCAAAGAAAGCCATGTGCTACTTTAATTCAAAGGGAGGGGGTGGAAAGAACTGTCATTTCCTTTGGTATGGTGTCCGATTTAATGCCCCCCCCCTTCCCAACCTAGAGTAGGGGGTGCCAGTCAATTTTGTGCCCTACACAAGGTTAACAGAAGATGATATCTTAGATATTAACCATTAATTTTGAGGAGGGATATCGCTAAAAGATAACATGTATCAATCTCATGAGACACAGCCTTATATATAAACATGCAGGGGTATATCTGAGGTCTTCTTGAACTTAGTATGGTTCTCTACGGTTCCCTAATAATTCTTGCCATAATAAAAGCTGTCCATAAATGGCTCGTCACTTGCAATGGCGATGTAGGGCTCCCTGGTGTTAGGCCATCCATGATCGGGGGTTAGAAATTAAATCAGGTATCACCAGGTGGACTCACCACTGATTGAACCCCCGAATAATAACCCCCTCTTCTGGGTATATGTAGAACTTATGGTTCTTCACTAAAGCCTATAAGGACACATCAGCCTGTAGTGTTTTTTTGCTGCCTGGAAGCCTACTGGGGGCTTAGCTGTTGAAAAGGGACTAGGTTAGTCACAACTGACTTAGGTTTAAAGCAAAAAGATTATCAGTGCACTGGGTTATTGAGGCAGGTGTTCTGTGGCATCTGGCCCAATAAACATATTTTGTACGTGAGGTTTGTCTGTAATGTCGAGATTGTGTTTCTTCTATTTTCTAATTTAAAACCTGTCTGGAATTTTGATGAGTTGAAAGGAATCATATTTTTTCTCCATGTAACGTCAATATACCCTACACATTGTTACCCTGTTTGATAACTTCTACTGCAATATCTAGAAGCATATATGTGCCATTCCCATTGGTAGGTATGTATATTATGCCCATATTTACTACAAGTGACTCGGCTATAGCTTAACACATGCCACAATAGATTTGTTAGATACATCAGAAGATGAGGCCATACCAGTATCGAGCTGGGATGGCATTGGGCTGGGAGCTGACCTTTTCTTGACTACTGTGCCAGTTTGGTGGCACAAAACGTGTGTATTGGGAAATACAGACAGCTTTTATCAGTAGTTGTCATGTACCACCCCTAGACGTGGTACCCCTTTTGGTGCTCTAGACCATTCAGAAGCCAGCATGCTGGTCACTTGATTATTTACTACAATTAGCCACTCTACTGTACCGTGTTTTTCAACGCAATATCACACAGGACAGTCAAGGGGTCCTAGGGTAAGTAATGCAATGTGCTAGGTTAATTCTATTTTACTTAATGTAATTGTTATTATTTAAAACAATGAAACACTTTTAAAAAGATGAAAATATGGTGTGTGTATGGCGGGGGGAGGGGGAGATAAATGTCTACATGGCAGAGTTGTACACCAGCAAACAATGATAACTATGTACTTGTTGTGGACTTTAAATTAAGTGGTGGAGTGGGTGATATCTCCTCACTATACCCAAAGACCCCCCCCCCGTAAACAAAAAAACGTTATACAATGTAACATAACGTTTCTCTATAGCTCTTCATCATGGCAAAAAGGTATATAATGTTAAGACCCCCAATCCCTAGCAATGTACATATGGCTCAGTCTCACGACTTTGTAACAATTGGATAGTCTTTGACCGGGTGACGTCTTTCACTGTGTGACATTTTTGACCGGGAAGTGTTATTATAGCATAAATTATACCTAGATAGTAAGAAATGGGTGGAAAAAGTCAAAGGATATTTTCACACTATATGACAGGTAATTTATCTATAGTTTGTTATATTTATATGTAGGCCCTATTATATATGCATTATAGCATTATGTTATATTTTTCCTCTGCCTGGTCAAAGATGTCACTTTCTATATCACGTGTACTTTGAAGAGCTGCACTGTCCAAAGTATTATGCAATAATGAACGCATATACCTTTTCAAATAGTAGAGATATAGCCCAATGCAGCCCTGGCGATTTATTCACCAAGGCTGCATGCCGACCCTTTGTGAGTATGTCAACCCCATAGGGTCGGCATGATGCTCGAATGCAGCACTGGCGAGTTACTCGCCAGGACTGCATACATGCATGATGCTGGCTAAGGCATGATGCATTAACGTATTATGCTGTCCTTAAAGGGTCAATGCACTATGCAGTCATTAAAGGGTTCAAGGATGCAGTTAAAACTTAAGTTTGGTATTTTGGTCCAAAAATATACCATTGTTTTAGAATGGCAAAGTAAACAAAAAAACGATAAACAATGTTATATAACGTTTCTCTATGGCTCTTCATCATGGCAAAACGGTATATAACATTAAAAACCCCAATCCCTAGCAATGCATATATATATATATATATATATATACATATATATATATACCTAACTTAATGAAATTATCAAGCTCAAAAACATGTCCCTGTTTTTACAATCTATAGGCAATATGTATACGAGTGTATACAGAGTGTACAAGAGTTCTTGTTGACTAGAAATCTATGTGGTCTAGGATGTGGCCTAGAGTAGTTTGATAAACTATGCTCTTAGTTACCATGATGCATAATCCAGCCCCGGTGAGTACCTCCCCATGTATCACCTACGGGCTCGACATCTCAAAGGATGTAGTCAATGCAGTGTGTGGCCATTAAAGGGGCACTCTCACCACTCGCACTTACCACATAGCAGACTAGAACAGTACTAGAAGTGTGAGTGGGGAACGCTCGGTGAGAATGCCACTTTAAAGGGTTAAAGGGCGCCGTAAATGCACTATGTGGCCATTAAAGAGGTAAATTTTGCAGTTAACCCTTCAAGGGCGCCATGATGCACCAATGCAGCCCTGGCGAGTTATTTGCGAGTATATCAGCCCCATAGGGTCAGCATGATGCTTGAGTGCAGCACTGGCGAGTTACCCGCCAGGACTGAATGCATGCATCATGGTGGCCAAGGCATGATGCATTAACGTAATATGCCGTCCTTAAAGGGTTAATGCACTACGCAGTCATTAAAGGGTTAAAGGATGCAGTTAAAACTTAAGTTTGGTATTTTGGCCCAAAAATGTACCATTGTTTTGGTTCAATATAAAAGAAAATACAGGATGGTCCATTTAAATACTTGCGACCACACATGATTCCACAGAAACATGTACCGTAAAACCCCGGCTTTAAGACGAACCACCTTTAAGACGACCCCCAATTTTGGGGGTCCTGCCCAACCCCAGACCCCCTCTAAGTCACCCAAATCATAATTGTCAATGATTTTTTCTGTGAGCTTCCTGTAGCCTATGTACATGTCAATGCATGCCACCTTGCAAAACCAATGAAGGAAAAGTTAATATATTCTACCAATTCGTTGGAATATATTTTTCTTTTTGGGGGGCATTTTCCAAATAAAAATTGTCAAAACCCCGCCTTTAAGACGACCCCCCGCTTTAGGAAAAACGGTTGTGTCCTGAACCAAGTAGGACTCCGGACACAGCTGTGTTGACAACGTGAAATCTACTCGACAATACAATCTCAAAATACATGAATGGCGGAACCTTACCTTCTGTGTTAGAAGATGTTACACGTCGGGCCGCCGTTGTCTAGTTTTAGGGTTTGGCCAAATAACCGGTTGTAGTTAGCTTTGTCTCGTTGTCAGTGTGTTTAGTCGTCATGCGTTAGTCGCAGGTTCAGGTAGAATGTCTCCTGTGTCGGGGAGCTGCCCCTAAGTAATGATTACATGAGTTAAGACAGTTACTGTAAACAAATTTTATTTCGTGCTTTACACATTTTCGCAAATTTCAAGGAAATGGAATCCAGCAAAAAAATTACAGTGCAAATATTTATCCAGTATAGTTGCACAAAGTTCTACCGTACTCCCCAGTCCACGAATTTAAATCAACACAAAAAATGACCTTTTGGCAAATTCACAAATATTTTTAGGTGCAAAAATATCTTTGTTTATAGTATAAGATGTCGCAGGAGACTTCAGCAGACACACTGACCTCCTTAGAGGGGTCTCTTATCACGCTGATAATCTGTAATAATCTATATGTGCTGATAACAGGGCAGGACAAGGGAGATTGTGTTGTACCACACACTTATATGTTTTACTGGGTACTGCAACGTCTCGCATTAATACAGGGGCTTTTTTCACTGAATACTAGATGCACTAACTTTTTCAGCTGTGGGAACCTGGGCCCGTAGCTCCAGAAATCTATGGACCAGGACTTTCAGCTGTGGGCCAGAGAACAAATTTTACTTTTTTCAGAGAGAAAATCATATATAATCCTGATTTATCTGCATTAAAATGCAACTAAATTTGCTGACATCTCCCTCTTTTCCAAGACATATTACATGACTATACTTAGCAGGTATATTCCCCCTTAAATATCTTTCCTGCGGGCCACCAGGGTCCGTAGGAAGGTAATTATAAAGAAAACTACAGGCCCAGACCCAAAATCACGGGCCATTGGATCCCGGGCCAGTGTTATTGTCTACCCCTACTAATACAGGGGGCTGTTTTTACTGAATACTAGATGCACTAATGCAGGGGCTGGTCTAGTCTACATTTAACCAAGAGAGTGGTCATGCACTGTAAAAAGTTGGTTGCCATTTTTGTAGGTGTACAATAGATTCTACTTTATATGTACAGTTTATTCTAGATATACAGTAGAATCTTCTGTAAAGCTACATTCTATAGTAGATCTTTGACCGGGTGCCATCTTTGACCAGGTGCCATCTTTGACCAGGTGCCATCTTTGACCAGATGTCACTAAAATGGATTTTATTTTGTGTGTATCATAGTCATATACCTAAGGGTTTGTAAAAATATAATGGTGGTTGTTTTATAATTACCATTACCCTTCTGCTGTTCTTATAAGATTATGCAACTGCTAAAGTGACATCTTTGACTGGTCAAATAATATGGGAAATATAGGGTTGGCGGTCATTTTTATAAATATTTCTTTGACTTATAACATAGTTGAGATATTAAAGGACAATAATTTAATTATACTTCAGTAATAACTGTTATCCGTATACCTTATATATCAATTGTGGGTCATAAAAGGAAATTTCCTGACCTATCTTACAACTTATTATTCAATTTATTTGGTACAACGCTACACAAATTTTCATCAATTATTTAGGAATATATTACAATATTTCATCCTTGACATTACCTTTAACAAAGATGGCACCCGGTCAAAGATGGCACCCGGTCAAAGATGGCACCCGGTCAAAGATGGCACCTGGTCAAAGATGGCACCTGGTCAAAGATGAAAATATTGGTCAAAGTTTGTGTAAGATACCGAACGCATCATGCATCCGTAGGGACTCTGCTGGGAGAGTGAGACTGATCCCAGCCAGGACTACAGTCACTACACGCTACGTGTAAACATAACGGGCAAAGCCGCATGAGTTTCAGTCATTGGATTATTTCACGCCTTAACCTTGGCCTCGCAAAATGCAACCCGAGGGTCAACAAGTGAAATAACCCGGTCAACAGACCTAAACAATTATACCTTTGTACTTATTCTTTTTAATCTTTTTTGATGCAAAGAAATGAATTTCGGATGATTTTGAACAAAATTGAGCTTTTCAGAGCACTTCACAATTTGATATAATAATTATAGGTATTTTGAGCATTTTCTATGATTTTTCAGAAACTGTAGTTGGTCTAGGCTACGTGTGACTTTTACTCTAAAGAACAACAACCGGACATGGTACAATTAAGCTTTAATATACGGCGACTTTATTAAAGAGTGAAGGGAGTGAACAAACTACAGCATAGTCATATTTAACCCGAAGCACAGTGTGGTGTATGCCTCAGCAGTCCCAAACCTGACTGACTTTTCATGCAGAGCAGTCCACCTTATATACAGGGCTGTGGCAGTCACATGACCGTACCAGCAGCACCACCAAGTGTTATAGTTATGTAATACATTATAAAACCCTTAACGACATGTTACCGTCGGTAGTACCGATAACCTCAGTAAATAACCGAATATCATAAGGATGGTGTATGTAACGAACCGTCGGTACTCATTAAGGAATGAATAAACATGTTATGAACAGTAATAGAACCTGTCTTGTGTTACATCATAACAAACATACAACAGATATACAAAATAACATATCAGTCATAGCTGCCCTTTACAAAACTTCCATTTACAAAGTAATAAAGTAGTAAAAAAGTTTTTCCATTATTTTTTTATTTCAAAGGGCCAAAGCCCTTAAATTATGCACGGGACCCCATACCAAAATGATTTTTATTCATCAGCAAATGATCTAAGTAATCTTTTGGGGAAGTTAAAGAAAAATCTGAACATTTTTACTATTATTTTTCTTTTATTGTGCAAAAAGAAAATGAATATTTATTACAACTCTTCTCCGAAATATGACATTTCGCCCCAAGATGAAAAGTGATACAAACTCCGAAACTATTTTTAGAATAAAGGTATATATCATTGTGTTCATTGTGTGATGTTTTAGCATTCTGTGATCATTGGTTGATAGAAAATAGAAAAATCATAGGAATTTTTATATTATTTTCGTTTTTTCTAGTGTATAACTAAAATACTTTATTTTTCAAAATTCCATATTTTAAAAAGTAGCTTGGGACCCCTATTTTTCTTTTCATTTTTCGTTTTCAAATGATTTAGGGTACCCACAGAATTTTTTTTTGTAGAATTCTGAACACTTTGATTCAATGGGGTTGACCCACCTTAAGCCAATGAGGCTGCCGTATTCAATTTTTTTTTAAAGGGAAAAAAAGGGTCATGCACTAGTACACTGTCCCCTGTGCAGACTTCTAAAGCACATGTCAAAGTGTAGATTTGGTGTTTAATAGAAGGTAAAACCATCATAAGGGGATTTCATGAAAGGGGAGTGGGGGTGTCGTGGAAAATGCATACAAAAGCGTATATGAAATACATGGGTGGAGGCGGAGGGTGTACAACCGTGATGTGTAGCAAGCAACGTGATGTGTAGTACTACACATCACAGCTGACCATGGAAACGTGATCTGTATCAACACAACGTGATCTGTATCAAAACAAAGTAATCTCTATCAAAATAACATGATCTGTATGAATGTGATCTGTATCGAGAATTTTTTTAACTCCCTTGCCCTTATCTTATTTCACATGATACTTTATGCTGTGAGGAGGGGGGATTATGAAATCATGTTTAAATGATACCTCGTTATACAGTAAAAGGTACTAGTCAACAAAGAAGTATCTAAGTGCTCACATGTGATTGGGTGATCGTCACGATCACCCTGGATGATCACATATGACCCCCTGAGCACCAGGGTACTGTCCCAATTTACCATATACACCCAACGGACATCATGTTCTACATTGTATAAGCATAAACTTAATCCCCAGTCAGTGATTTTAATAATCCATAATCCATTTGCACACATCCTAAAAAAGCAACCTCTAAGATTATAGATTAAGATTATGGCAAGGTTATTAAGACTATGCTCAGAATGTTTGTCCGTGCACTCCAGTGCGATACCTATTTGCACTACAAATGAGCGTTTTTCCCAATGTATCTATACATTTCTTGTGATGACATCCTACCTATGCCTTTCCCTATCCTGCCCTGCCTTACACTATCCTGCCTGCCGATCCCCACCGGTCAGAGTATGTGGTTGATACACATTACGTTTGTTGATACACATCACGGTTGGAGGTAGCTTATTTCAAGTTGCCCTGGGTTACTACACATCACGTCAGTTACTACACATCACGGTTTGATGGTTACTACATATCACGTTCATTTGATACACATCACATTTGCATGGTCAGCCGTGATGTGTAGTAACTCTGTGGTTGCTACACATCACGTTTTTATATACACATCACGGTTGTACAGAGGGTCTAGAGGCAATTTTGTAGACACTATCACATGATTTGGAAAAATATCAGGTCTATCCAATTGCGTTTTTGTGGATAAAATTACCTTGAATTTAATATATTTTCTGGGGAAGACACTAGATGTTTTTTCAAAACCCAAAGAGTTTCATGATATAATTTCTGGCTTAGAGAGCATGATCCCAGGCACAATTTTCATAGCCAATTCTCTTGAATGAGACAACCTTTGGGACAATCTAAAAGTGGTTGAATTGGCTGGGATGTCGCATTAGACGGAGTGAGCGTGGGGGTCAGCAAACACATATGTACATTCATGTACTTAGAGGGGAGGAGGGTGGGGGTACCCTAATGCATACATAGTACAACATAGGGGTCAGGGGTATATTTTCTGGAAAATAAATAATACTTTATGAAAGGCCCCTGTGTGAACACATGTCTGTGATATAAGAGAGTTGATGCCTGTGCACTCACTGTATGTGTAAACAATGGTGTATAACATACTTCAGCTGACATGTGATGTCCCCAAGTACACACAGGTGTATATACTAACAACTAACTTGTTACTTTTAAGTGTTTTTAGTAGTACAATTCCATATTTTAATTACGCACAGGTGGAACCACCACAGAGTGGCATAGGTAAACACATATATCAGCGAGTGTAAGAAGAGTGCGTAAACGCTGATATTTGAAATGAATCATTTCTGTCTTAAGCATGCACAGGTGTGCACATTGATGTATATATTATTACACATTATTGTTTTTTTGTTTCTTTGACTGGGCGCCATCTTTGACTGGGTGCCATCTTTGACCGGCTTGACAGAAAACGGTTTATTAATTAAGGGCAGGTAAAATTATATATGAAGATATAACCACCACCATTTTCTTTATTTTACCCCTTACATAGCAAAGAAGAAATGCATTTATGTTTTAATTGTTCAGCAGGCCATCCTGCCACTGGTAAACACCCTATGGTGTTTAAACAAGCCAGGATAACACCCTCCAGTCATTGTTACAGTGCTAAGCCTTCGAATGTGATAGAGAGTGTGACTTATATGCAATCTTATCTTTAAATAAATCATAAATGTAATACACTACCTTTGTGATGCAACCACATTTTGACAGAGGAGATTTTGATCTATATAGTGAATATGCATTTACTTTCCGCAAATTTGACAGAGAAATCGCAAATAAGGTAATATGAATTATACAGTAAACCCATGGCATATGTAACAGGGTGGGTACAGATAGCAGCTTGCAAGCGTGGTGTTTAAATAGGATGGTGTGTTTGAACAGCCTGTACTTAAAGACAGAGTAGTACTCCACCTGTTAAAGTACATTTTGTGTCATGGGGGTATGAATATTTGGAGCATTGATTGACCAGACATCTATGGCAGGACGAATATAGAATAGATTCACCATGATTTAGATGACACAAACATTAGGGTGTCCTTATTTCATCATAATGACACTCATTCTAGTCATGATAATATATATATATATAATTGGTTTGATATCATAGATCAGGAAAATTTGACTATGCATGCTTATCTTAACTTATCATATATATATATTACAATCATAACAAAAAGAAAAAATGACCGACTCCGTGGGTTACCAAACGCCTACTGACGCAGCAGTGGCGGGAATACAGGTGAGGTTGGTCCCACCCCCTAGTGTAGGAGTGGTGAACCAAGACACATAAGTTCCATCTGGTGGTTTCAATATACACTGATATTTCCCGGGCAAGTAATATCTAGTTCATATTGTCTTAGGTGGCGATGAATAGATGAGTGAATGACAATTAGGCAAGACACGTGAATACACTTTTGCCTTAAGTCCTATAATCAGGCGGCCAAGGGCACACAATAACAACACTTTTGCCTATTTAAGCATAATCCTGCAGTTTAGAAGCCACCAAGGCATCTTTTGACTTCCTGGAATTATAATTGTCAGATATATAGAGAAGGACAGCTAGAGATTTCCAATCTCCATACAACTTTACTTCATGTAAAGGGAGAAATGATGATAAGTAAGTTGCTGAGCCCCGTCTTATGCTATGCGTACTGAAGTCTCCAGTCAAACCTGCTTTGGCACAGATTGCTTTCAAACTGGACGAGAAACTCTGATAGGTGTATCCAAATAAGCAATCGTCTTTCTGCAGTCCAGCACAACGTATATAAGTTTGCAAAGGCCTCACCGCGCATAGTGGTGAGATGGGTGCTTCCACTACAGGGATCCTCTACAGGGAGTCCTTTCATTATATTGTATAGTTTTTGAACTCCGAACTAACACATCCATGCCACCATGCCAGAACACTAAGTCTTTCACCCTTAGGGTGTGAGGGGAGGCTGACACATGGCTTACCCTCAGAAGGCAACGATAACACAGAATTATGGCACACCAGAACATATAATCTGACCAAATGTCCATATTCAGACTATTGTAGATACATAACAAGTCCTCTGGCCACAAAGGGTCTACCTGCCTTGTCGCAGTCCCCAATAATCTCTTTGCACCATTGATTGTGCATTTCAATAAGAAATTGTCAATCTCAATATGTCGAGTTCCCATCACGTCATGTAGAACCCAGAGACTCGAGAGATAGTTTTTGATTGAGACAAAACTAAGACTCTTCATTAAATGTACAATGTATAGGCATACCATAGTTACTGACGCAGGAAGAGGAGGAGTAAAGGAATATTCCGCACAAAATTTATAATATTTCCTCCAACGCGTATCATATGACTTCCTCGTATTACCCGCCCAACATTCCTCACGTACTTCCATCCAGTCGTCCAACAAAGCCTCCAGCTCTACAACAGCAATCAGCAAAGCCAGGGATTGAATTTTTACATACTTCAACACAATCTGGATTATTAAGGCGAGATAAACAATCAGGTATTAAATTCTCCACACCAGGGATCCATGCTGCTTTTAATTCTATGTTCATGAAGCAGCATGCCCAGAATAGCTCCCGAGCCCACATCATGGCTGTGCTATTTTTACTCCTCCCAGTATTTAGGACGGCTAACACTTGAGTATTATCAGTGATTATATACACAATGCAATCTTTTAAGACCTTGGACCATCTCTTGAGCCCTACTAGTACAGGCCACAGTTCTTGTTCGTTTATGTGATCGTCATAACTCTCAGTAGGGGGCTTTTCCTCATGCACACAGGTATCACCTTCCCCATCCCAGGTGCCCCACATATAGTCAGATTCACATGTACCCCCGAACCCAGCCTTAGAGGCATCAGTTCCAATGTTGAAGACAGGACCCTTATGATTAAGGATACGTGCTTTACCATTAAACCATGACATAAATGTCTTCCACCAAACCATGTCTGCCATCACCAATTCATCAAGTACAACATTGCAATCACCCTCGGTGTCACGTAAGAGGTTATAAATACGTCTCGTATATGTCCTCCCACCCCTAACCACTGTCGCACAGTGGGCTAAGAGACCTGCCAATTTTTCCAACCTATTCCTGGAACAAATACTGACACCCTGTAGGGCAGTTACTTCTGAGACAACTCTACACAATTTATCATCCCCCACCGACAAAGACATATTCTCAGTGTTAATAATAATGCCCAAGTATTTTACACATTTTGAAGGCAGTACCTGCTTTTTGTCCGCAACACTGAAGCCCAGATCATACAGAGTCTTACAAAGATTATTTTGGGCTTTCACACAAGCAGCTTCAGTTTTTTCTGTCACAAGAAAATCATCAAGATAATTTATGCATTTTGGGAAACCTTTTTTCCCCCCAATTTTTACCACAAAATTCGAGACCATGGTAAAAATATAACAAGCCGATTTGAGACCAAAACATAGCCTCAGGTCTTGGTACCATTCATCACCTCTCCCCATGTTCCAAATGAACCCCTGAAAATCTCTATGGGAGGGTATCACAGAGATTGATCTGTAAGCGTTGCTTATGTCTGAGACACCACAATAAGCCTGTTCCTCTAGAAGTTCTACAACATCGTCAATTGATTTATAATGGAATTTACTACAACATTCGGTCATATAGTTATTTATACTCAACCCGTCTGGTTTGGAGCAGTCAGTAATGGGCCTAAGAGTTTTGTCACTTTTTTCAATGCCACCTAAGGCATGAACACAACGGGGCTTGACCTTGACAGTTCTGACTTTCTTTTGATTTAATTCCAATTTAATTTTTGCACTCATTTCACCAGAGAATTTTTTCCCCATTAGTGACTCATAATTCTGACAAAAATAACGAGCGTCACAACCGTGGTCAACTATCCTGAAACCCCTGTATATGCCTGTTAGTACATACATATCCTCCAGAGTAACATTTTTACCAAAAGACAATATCTTGGCACCGAACCTACAAGGTCTCATTTGAGTTTCCACACCGTCCAAAACATACACACAATTACATGTTCCAGCCACACACTCCTTCCACACAGGGACCCAGGAGCCCGGTACTGCTTCCACAGCAGCCATAGGACAAGTACCGTTGTTAGCACAACAATTGACCAATACAGCAGGGTCTGACGAGAAACTTACATAATCAGGTAATTCTTCCCATAAGGAACTGTGAACACATGATAATTCCACGCGGGTACAACCCCCACCAATCAAAACTTCTAGAGGAGAAATTTCCAATCTGCTACATTTACTCTCCCAGTCGGCACAACGACCCATTGTACCAATATAAGATAGGTCCAAAATCTCACTATGGTTTACAGCGTTTTTACACAAACTATCCCCATCACCCCAGCCATTGTATAAGGCATCAGGGTAATTATCAATATCAATAGAACCATTCAGATTAGTATCACAAAGGGAATCACCGCCAGCCTGTTGACCCTTATCAGCTGGGCAATCCACAATACAAGTAGGTAATACATAACGGTGACTATTAGGTAAAGGTGGTGTAACATTATTAGCCCCCACCCTTATGCCCTCACTAGAACACTCAGCAGTCAGTCACGCATTGCCACCACCCTCACCCCCACGACGATTGAAGTTGGGGCAGTTTAACATGTTATGGTCTTTAGAGCCGCAGGAGCACTCATGCTTGAAACGACAGCCATCACAACGGTGACCTTGCGCGTGGTCAAAACAAATACCACGATCAGCTGCTACTCTCCTCCAGCCTGTTAGACCTTGGTTCGGACGACGACCACTGTTATTGTTGTGGTTGGCACCAGACTTATTTGCTCCTCTCCCACCTTTAGAAGCACGGCAAGCCTTAGTGCCATTAGCTCCCAGGAACATGTTGGTTAAGTGAGTGTCACCACCACAGAAAGCACTACATCCTTTTTCTCTTGCGCGATCGCGCATCTCGTAGTCATACTCCACTAAAGCATCCACAGAATATATACCTGTGGATGCCATCCATGACATATATGTTAGATGCTGGAGTAACCCGGTCACATTGAAACCCCGAGTCAGCAAATCTTCCAGAAGTCTTGTAAGTAAGTAGATCAGTTTATCAGTGCTTTCAACATGTAGAGGTTTCTTCCGTTCCCCAACAGGGAGAAAACGCCTTAAATCAAACTTACTCATAGGGGCAGGGCGGCCCTGGAGAGAGTATGCTTCCTCTACATCAGGCTCCGCGCCATCCTCCGCTGCAGCTAGCCGCGCTGCTTCCTCCTGACGACGAGCCTCATTGTGACGACCACTCAGTTCAGCCTCACGCTGACGACCTCTGATTAATCGTCCTCTATGCCGACGATAATCCTCCTCAGCACGACGATCCGCTTCAGACATACCTGAACGGTCCCTTGAATCATCATCGTCGGAGTTATAATTCACAAAATTAAACTTTTTTATATCCTTTTTCCCTTTTGCACCAGCACCCCCCGTAGCACTATCACCAGTACCTGGAACAGTACTTGGAACAGTACCTGAAACAGTACTACCTGTTGCTTCCTCAGTCCTTGCTGGAGCGCCGGTGGTCCCCAGATCACCCTCATGGTCGCCATTTTGGTCGCCATCTTGGTCGCCATTTTCCCCGGTGGGAAGGCGCCTTGTGATATCACAGATTAATCCTTCAATGCTGTTCATACGTTGGTTCAGACTTATGGACAGGGTTCTGAACTCAGCAAGTAGATCACTCATGTCCCCTAGTTCTCCTATATCCCTGTCCAAGTCACCCATGATACTCCCACTTCGGCCTAGAGTCCCACTTCGGCTCCCAGGTTCATTCCTACTGGAACTCACCCTACTTGGTCGATGTTGTAAATGACCGACTCCGTGGGTTACCAAACGCCTACTGACGCAGCAGTGGCGGGAATACAGGTGAGGTTGGTCCCACCCCCTAGTGTAGGAGTGGTGAACCAAGACACATAAGTTCCATCTGGTGGTTTCAATATACACTGATATTTCCCGGGCAAGTAATATCTAGTTCATATATATATATATGTATATATATATATATATATATATATATATATATATATATATATATGTATGGTATCAGACTAGATAACATTAATATATTTGGAGCAGCGGCAAATGGTGGTTCCTAAGGTACATACCAGGGGGCGCCCAAGCTGGCCCCACCTGTTCATATCCGCCCACCGCTTGCTCAGTCTGTGGTAGTTAGCCGTTGAGTAAGGTTCAAATTTTTCTTTTTGTTAATAAAGAGGCCTTTTTTTGTCAGATTGTACGTCAGGAATTTAGGCAAAAGTGTATCCATGTCTTTGTCATCCATGTCTATGTCATCTCATTCTAGCGCTCCAGTAATATATATATGTATACGGTATATCGTGCCCTTACATGTAAATACGTCCAGGGATATCCCTCCATGTTTTATATCCTATTTCTATTGACTTTATTATAGAATGTAGCTAATATTTGATCGGTAGACTGGGCAATGCCGAGGAATCAGTATCTGACTCCCGGTGAAATTGGTGTTCAATTCTAGGTGCAATAATACATTTATTCAAACAAAATCAAGTGCTGTAAATCAATGCCTTATCATACAACTCAACACTTGTGGGTATGGCTGAAATAACCGACTCAATGAAACCACTGTATATCCTATGATACTTGTACATTTTCTAGTAATTAGAGGGTGAAAAGACTCTACACTGTGATGAATATGTAACCATTTAGTACTCTGTGACAGTATATCAGGCATTATGACAACATAGAGAACTGCTCTATACACCACCTTCACACAGTGGGGGCGCTGCGATCGTAAAAACGGTACCCGTAGTGAGGCTAGAACCGCCGGGAACAAGCTGCAATAGCTGACGCAACTTTTGCCACTTTCACAGCGTCCTCTCGAGGCTGCTGCTGCGTCATTTGAATCGAGCACCATAATAACTCACTCGATCTACCGAAGGACATCAATATCAGTAGGAATTGTGGTAAATATTGAGGTATATTGATCATATAGCTCGATATTTATCATTAGTTGCGTTAGAAACTTAATATTTTGATAAAAATCAACTTTTACCGTAGCGATAGTGCCCCCTTTTATCGCTCACTTCAATTTCGTAAGCAAATTAACAGTGCAATTGGTCATAAAACGTCGAAAATTGCCTGGTAAGCTCAAGAACTCACTTGGGACTAAACAAGATTCATTGGTATAGGGTCGTGGAGCCCTACATATTATGTCAGGGCCTCGCAAAGTCCCCTTCAATGTTAAAAGATAGGCATTTCTGTTTTCTAGAGCAGTCGCCTCGTTTTGGGAGTGTCTCCCAGTGGTAAAGATGCGCGATTCTACTACTAAAAAAACAAGATGGCGATTCTGTGAAAGTAGTGTATGAGTGACTGTTCTCTGTTCTCTATAATTGCCCTCATGTTCATATTGTGAATAACCTTATGTAATATCTGATGAGATGCCTAACAACATCAAGGACGTACAATGACTGTACCATCTTGTCATATCATCTCACTTGAATTGTACTGTGTTTCAAAAGGCTAAAAATGGAAATCTTCATTTTTTTTTTTATTTCCGGGTACTATCTTCACAAAATGTGGGGGTTTCATCTAATGTCTTCCTATATAAAGTATATCTTAGCATAACCTCACAAAAGGGGAATCAGTAAAACTAATTTCCCATTTCCTGTGCCAAACTAACAAAATATATCTCAACTTTATCACATTGGAAAACACATAGAAATCTATCCCACATATGTACTGCTTTAATAGAAATCAGGAAAAACATCTGGATTATCATTCCAAGCAAAGGATTTTGCCTTATTTAATACTTTTAATAATAGAAACAGGGGTCAAAACTCAGGGTGTGTGTCCGTCTTTGGGCATGCGAAAAGGTGGATTCAGGAGGTCTGCAGCAGGGTCTGGCCTCTAGAAGATTATCAAACTCCACCTCAACTTGTATAGTTTTATGGTGGTTTGTTTCATCCACAGGAAACACCGTTTGTATGTAATATTTACTCTGCTGTCTCTGCCAGTGATATATATTATTGCTCTTGTCGTATAAATCATATTTATCAACACTTTAAGGGCCGCAAAGCGCATTAATACATCATGCCTTTGGTAGTCATGATACATGAATGCAGCACAGGCAGTTAACTTACTAGTGCTGCATTCATGCATCATGCTGAATGTAGGGGTTGGTGAACTCCCAAAGGGTTCTCATTACACACCAATGCACTGTGGTCCACATCCAAGATGGCTGCCACGGGAACGCTGGACAAAGCGGTTAGTTACGGTGAATGTCAATAAGTGGACGAGGAAGCTACTACCGGGGCTGTAATGGGGCATAATGACAACAAATTTACATTTTAGTGACATGCTGTCCTTTAAGGGTTAATATGTGTGACACTGTCCCTCCTCCTCCTGTGTCATACAATGCCCTCCACCTGTCTCTACCTAATAAAGGGATGCACCTCCTGTCATATTGTCTCAGACTTAATGTACACACTAGTAGACTCACACTTATAAGGAATCTGACACTTTTTGCGTTCAGTTTACCGGATGAGATGGTTTGATGCCAACATTGGCACCTGGGACATAGGTTAGTCGTAGTTTATAGCTATTTAAAAGAAAACACCACTCTATTTTCACGATGTCTTCAATTGATAGTCTTGGTACCAATTAACAATATCATCTGTTGTAGCCCATGACGTCACCATTGGGGCAAATACATGCCAGGAGTGCCTGTATAGCACTGTCAGTCTACACCCAAATTAATGGTCAACATGATGCATGCTGCCTGCTGCATGCTGCAATGGTCGACATATATGAGATCTGTGAGGGATTCAACTATTTCCTACCGGGAAAAGGCCTCCCTGTTGTTAAATTAAATGACAATTCTTACACATTATTACAGTTCGAAGGGATGGAGGAGAATTAGCTGTATCCTCCCCCAAAGTATGCACACAATGCATTTTCTCTCATCTTCATTTTGACGCTGAATGTAACGTTGTGTTTTTTGTATCTTGAACTGTACTTTCATCGTTATCTCACCTGTATATATTCTTATCTTCATCTCATCCCCAATGTGATTTTAATATGATTTTGAAACATTGACAAGGATTTCTTATTTTAGATGCACTTCGGCACTGGATAGTGAGGGAGTGATCTTTTTTTAACGACGGGATGGGGGTGGGAATATTTCGACCCCTTCACCAGGGAGTAAAAAATGTCAGTGAAAAAGCCAGGGAGTTACTCAGCAGGAAAAAGTGTGTGCCTCATTAAGGTAGGCCTAGGGGTCATTATTTGTCAGCAGGGGGGAGGGGTAGTTTGGGGGAAGAGTCAAATTAAATAGATTTGACCCCTTGGATAGGAGGGGAAATATAAAATACCCCATGAGGGGGGATTTAAAAGATGCAGTTTTCGGAAAATTGACCTGGCCCATCCTTCCTGTAGGCAGCAGGATGGGCCAGGTTACCGGAAAGACCACAAACCCAGCATTCCTGTGATCTACAAATGATGTAACTTAGCAACGTCACACGGCGTTTTGAGACTGTGTTCATCTTGATTTTCCTACTCTGCATTGTCAAATCTATCTGTCAATATTTTCGCCACATACATGTAGTATAATAGGTATAGATTTATAGTGGTATTGTTTATGTCACCCAGTGCGGAGTAGATATCTTAGTAATGAAAATGCCACCAAGTTTTAGTTCACGTTTTAAAGGAGGGTGGCACGCAGGTGCTTGCTCTGGTCACTGGTTTCTGGCAGTTCCAGCGGAGGAGCGTGATAATATTGTTTATTATATTATTGTTTTAAAGTATTGGTGCTTCCGAATCAGAGGGGAATGTGTGTTATTATCTCTGTGTGGTATATTTTGGGTACTATCATAGGATCGGTAGATAAGAGTATATTAGCAATTACACTGCAAAAAAGGTGCTTATTAGGTTTTAAACATGTTTAGGTCTAAATATGTTTAAAGTCTAAACATTTTACTATAGGTTTGTGCCTTTGAATCCTTCTGTTTAGGAATTAAACACTTTTATTCTAAACACCTTATGTTGAATATGTTTAGGTGTTTAGTATTATAACAGTATGAAGAACTGGTGTTTAGGATGTAAACATGTAGTGTTTAGATTATAGTATAGCAAACATGTACAAGATGGCAGCTGTGTGGTTGACTGTAGTTTCTACAACCACTCATATTTTATTGCTCCTCAAAAAGTGCCTAAATCTGAGTAAATTAACTTAAATTCCATGGCATACAAGAGGATAATGATACACATTGTAGGATTCGATGATTGAATGCTGATCATTATGCAATAAAGAAACATCTGCCACATAGACACCCCTTTTAAGAACAACTTTTTTAGATAGCCGGTCATAGACGGCACCCGGTCATAGATGGCACCCGGTCATAGGTGGCACCCAGTCATAGACGGCCCCCGGTCATAGACAAACACATTGGCCCAAGTTCGTGAGACACAGCCTTAAACTCTTGACAGATAAACACAATAATATGCTAAATTTTTGAATTCTAAACACTTCATTCTCCTAAACACATTGATTTAAACACATAAATTTCTAAGCACTGAGCTAAACATATTATTCGTCTTAACATATGTTTAGGAACATATTGTGTGGACAAA
The DNA here is from genome assembly GCA_947462335.1 of Harmothoe impar. Taxonomy (NCBI): domain Eukaryota; kingdom Metazoa; phylum Annelida; class Polychaeta; order Phyllodocida; family Polynoidae; genus Harmothoe; species Harmothoe impar. The sequence goes on along the minus strand of OX381716.1, from coordinate 64,592,601 downwards.
TACGGGGCAGGATTGTGTTTAGGATTGTGTCTAGGATCTAAACACCTTTTTTGCAGTGTAGAGGAGAAAGAACATATGGAGGAAATTCCCTTTTGAAAAGTGGTCAAATCAATGTCCGTTTTGATACTTCCCAGGCCCACTTCCGGCGGTCAGACATTCTTTGAAAGATAGAGTCTAATAACATATAGCACCTGTGATTTGAAGTTGAAGTTGAAGTTGAAATTTCCTTTATTTATCCTGAATTATTACATTAGCCTAGGGCATGTTATACTAATAATCCAGCTTAAAGTGTTCAATGAACGTACATTTTTATCAGTATAAGTAATTGATGGGTATAAGTAATTGACAAGTGAAGACATATTCAAACTGTTAAGAAAAGACCAATATACTCATCCTTGTTAATAAGTTACCAGTCTGCACTGTTGCAGCTAAATACAATCAGCTTTAGTTAGCTACTCATGATATATTTTACATGATAACTATTTGAACATCAAAATCAAAAAAAATATTTATAGACAAGAACTACTGCCTTTCCATGTGCCAAGCACAATGCCTCTCGCAAACTCCCTATGTCCAAATACGCAAATGGCGCTAATGCACCAAAAAAGAAAAATTAAATGATCTGTTCTGAGTATATCAAACAAACAAAAAAAGTGCCATGTTGTTAATGATGACGACTCACGTAGACCTCCATCCGACACCTGATACACACCAGGTGTTTTCAAGGATCCTACTGAGTGTTTTTTTCTCAGAGTTTAATAAATGATTCCCACATATTAGGTGAATCCGACACTGTTTACGTCATGGTGTTTTTCACCAGAGCGCTGCGTGGACACGTAGCCCTGTAAGTGTGGTATATAAGGCAGACTGTGACCAGACGGTGGGAATCCCTTCACTGCAGACGTCAAAGGTAGGTGTGGTGACATCTTACTTACTACTTACAGGTAGGTGTGGTGACATCTTACTTACTGCTTACAGGTAGGTGTGGTGACATCTTACTTACTACTTACAGGTAGGTGTGGTGACATCTTACTTACTACTTACAGGTAAGTAGTATAGTATGTATCGGAACGGGACTATAGTTAAGTACTGTTTATTACTCAATCGATATGCAGCCAATCAGAGGCCTCCATTTGGTCACGTGACCGGAAGTGACCTACTTAGGGGATTAGTGGTGACGTCACGTGACCTAGTTAGCCAATCAGAGGCCTCCATTTGGTCACGTGACCGGAAGTGACCTACTTAGGGGATTAGTGGTGCATTCTGGGTAACCCTGCAGCCAATCAGAGGCCTCCATTTGGTGACCGGAAGTGACCTACTTAGGGGATTAGTGGTGCATTCTGGGTAACCTACTGACCTACTTAGGGGACCGGAAGTGACGTCATATGACCTAATTTAGGATCACGTGATCGGAAGTGACCTGATGAGTCACGTGACCGGAAGTGACGTCACACGACTTAATGGCCAACCGGAAGTGAGATCACGTGACCGGAAGCGACCTGATTGATCACGTGACCGGAAGAAGAAGAAGTTTTTTTTTTTTAGGAAGTGAGGGTCTTTAGGATCCCGTGACTGGAAGCGACGTCGTCACATGAGCGACGCTTTAAGAGACTGCGCGACTTACTAGTAAAAGAAGACGTATGATAATAAAAACACAACAATATTTTCTTTTAATTTTTTTTTATTTATTTTTTTTCAATCTTGATAAACACTCTATTTTTGAAAAGATGCACACGCTTATTTTTTTTTTTTTTTTTCATATCTCTAAAGGACTCGTTGTCACACCGTCAGAATGCACGCGACGCTTATAATACAAGTAGCGCACGCCGTCTTTCTCTATGGTGTAGGTGACCATTTTGTTTCGCACCACTTTGAAATTTCTATTTACAGCAATGAGAGTTTTTCGTTGGCGAAGAACATCCAAGAAGGCGTCTGGTTCCTGGGGGTTTTGTTTCTTCTGTACGCCTTTTGCACTCCATTTTTTGGATTTTCTTTCACCGGTGTCGCTGACTCGATCGTAGCAAATGTAAGTCTTAGGGTTGAGACTTAGGATCCCGTCACCTTCCCACTCCGCTTTCATGAGCCCCGAAGTTCTCAGATCGTGAAGGTACCGTCTCTCACAACATCCGCCGGGCGGCGCACACCATTCTCGCACTCTTTCCGTTTTTGTCTTCACGAAAAGCTCTAAGTGCTCGTCGCACACCGCTGTCGGAAGCCACTTTCGTTTCTCTCTGAAGTACGTCTCTCTCAGGCGAGGTTTCACTAGGTCATCCAACGTGTCACCGCTGAGAGCCATGTAAAGACTGTCGGTGTCCATTTGACAAAGGGCATAATCGCGCCGATCGACGAATCTATCCAAGAAGTCGTATGTGAACTCTAACATTTTCAACTTCGCGTACTGGTACACCATGAACCCTATCTGAATAGGGAGGTTGTTCTTGACCGTTTTCGGTTGTAGTTCGACTTCAAACAGATCGGAAGTCAACTCGGACGCCTTTTTGAAGCGCCACGAATTGGCCAATAGTTCGAACTTCCGACTGTCAGTGTATCTCACCGCCGTGTGTTTTTCTTTGTTGCAGATTGTTTTACCGTACGTAGCGTTTCCCATTAACTTGTAACAGTCTGACAGAATTTTCTCGTTCTCGTTCACGTCGCCACGTCTTCGCGCCGCCGTCACTTCGTCCGCGAAACCGGCAAAGGAGCGTTTAGGTAGGTATTCTACCACCAGCTGCACTTTGGTGACTATCAAACCGTGCTCTAAATACCACTTGAGAAGCGGCGTTCCCAAGAGAATATTTTTTCCGTGGTAACTCCCTATCAGACATCTCTGAGGCGTGTTCAACAGCTTTTCTTCCTGCGCAAAGTCTGACATGTGAGGGCCTGTGTCCGATTTTGAAACGGTCGCGTTCTTGAAAACGGGGGTCATTTCTTCGAAGTAGTCTCGTAGGTGAGGCGGCGTAGTGATGTCCACTTGAACTAAACCGAACATTTTCTCCTCTTTCACAGCGGAAAGGATGTCGCTCTCGCTCATCGCGTTTCGAGACACTTTCAAAGCGTCAACCTTCCAGCGTTGTTGGGAGGCCTTGACCCGCTCATCTCGACGCTTCATCTCTCGCCATTCGCACTCCCACACGACGACCAGCTTGTAACCTAACGCTTTCAAGTAAGCGCTTACTCTGGTCGTTCTGTCGCGTCTCTCCTCTCTCAGTGAAGCGCACTGATATCGGTGCGACGGTATGCACTCGTGAGCGTGGAACCAACACCCGTGAAACTGGAAAACCGTATTAGAGGCCGCGTGAAATCCGTCCACGCGAATTCTCCGACAGCCTACCGCCATCTCGCCGCCGTTCAGAGCGTGGCGCAGTTTCACGTCGCGGTCGTGCTCTACGAAGCGTAACCACTCCAAAGCGCTGTGAGAGTTTCTTTGCCTGATTTCGGGCTTGAACTCGGTCTCGGGCCGTCTCACCGCGTAATAGCCCGTGCAGTGCGCTTCGCTCATGCAGCGCAAGTACAGAGAGTTAGCGTCTAGTCCTAGGATGTGTTGGCACGGTCTCGCTTCTTCGCCGTACTTGTGCTCCCTTATCCGCGTGGTGCCCTTCTCGTGAAATCTATGGAAGATGATGGAAGGACCGCCGACTAGATTCTCTTTGATCAGAGCGTGGAGGACGGCGTCGAACTGGGGAAACGTTGTGAACGCGTCTTCTAGGTTTTGGAAGAGGAAGCGTAAAGTCAAACCGGCGAGAGAAACTCCGTCTTTCAACATGTCGATGCCGCGATCTTGGAAAAATTTAGCGTGATTTTTCAGAGCTTCTATGAAAGGTTTCACGTCTTTGTTGTTGTAGTGGATCAAGTAGTCTTCCATAGTTTGCATCTTCTCGTCGGACCAAACTTTCTGACATGCGGCGTAGTCGGATTCGGACATTTTGACGCCCGTCAGCTCGCTGTCGAAAGCCGATCTCGGCGGCAGCGTTCTGTTTGCCAGTTTCCTGGTAGACGTCATCCATTCGTAAGGAAAGTGACCTTTCTCTTCGTTCCTGGTGAAAGCTCGCAAATAGGTCGCGTAGTTGTAACCGGGTGCCAAGTAGTTGACTACGTCCAAGAAAACCGTGTGCTGTGTGTAAACCGCCAAGTATTGATTGCTTCTCTTTATGACGCTGAATTCTTGGTTTCTTCGGTCTCCGGAGGCGAAGAAGGAGTGAAGGCGTATTTTGATCAGGTTCAAGTCGTAACGCCCCGAGTTGAAGCCCACCACTGGAGCTTGACGGATGTATCTCAGAAGACGCTTCTTCAGTTGAACTAACGGGTGTCTGGTCTGAGCCGCAGCGAAGCCGCCTGGAGAAGGGGTGGTGAACGTCGCCTCCTCCAGCAGGAGAGCTTCACCTATCGCCGCATCTAACTTCGCTAAGGTCGGTCGGTAAAGTTCTAGCACAGCTTCCCCGATCGCTTTGGCGTTCTCGTTTATGTGATTTAAAACTCGGTCCAACAAGGGGTCGGAATCTGCGTCGGATGCTCTGACGAAGCACACGGGCCCCTCCCACCCCGGAAAGTCGGATGCGACGCTAGCCGACAAAGGGACGTGATCCCACAGCAGGGACACGTGCTCCGTCGACGGTTCTTTGCACGGTCTGAAGAAAGCCTCGAAATCGGAGGCGATCTTGTAAGGGTAGATTCCGGAATGTCCGTCGGGGGGAAAAATGGAGAAGTCTGCTAGCGCTTCGAAAATCGTTCTCGAATTTTGGTAGATGCCACCTACGTAGCGCAACTTGACTTGTCGGCAAGAGGAAAGCTGGTTCCTGTGTCTCTTCAGCAAGAACTCGGTGGTGAACGCCGCCTTACACTTGCAACATTCGTATATGCCCGCGTACGCGTTGAAGTCCGTGACGAGAGAGACGTGCAAACCGCCTTTCGCCGTCAGGTGTAGGTTGACTTTACCTCGGGCGGCCACAGTTCTGGAAGGCGGTCTGATCAGAGTAACGCGTCTTCTCAACTTCCGCCCCGGCACTTGACGCGACGCGGTGTAAACCGCTATTTGTACGTCAAACAAGTTCTCTAACGCGGGTAAGTCGCGGATGTTCAGACCCGGAAAGCATTCAGGTGTGGCAGCGGGACAGAACTGACGTAACAAATCTGAAGCGCGCTTGCTGGTGTTGTATAAGTGAAAGGAAATGCAGCGGAAGATGCAGAGGTTGTCCTTGTTGGGAAAATCTAACACGCCGCTTCTCTTTCCAACTCGACCGGCCTGAGTGATCCTACCGCCTATGGGGAATTCCCCCGGTCCCATGTAAACGCAGATGTTCAAATTGGTAGGAAAAAGAACGTGCCACTTGGTGTCAGCGTCGCAAAGTTTCCGTACCTCCTCGCAAGCGACGGTGTTTTGCATCTTTGAGAGGAGCTCTTCCAAAGTTTCTGAATTAGTTACAGTAGGGAGCGGTTGTATGAGAGTTGCGTTGTTCTGGGAGGCGTGGAAGTAGCGCAGTTTGCTCTTGTCTTCTCTGTGTTGTAACAGTAAGCCTACCGAGAAACCCACTTTGTATCTGAATCTTTGTGTCAAGTGAATGCGACGCATAGTATCTACAGCGTCACTCAACTCGCCGGTTGGTAGCCTGAAGTTTGTTACACTCACGCGAGTCCCGTGCATCCTGACGCCCGTTTGTATCGCAGGCCAATTCGCCGTGAACGTTTCCTCCCCGTTCGGTACAGCACATATGCGAGGAGGGACAGTCACCCCGTCCAGAGATTCGCGTCGACAAGCGCTCTTTCGGCAATCCCCTTCGCCGCATAGAGGGCAAAACTTAGCTACTACTCTACAATTTTCTACGTGTCTCTCGTGGTTGTACGCTCTTTTAAACATTTTGAAACACTTTTCGCATACGTGCTGTGTCATGTTTTTTTTCACTCGGTTACCAACTACTTAGCCGTCTAACTATCTATCTATCTATCTAGCTATCTATCAATCTGTCATCTATGTAACTATCTTTCTGTCTGCTGTCTGTGTATCCGTCTGTCTGTCTGTCTCATACAGCGTACGTCAAACGCTGTGTGTGTGCGCGCGTGAGCGTTGAGCGTCTCTCATTCCGAATCTATGCCGAGATATTTCAGAATGATCTCTGTTTTGTCATCCAACTCTTTGAGCGCTCTGGCGGACAGCGTCACCCCCTGCTGTGTGGGTTTTTTGTCAGGACCTTCGTACTTGCGCACGTGGACGAGGTTCTTACCGCTGTAGTAGCTCACAGCTGCGTACACTTCGCCCGCCTCATCCAGCACTGCGAACCAGGGGGTGTGATTAGGTTTTCCTTGCGCGGCCGCTGTGTCGCGTATGCGCACCACTGCGCGGATATCGGCGATGCGTGCTATGAGCTCGCGCAGCGCGTCGGCCGTGAAGTGCACTCGCTTGCTTCTGGTCAGAGACGCCTCTTTCACCTGGCCGTCTTTTGTGTAGCGCGGCCTCCTAGACAGTCTAGCCACGTCCTCCCAGATCTCCAGCCTCAAAGCTCCGTCTAAGCAGAACTCTAACCCGAGTGTTTTCTCTGCTTCTTCTCGTCCATCTCCTTCTTTTTCTTGTATTTTTCTCTTCTTAGTGGGCCTTGTTGTTCTGGAACTCACCTTAGAACGTTTCACACCCGCAGGATGAGTAACACCATCAGCGTGAGCTGAATCAGCAGCAGAACCGATAGCAGGAGCAGCGTCAGCGCTGGTGGTATCGGAGGTCTCGTTGTTGGAACAGCGCAGCCACACGCCGTCCGTGCTGAGTGTAGCGGTAGAAGGTGAAGCGCCGCCGCCCTCGTAAGGTGGCGGTGAGGGCAGTCGCCACGGACCGGACGGGGGGGCGCTAGCAGTGGAGGAAGTGAGGTCGAAAGGTCGAAGAGGGAAGCCGAAAAACGTACCGCTCACCCCTTGCCCTTCGGGTTCTTCGTACGCCTCGTCGTCAGCGTCGTTCTCTGTCTCACCCTGTTGCTGCTCCTCCTCCTCCTCTTCTTCTCGGTTTAGGGGCTGAGTGTCCGAATAGCTGTAACTCTCAGCGCGAGCGGCGTCGAGGGCGTCCGTCGATGTAGTGGTGGAGGAGAGGGGCTGTGCAACGTGCGGCAGGTCATCAAAGTCATCAACAGTAGTGGGGAGGTAAAAACCCGGTTGCCAGTACTGCGCTGTGCCAGGAGCGTTGTCGTCAGTAGTAGTAGCAGTAGCAGCAGGTGCAGCAGAAGCAGTCGCAGCAGCAGCCGCAGCAGACGCAACAGTAGCAGGCGCAGCAGCAGCCTCAGCAGGCGCAGCCGTAGCAGGCGCAGCAGTAGCAGGCGCAGCAGCAGCAGCAGCAGCAGCAGCAGCGGCAGGCGGGACGGCGGTAGCAGCGGCAGCGCGCTTAGCAGCAACGTGTACCGTCGCGAGTGTAACAACGTCGCTAGCACGACGACTGCTACCAGTAGTACTACTACTACTACTACCACTACTACTACTACTGCTACTACTAGTACTACTACTACTACTACTACTACTGCCGCGAGCGCTCGCTACAGCAGGAGGGTGATAAGACCAACCGGCTGCGGCGGTAGTCTCATGTTCAGTAGCAAGAGCAGGCACTGACGCTAAACGAACGCTGTTCCGCGTAGTCTTCTTGTTCTTGAACGCCGCTAGATGTTGTCTTTTGCTCATGGTGGTGCCTGTAGAGAGCAGCAAAAGAATGAGTGAGTGAATGGAGGTTTCCAAGCCCCTTATATACGCCTTCTCGCTTCTAGAGCTAAGCTACTTACCGACCCTGTTCAGCTGCCGCCGGCTGGCCAGCGGCCATTCACAAAGAGAAACAAAAAGACATAAGGCATGACGTTTTCAGCTGGATCCCTTTCCCCCCCCTTTTTTTGAGAGATCGACTGTGATGATGAGCTAAGCCGCTTACCACCCTGTTCAGCAATTCAACGCGCATTAGCTGTATAAAGGGTTAAGCGGTTGCTGCCTGCCGTCGACTGACCGGCGGCGGCCATTCACAAAGACATAAGGTATGACGTTTTCAGCTGGATCCCTTTTTGAGGGATCCACTGTGGTGAGCTAAGCCGCTTACCACCCTGTTCAGCCATTCAGCGCGCGTTAGCTGTATAAAGGATTAACGGTAACGGTGATGAGCTTACAGTGTGTATACAAAAAAAAACTACAGGAGGCGTGTGGCGTGAAGCAGGACCCCCCTAAGACGAACGTGTCTGTCTGTGAGTAGAGGCGTGTGCATGTGGTGAGCGACTTAAGTGTAAGACAAAAATCACCACCTCCTGCCGTGGTGAGTAGACCGGGCCGGCCAGGCGGGCGGGCGGCCGGCTAGTTCAATAGGGAGGGGTGACAGCTGACTAAGGCTGTGCATGAAAAAAAATCCGATTTTCACCTGACCTCTGACGTTTGTTACAATGAATGTCAGAGGGAGGGAGACGTCCTCGGGTAGGGGGTAGGAGGTAAGGCTATGAGTGAGGAAAAAACACCGTTTTCAGCTGGTCTCCACGGATAGCGATGCCACACCCCCTCGTCATCTAAGCTCTTAAGGAGCGGAGCGGCTGAAAAAGCGTCATGCGGACAGGGCGCTAGACAGCTGGAGCGCTGTTGGAAATGGGATTAAACTCCCTCTGTATAAAAAGCTCTCATTTCTGTTGGAAAAAAAACATATCGCCTCTGACCCCAGTAACGGCTACTACCACCACCACCGCCACCACCACCACCACCGCCGCCGCCGCCGCCGCCGCTGCCGCCGCCGCCAAGACGAGACGAGATGTCTCAAGCTATTCCACTTTCAAGCTCGCCTTCACCGCCCGGTGCGCCTGAAAAAAAGTTAATGCGGCTTGACGACGTGAGACGCGACGCGAGGCAGACCGATGATGGGGAGACCCGACAGGTAGGACAGCGGCGGTTAGCCTATAGCGACGCCTTGCTTCGTCAACTAGGTAAAGAGTTGAGCGGCTGTTGGAGAGAGTTGGGCAGTAGCTTAAAAGTCAGCGCCGCCCGTATGGATGCTCTAGTAGAGCGCAGTGTCAAGACACCGGAGGAGCTGTGTACGGCGATGTTCCGAGTGTGGTGGGGTGAAACCCCGCATCGTCATAGATGGGGCGAGCTCGGTCGCGTCTTCACCCGCATTAGACGCATGGAACTGTTGGCTCAGTGGATGGCCCTTCTCCACAGACAGGGGTTGGATTTCGAAAACCCCGACTCGCGCGCGATGCATAAGCACTTGGGCACCCTCGGCAGACGTCTGGGTAGCAGGTGGAAAGAGGTGGGGGACCATTTAAAATTGTCGCCTGAGAGGTTAGATAAGATCGCTGAAGAATGCGAATACGGAGGAAGTCCCGCTGAGTGGGCCTTCCGAGTGTTGAAAATGTGGCAAGATGAAGCTGACGGCGCCGGCGGTACGCCTTTTGAACTCCTTCGAGTGTTGACTGAGGACATGGGAAAGTTTGGCCTCGGCATCGCGATATTACTTGACTTTATCAAGCAAGAAACAACGAGAACGACGGACATGTGAATTGTTGTGTTTTATTTTCATACGTCTTCTTTATTAGTAAGTAAAAAAAAATAAAAAAAATAAAAAATAAAAATATCATAACAATTAAGACGCGCGATCTCTTAAAGTGTCACTTCTTCCTCCAGTCGCAGCTGATCGCCTCATCGCAGCACGTGATAAACAAAAAAAAAACACGAAGAGACACGCTTCTTCCTCTCGAGAGGAAGAAGCGTGTCTCTCGATTGAAAATCTTTTTCTTTCTTAAAAGAGACAAACGCGCCCCTTAGAGTGCCCCCCCCCACCCCACCCCCCCTAGAGTGCCCCCCTCCCCCCCTCCCCCCCCCCACCACTCGCCCCATGCATCCTAAAAGCGCCCCCCTCCCCATGCATGTTAAAAGGGCCCCCCTCCCCCCCTCCCCTCCCCTCTTTCCCCTCCTTCCCCCTTATACACTCTAAAGAACGCTTCTAACTAGTTCAATAAGTCACTTCCAGTCGCTCGTAAAACAATAAAAAATGAAAAAAAAACTTATATCGTGGTGTTTTTTATTAGTTTACCGAAAAAAAATAAGAGACTCGCCTCCTCCTCCAAAAAAAAAGATATCACATTTTAAAGCCCGTGACCCCTTAAAGACGCTCATCTCTTCATTAAGTCGCGTGACGTCACTTCTTCTTCTTCTTCTTCTTCTTCTTCTTCCGGTCACGTGATCAATCAGGTCACTTCCGGTCACGTGATCCTCAATGAGGTCACTTCCGGTTGGCCATTAGGTCATGTGACGTCACTTCCGGTCCCCTAAGTAGGTCAGTAGGTTACCCAGAATGCACCATCCCCTAAGTAGGTCACTTCCGGTCACCAAATGGAGGCCTCTGATTGGCTGCAGGGTTACCCAGAATGCACCACTAATCCCCTAAGTAGGTCACTTCCGGTCACGTGACCAAATGGAGGCCTCTGATTGGCTAACTAGGTCACGTGACGTCACCACTAATCCCCTAAGTAGGTCACTTCCGGTCACGTGACCAAATGGAGGCCTCTGATTGGCTGCATGTCGATTGAGTAATAAACAGTACTTAACTATAGTCCCGTTCCGATACATACTATACTACTCAGGTAGGTGTGGTGACATCTTACTTACTACTCACAGGTAGGTGTGGTGACATCTTACTACTTACAGGTAGGTGTGGTGACATCTTACCCAGCTAGCAAAACTCGTAGTAAATCACGTCATCTCTACATCTTTTCTCAACAGATATTTACTACATTTAGTTACGTCGTATTCTTGGCCTCATGACGTCTTATATGCAAATGGTTTAGACGTCACTCTTCTGACATCTTTTCAATGTAACATAATGATATTAGTATGACCTGCTTTGAAATATTTGAAGGACATCAGAAAGATGCGATATAAAGATGTTAGTAAGTGGAATGATTATAACATTGTGTGAGGTGGGTATATTCCAAAATCATTTTAATTGTGTGGTAATATTTACATCATAAATAAGATACCAGCTGCAGACACATTTTAGACATCATGAAAAGACATGTATCTAACGTCTACCCTATACCTAGAGTAGGACTTCTCCATCAGAAGTAGGTAACATCTAAGGCAATTGATTTAATCAGCACATTTTGCCTCTAGATATCACCAATATTCCTGCAGCGATTTAGCACATTGATCCTAGCACAGAGGCCAAGATGTGATGTCAGCTTATGGTCAGTCTATGGGCTTTGAATAGATTTAGCAACCACAGAAAAGGTGTGCTCGTACTAATATCCTGGTTTTTCGATTAATAATTGTTCTATAGAAACAAAAATAACAGATCATACATTCCAGAGAAAAAGTTATTCAAGTTTCATCTTCTATGTAAATTTATTGTGTTGAATAGATACTCATTTATGGTCAAACTATTGCCAATGTAGATTGAATTCTATTGATATCGGTTAAGGGAGACATCTTGTGTCAAAAGTGTGAACTACTTGAGAGGTAAAGTACAGATGTGTTATAGACATCATAATCTGACCAGCTAAAGATGTACAACATATGTAAAGTATACGTAATGTTGGTGTCAAATCTATCACATTATTTTAGCATTCACCTTAAGGCATGAATTTGACATAAATGTATTATGTGTATAATTTCTCCAAAAAAAGATGCAATATTCTAATCAAGATTTTACCACTCATTACATAAAAGAATTACCACATTCAAACATACAGATGATATCAAATAACTAATGTCTCTTTCACATTGCCATTTAGATGTAAATAACATGTCAGTTTCCTGTCAAACTACTATGTAAAAGGATTTACTCCCTCAAGATGTCGTGATGAGGTCATTTTCATGTATTAACGTGAATATGACCAGTAAAAGACGTGCTTTTTACATAAGGTGCTAGCTGGGTACTTACTACTTACAGGTAGGTGTGGTGACATCTTACTTACTACTCACAGGTAGGTGTGGTGACATCTTACTTACTACTCACAGGTAGGTGTGGTGACATCTTACTTACTACTCACAGTTAGGTGTGGTGACATCTTACTTACTACTTACAGGTAGGTGTGGTGACATCTTACTTACTACTTACAGGTAGGTGTGGTGACATCTTACTTACTACTTACAGGTAGGCGTGGTGACATCTTACTTACTACTCACAGTTAGGTGTGGTGACATCTTACTTACTACTTACAGGTAGGTGTGGTGACATCTTACTTACTACTTACAGGTAGGTGTGGTGACATCTTACTTACTACTTACAGGTAGGCGTGGTGACATCTTACTTACTACTTACAGGTAGGTGTGGTGACATCTTACTTACTACTTACAGGTAGGTGTGGTGACATCTTATACTGCCATATAGCACAGTGTGTCTGTGTGTAGCATACTTAAAAGTAGCCCCAGAAAGTAAGGAGGGATGCAGTGAGGTGTACATAGACCTCCTCTCTAAGATTGCACAGGTTACTGATCTATATGTTTAGCTTAATTTCCTTTTCTTTTTATGATAGATACATTTACGTAGTACCATAATACCAAATCTTCTGAAAGTGGCATGAATATGTGTCCAATATTGTGTAATTATATGTAATCAATAGTGATATATGGTTTATGTAACCAATGTCAGTTAGTGGGAGGTGGACTATAGTTAGTTCCTCCCACACTCCCTAGGGTCTCCCAACCAACCCCCTGTTGTTGGTAACCTGTCAGAGTCCCCACCATTGCCCTCAACAGGGGTTGGATATTTTTCTTTTCACTCTGTTCGATTAATAAAGTGCCTCTTTAACCAAATATATGTGTTTAGGGCTAAGGCAAATGTTATCATAAAGAATATTAATGCAATCATGACGATTTGTAGGAATTATGTACATGATCCAGATCAAAGGAATGTACATTATTCTACGCAGTACAATTTTATAACAGTGTCCTTGAATATGTGTTTTCCTACATTAAAATTCTTGATTTACAGAAAAGAAATGGCCGTACTCCCCATCACCGTGCTGCTACTGAGTGTGCACTGCCTTGGTCTTAGAGCAGACCAGGCAACCTGCCCCATCACAATCCCCCTGGAAGACAGACTCGCAAAGATGGAACTCCTTCTCAAAGTAAGTAAGCTGGTCATTTAACGTGTGACAGACAGCCCTACACACACACCTGCTGCTTCATGGTTCTACCCATTACCCTGGTATAGATGCCCACTACCATCAAGCTTGTCTGGCATTACTATAAGCTTAGCTACCCTGACTGCCCACTTCTGGGAAATGCCTCTGAACTTCGCATCCCCTGTGTCTGTGTATGCATCCTATGTCTCCCCACATTGGAAATGCCTCGGTACCATGTCTCCCAATGTCTGGAAATGCCTGGGTGCCATGTCTCTCCTCATCTGGGAACTACTACTAAAGTCCCTTCTTAACCTTGGCCTACAGAGCCCAGAGCTTATTGTGTTATTGCATGAAAGTTCAGCGCTTATAGTGTTTCTGAGCCTTGTAACATCATGATAAGACCAACTTAAAAATAGAAGAGAGTAAATTAAGGCAAATTTGTTGCAGTCATCACCATCTAATGCAGCACAATTTTGACACAATGTTCTGAAATTTTCATTGTGAACTTTAATCTATATAACTTGAACTCACTCTTCTTCTTAAGGAGCTCAAGGATGGACAGTCAGACATCTTAGCAGTGAGTATTTAATATTCATTTGCTTAATAAATGATTTGCTGATTTTGATTCTGGGTGTAAAAGGAATATCATAGCTATGTCAGTCTGACTAATGCAACCTATATAGAGGCAGTAAACATGATTAGATAGAGCCAGGAGTATCTGGTGTGTGTTTTTGATCTTGACTTTAAATTTGTGTTATTGCAGACTCGATGCCACAATCATACCGGCCCCATTTCCAAAGGTGTGTCATATTAAAATATCTAAAATCTGAGATATAATTGCATAATAGACACAAATAAAATGAAAAAACTTATATTCTAAAGTTATCATTTCAACATCATATATAATCCCTTTTAACACTTTATATGTAGTTGTATCAGTTTGATATAGAATATGTCATCAGATATAATTTGCTTTCCTTTAGATGAAAGTTATTTTACATATATGCAAAGATTTTTGTGTCTTTCAGGTTACAAGGACTGCCAGGCTGCTTATGACGCAGGACACACCACCTCCGGTGTACACAGCATCAAACCAGACGGTGTGAACCTCGTCAATGCCTACTGTGACCAGAGCACTGATGGTGGAGGTTGGACGGTAAGTAACTCAAATGAGAATCACCCAAAATATCTGGTAATGGAGCTCCAGTTTTATAAACACTATTTGTTATTTTGTACCTCAATAAAGTCACACCTTAATTGCTGTCCTTTCCAACTGCCCTATTCTGTAATACGGGACCAGAAATACTTAGCTATTTACAGGATATAATCCTCAGGCTAGGTGGGAAGCGTACCGGGTAACATTAGAGTCACGCATGCCCATAGAATGCGTCTTCCGGTTTCTTGTTCAATTCGGCCATTCCTCAAAGAGTCACAGAAGCATCAGGTCGTCGGCTCTTTGTTGATTAAGGGACTTACTACCTTATTCATGTGTGTTTTATGCCCTTTCTCATCATTACAACTGGCCAACTTACTCATAATGACAGCAAAGACTGTTACTTAATTTCTAAAAGTTTGCGCTGATTTTAGGTATTTCAGCGCAGGATGGACGGGTCTGTAGACTTCTACCGCGGCTGGTCGGACTACCAGAAGGGGTTCGGGAATCCGTCTGGTGAATACTGGCTTGGTAACGACCTCATCCACGCCCTGACTGCTGACCACAAACAGAAGCTGAGGGTGGATCTGCAACTTGGGAGTCAAACAGCTGTTGCCAAATACGACAAGTTCTGGATAGACGATAAGACCAATAACTACAAACTGACCGTCAGTGGGTATGCTGGGACCGCAGGTGTGTTACCTGACAATTTCACACTGTTATACTTGAGTACAATTTATACTGTGTTGTATACCTATACTTGCATGACCATGATCCGTGTAGCATGGGACAGGCACACACCTATACTTAATCTTTTACAAACAGTTCTGCATTGAGTATGAAAATATGTCTAATGTTCTATAAAAGATATCATAGTCTTTCCTGCTTAGGTTATACCAAAGCCTGACTAGAATGGAAGCCGACGTGTGCCATACTAGATATGAACCTTGTCTTTTACTGAAATAGACGTACATGTCATGACAGAGTAGCTATGCATACTGCGTATTCAATTGCGCAATTAAGTGAGGTAGGGAGCGAGAGAGGGTGCAAGTGAGGGAGTGAGGAAGTGAGTGAGTATCTGATTGAGTGAGAGAGGGAGCAAGTGAGTGACGGAGTCAGGGAGGGAGTGAGTGAGAGAGGGACCTCGAGGAAGGGGTGAAGGAGTGACAAGGCACATGAGTGAGGTAGGGAGAGAGAGAGGGGGGAAGGAAGAAAAGAACAAAGGACGGAAAAGGGAAGGAAAAAAGGAAGGAAGGAGGGGATGGAGTGAGTGACTGAGTGACTGACTGAGCGAGTAACAGAGGAAGGCCGGGGAGGAAGGAAGGTAGTGGGGAAGGACAGCTCCAGAGAGACATGGTTCAAGAGGGTGAGTCAGGGTGAGTGGGAAGTGGTGGAGTAGGGGGCCCGGGGGCCTTGCTGACCCTTTAAATGTGTATTAGCCTCATTGGGTAGGCATGGTGCATTATCGAAAAACTGATGCGTTACTCATCAGGCCTTCAATCAGTATCAATCATTAAAATGTGCAGTACATCTAGGCATTATTCATTTTGTAAAGGCGTTTCCATAGAGACCAGTGGCAGCGATACGATCCAGACAGACCCTGACCACTTTCTGAGTGGTCTCCCTTTAAGGGCCTCATTATACCTCAACTTAGGCTTCTTGTGTTTATTGCTACGAAACAATAGTGCATCATGCAGACCCGACTAGAGTGTATCAGATTCATTATGCATCATTACAAAACTGGTGAAAGGGCTACAGTTATGCATATATTAACCTGTGGCGACAAATGAGCATGGGGAAATTAAAGAACCAGAGGGAGCCCGACTGTGGGTTAGGGAAGGACCAGGCTTAAAGGATGTGTGTCAGAAACCATGATGTAGAAAATGACAGACAGGCAGAGTGATGTTCCCCAGTTAACTTAGATGCAGTATGTATACTTACTATGTCCAGATATGGCCATATTTCAGTGAGAGGCAGAGTGCATCTAGTGTGGCACACATTGGCTTCCGTAATAGATATGTTCCCATAAAAATGACTGCACCACTTCTATTGGCCCACATGAATATGATTCTTGAGAAAACTGTGGGCAGAGACACTAAACTACTTGCCATTGGCTCCTGGGCCAGCATTAAAGTCTACCCCTGTTACACTACACTCAATGGTGTGTAACTATTTACAGATCTAGGCCATATGTACATGGAATTTTATGAAAGGTAATTTAATCTTAAGTGTTTGCTAGTAATACAAACATATGGTGAAGGTGACTGAGTCTGTGTATTTGATGTTTCAGGAGATTCCCTGGCCTACCATAATGGCAAGCCTTTTACTACCCATGACCAGGACAATGATGGTTCTGGTTTGAACTGTGCACAGACCTACTCAGGTGCCTGGTGGTACCACAGCTGCCACCACTCCAACCTCAATGGGCGGTATGGTGTCAACAGTACTAAAGGAGTCAACTGGTACAGCTGGAATCACTTCACCTCCTGCCTGTCAGGCACCAGGATGATGATAAAGCCAAGTTAAACACCTATTCTATCGAGCAGACACTTCATGACACCACACAGAACAAATAATCACATCACTTCACTATCAGTGCCTTTGTTAGATATTCTAAGTGTTAATAAGTAACTGTGTGTGTTGCAAGGAGACTTAAACTGACTTATAGCATCATTTAATGGTCTGTACCTCTGCATTGTGACTATCACTGAATATTGCCCAATTATTGTTTTGTATCCTTAAGTCAAAATAAAAGCCTTGAGACTGTCTCTATGTGTTCTTTGTATCCCTCACAATCACACAGTGACCCTTTTATAGATCTACTCTAAATAACGTATTGAATCGGCCTAGTGAACCTGACAAAGTGATTATTTCAAATTCTCTTGGAAGTCGTTTTTCATATAATATGAGGAACATGCAATTTCAATCGTCTTAGGTATGATTTATAATACAAAACGAGTTTTTGAAAGTATTTTCTTTTAGATATGGGGATTTTACAAAAATCCATTAGACTTGATACGATTGATGATGTCAATGAAATGTTCAATCAATATCATTACAACGCATATTCAATTATGGCATACAGGCAAAAGGATAGTACAGAATAAGTACAGAGTTCTTCAAGACAGTATCTAGTGAACATGACACACATAATACATTATAGGATATCAGATATCTTTATAAACGATCTTCTATTCACTGGACCTTTTTGGCCAGCAACAAAAAAAATTACTGAAGACTTTATTTAATTTTTAGATACATTAGTATGAGTTTGTTTGCCGATACAATGCATCAAGCTAAGTTATATGGTGATACAAAGGACTTCTTTCTGACTTCTAAGGAATCCATCCACCTCAGACATGCAAACAGTGCCTGAACAGGATAGCCAGTGCACATTAGAACTGGAAAGCGCACTCCTATGACCTCATACAAAAAGAAAGGATATGGAATTAGATGGTGGCTGTTCACATTGTGCGCAGTTGATTTACATCATGAAAAGAAGAGTTTACATTGTGAAATATATTAGAAACACACTTAATTTTAGAACAACAAAAGACAATGATAAAACAAATGGATTACTTAAAGGGGCATTCTCACCACTCGCAACTCACCACATAGCAGACTAGAACATTACCAGAATTATGAGTGGGATATGCTTGGTGATTATGCCACTTTAATAGCTTAGCAGGCACTTGGACTGGTCAGCTGTGGGCTGGGCCTCGTGCCTTAGCCAGATGCCCCACTGACGACAAGGATCTAATCACCTGATTTATTCTCAAATTGTATACATTTCACTGTGTATGATTATAGCGTCAGAACTGCCCAAATATCTGGTAGTGGAGCTCCAATTTTATAAACACTATTTGTTATTTTGTACCTCAATAAAGTCGCCATCTATCACACCTGAAAGCTTGACTGTCATGGTTGAAGTGAGGCCAAAAGCATATTTGGATATAGTTCAGTTTTGTTTCACAAGAGGGCTCTTAAGGGATGGGAGCTCAGCTCTTACAGGCACAAGATAAGGTGAATATGTTGTAGCTGGACACTGCTCATGGTCCCCTGTCCAAACACTGTTGCCCTCCGGTGGAACTGTTATTTTAGTCTATGTATGGAAAATGCTGAACTTATTCCCTGATGGCCCAGCTTTAATTGCTGTCCTTTCCAGTAATACAGAGGGTTATAACCCGATCCGCCACAATGCAGACTCGCTCATACAGTACCTTTATCCCCTATAAGTGCTCCAAATGGGACTGGTGGAACTGCTATAAGGCTCCAAATGGGACTGGTGGAACTGCTATAAGGCTCCAAATGGGACTGGTGGAGTTGCTATAAGGGCTCCAAATGGGACTGGTGGAACTGCTATAAGGCTCCAAATGGGACTGGTGGAACTGCTATAAGGGCTCCAAATGGGACTGGTGGAACTGCTATAAGTGCTCCAAATGGGACTGGTGGAACTGCTATAAGGCTCCAAATGGGACTGGTGGAACTGCTATAAGTGCTCTAAATGAGACTGGTGGAACTGCTATAAGGCTCCAAATGGGACTGGTGGAACTGCTATAAGGCTCCAAATGGGACTGGTGGAACTGCTATAAGGGCTCCAAATGGGACTGGTGGAACTAGTATAAGGGCTCCAAATGGGACTGGTGGAACTGCTATAAGGCTCCAAATGGGACCGGTGGAACTGCTATAAGGCTCCAAATGGGACCGGTGGAACTGCTATCAGGCTCCAAATGGGACCGGTGGAACTGCTATAAGGCTCCAAATGGGACTGGTGGAACTGCTAAAAGGGCTCCAAATGGGACTGGTGGAACTGCTATAAGGGGTCCAAATGGGACTGGTGGAACTACTATAAGGCTCCAAATGGGACTGGTGGAACTGCTATAAGGGGTCCAAATGGGACTGGTGGAACTACTATAAGGCTCCAAATGGGACTGGTGGAACTGCTATAAGGGGTCCAAATGGGACTGGTGGAACTGCTATAAGGCTCCAAATGGGACTGGTGGAACTGCTATAAGGGGTCCAAATGGGACTGGTGGAACTGCTATAAGGGGTCCAAATGGGACTGGTGGAACTACTATAAGGCTCCAAATGGGACTGGTGGAACTGCTATAAGGGGTCCAAATGGGACTGGTGGAACTACTATAAGGCTCCAAATGGGACTGGTGGAACTGCTATAAGGGGTCCAAATGGGACTGGTGGAACTGCTATAAGGCTCCAAATGGGACTGGTGGAACTGCTATAAGGGGTCCAAATGGGACTGGTGGAACTGCTATAAGGGGTCCAAATGGGACTGGTGGAACTACTATAAGGCTCCAAATGGGACTGGTGGAACTGCTATAAGGGGTCCAAATGGGACTGGTGGAACTACTATAAGGCTCCAAATGGGACTGGTGGAACTGCTATAGGTGCTCCAAATGGGACTGGTGGAACTGCTTTAGGTGCTCCAAATGGGACTGGTGGAACTGCTTTAGGTGCTCCAAATGGGACTGGTGGAACTGCTTTAGGTGCTCCAAATGAGACTGGTGGAACTGCTATAAGTTCTCCAAATGGGACTGGTGGAACTGCTATAGGGCTCCAAATGAGACTGGTGGAACTGCTATAAGGCTCCAAATGGGACTGGTGGAACTGCTATAAGTGCTCCAAATGGGACTGGTGGAACTGCTATAAGTGCTCCAAATGGGACTGGTGGAACTGCTATAAGTGCTCCAAATGGGACTGGTGGAACTACTATAAGGCTCCAAATGGGACTGGTGGAACTGCTATAAGGCTCCAAATGGGACTGGTGGAACTACTATAAGGGCTCCAAATGGGACTGGTGGAACTGCTATAAGGGCTCCAAATGGGACTGGTGGAACCGCTATAAGGCTCCAAATGGGACTGGTGGAACTGCTTCATCTAGATCAATACTTCCTGCAAGGCTGTGCACATGGACTGGTGTACATATATGATTGGTCAACTCCTGAAGAGAAGTAATTCAAACAAGTTTTTCATTTGAGTTTGCCCGACTCTACTATTATAGAGTCTGGGCCTGAGACTGTCATGATGTTTTTGGCCCGGGGGAGGGGGTACTCAAATTCTATTTGACACGGGTGTGCTGGCCCTTTAACAACCCTTACCCTTGGTGAAGGGGATTTTGGTCAGAAGTGACCCTTGGTGACGGGGATTTTTGTGAAAGTGACCCTTGCTGAGGGGGATTTTTGACAAAAGTGACCATTTTTGGGGGGATTTAGTTGAAATCTCCGAAAAGTGACCCTTGGTAAGGGGGATTTTGGTGAAAATTGACCCTTGGTGAGGGGGATTTTGGTGAAAAGCAGACCCTTGGTGAGGGGGATTTTGCTCAAAAAGTACCCTTCCCAGTCGCACACCTGTGTATACAAAATATACCAAATACCCCTCCTGGGGTTTTTGGCAGTCTCCTGCCAGACGGCATGTAGGCAGAGACACCTGTATTTGGGACGCTGAACCATGGAGGGAACCTGGCTCCCCCTGCAGGATACCATGTGCACTAACCCCAGGTTGGGAACCTGAGGTCTCATGGACCTAGATACCGAGTACATCGTATAAGCTGCCAAAGCTAACCTGTTGCATTGAAATAATCCGCTAACAAATACTGTAAATTCATATATTGAAGCCGCAGCTTGTACGTGAGTCAGATCACCAGTGCAGCTTACAGGATTGCCACAGGAGTCAGGTGCGGCTTATACACAAGTCAGACTTATCAGGAGTATTTATGGCACTCTCGATTCAGGACAGAAAAACACGGCGCAGTGAATATTAGGTATGGCGGCTCAGAGAAACTTCCAGATACCTTTCCTCCAGGAGGACAAACAAATTATATAGAATTACTTTCTGTCCTGAATCAAGTCTATTTGTAACCGGATTAGTTCGATGCAACAGGTTAACTTTCAGAGCCTATAGTGCCCCAACACTATCCCTGGAAAGAATACATGTGTGGTGGTTCTAGTTTATGTCAAAGAGGACACGAAACGGCAGTTTTAAAGTGTGAAGTAAAAAGGACGTTTTCTTTTTATTATTATCCAAACTTAAGGTGTAGAAAAAGGCCTAAGCTCAACAGCAAGGCAGAGAGTGCATCATCAGCAGGTAGTATTAAGATACATGGCTTCCCGAGCAGGGATGTGGGGAGTCAGCCGGGGCTGCACTGACTGATGTACCTAGGTGGAGTGGGGTCTTATATACCCTCAAATCCGGTATTTCCGGGTGTGGTCATTTTTTTAACAACAGGGGGGGTTGGTGGATTTTGGGGGACCAAAAGGATTTGGACACTTTGAAGGGGGGGGACCAAAAAAATTACACCCCATTTTAGCGAAAAAGTCAGTATGTTACTATAGCTCAAAGGGGTCGGCTGCGCTCATTTTCAACCTGCCTAGGGGGGACCGAAAAAAATTGAGACCCGCACTATGTTAAAATCTACCGACCCCCCCCCTGTTGTTAAAAAAAGACCCGCTCCCTAAAGGTTATATACCGGATTTTCAGTTTCCGCCTTAGTGCGTTGCGTCACAACCGAGAGACAGCACTGAATGTCTGGCCTGAATGCACACAAGGTACTAATACCTGTCAGCCCTTATGTCCAACTGCATGGACATCTGTCTGACCAGCCATAACCCTACCCAGAGGTCATCTTGGTGTTCTAGGCAGCCTGTATAATAAGGAGCCTGCATTTGTGAACTGTAATCAAAGGAGTTTGCAATTGTATGGAAGAATAAGCATTGAGTGGTTTTAAGATTTAGACTGCATTAGGGAAGTGGTTATTCATTAATGTGTTCGGGTTCCCAATCGCCGGGTCAGCTGTTTGAACTATAGTAATGCGCTGGCCTTTTCAATGAAAATAAGCATAGTTTTCTACATCCCCCCTCCCTTTTGGAGAAGGTCAACTCGTTTTTTACCCACCACCCCCCTGTAATTGATAAATGAACAGCCCATCCTGATTCAGCTTCTGAGAGTGTAGTATGAGACAGGCACAGAGCCTGACAGCAGGCTGTGAGCTAAACACGGCGTGACTTGGTCACAGTTGGCTGGCCACCTCTTAAGGGAGTGGTAATTTTTTAACAACAGAGGGGTGGGTTGGTGGATTTTCACGTGAGCGAGTCAGAATTTTTTTGGTCCCCCCCACCGGAGGGGTCGAAACATTTTTGGTACCCCCCCTCAGGCAGGTTGAAATTGATCTTGGCTTACCCCTTTGAGCTATAGTAATGCGTGGCCTTTTTTTCTGTTTTTTTGCCCCCCCCCCTCAAGAGGGGTCCAAATTTTTTTGGTCCCTCCCCTTCAAGGGGTCCAAATTTTTTTGGTCCCCCCAAATCCATCAACCTCCCCCCCCCCCCCCCTGTTGTTAAAAAATGACCACTCCTTAATCCCATTTCACTGTACTCTTCTTAATTTTTATAAACACATTTATACTTCCCATCCGAAGGAGACCGATATATTACATGTATAGTGAATTTAGTATATCAGCGTCGGTAATGCAACAACATGCATATTGACGACTTTTGCAAATCCATGAATAATTGATTATTGAGATACAGCAGAAACTGACCAATCAGACGCTGGCAGCTGCTGCAGCAGATGCATCTGCTGCTTTTCAAGATGGCTGACCTGGAAGTGTATCTGGGATACACATTGAGAAGAAGTGTATCTGGGATACACAAGGGGATCGAGTGTATCTGGGATACACTTGGAGACTGAAGTGTATCCCAGAAACACTTGTACACTAGGGGATGGAAGTGTATCTGGGATACACTAAAGGACAGTAGTGTATCTGGGATACACTAAAGGACAGTAGTGTATCTGGGATACACTCATTAGGAATACGAGAAATGTGGGCTCTTGAATCATATAAGGTGATCATCATGCATTGTCTACCCAGTGCTGTACGATCATGGGTAGATCGTGGCAATCTGTATTTAAGTTGTGAGTGGTCAATAAAGAAGTTGAAACTTCCATCCTCTAGTGCATCCCAGATCCACTTCTGTCCCCTTGTGTATCCCAGATACACTCCCAGCAAACACGCCTTTACCGGGCCAGTACTGACATTGTACTAGCAAGTACTGGTAGTAATGACCCAGCACTGCCAATAGCATGCCACTTCTTTGCCTTTTCTTCCTCCATGTAACGGGTCACTAGTGGCAATGTACCGGTAGCCATTACCCAGATGCCTGTATTGGCCCGGTACTTTCAATCTGACTAAATTAGTTCCCAATAACACCACTTGATGTCACCATTGCATGTCTTATGAGATATATGGCCCATGTGTATATTTGTTACTCAATAATCTTGGTTCACATTGCCTCAACAAGTTGAAAATTAGCTTATGATGAAAAAAATATCACTGGAAATCTACATAATTCAATATTATGAATTTAATATGGTCAGTTATTGGCTAACAAAGAGCTTTTCATTATAAACGCCTCATGTTTGCATTTTTAAGATATATCTTATACTGGTAGCTACGCTGTGGCATATGTGGATGAGATTGGTCTCCTTCACTCCTGGTTGTTAAAACAAGTTGAGGAAAGATGTTTGACAGGTCACTTATTTTAAACACTATGTATGTGTAAGCATCATTTAAACCCTCGTCAAGATTGATTGTTGCAAATAAACACGTCCAAAAAAAAAAAAAAAAAATGTGTGCAGGATGTGCGATGGGTGGCAATATAATGTATTTTGTCTCAATTATATAACTCATAATACATGTACAGGGTATGATTAATACTGGCCAGATTCTTGGTATACAGTTCTGGGCCAGTATTGGCCCAGTACTGGCCCAGTATAGGCTCAGTACTGCGCTGTTTATGGCACACTGTACTGGGCCAGTATTGGCATGCCAGCATTGGCCCAGTACTGGCCCAATATACGCCCAGTACTGGGCCGACTATGGCACACTGTACTGGCCTGGTGTCGCCCCTATTTGCATTTCTGTACTGGACCAGAACCATTTTGGCAACACCGGCCCAGTACCGTTGCCGGCATAGGGCCAGCACTGGCCCATTAAAGGTGTGTTTGCTGGGCTTACAACCCCAAGTGTATCCCAGATACACTTCCTCCTTTAGTGTATCCCAGATACACTTCCTCCTTTAGTGTATCCCAGATACACTTCCTCCTTTAGTGTATCCCAGATACACTTCCTCCTTTAGTGTATCCCAGATACACTTCCTCCTTTAGTGTATCCCAGATACACTTCCTCCTTTAGTGTATCCCAGATACACTTCCTCCTTTAGTGTATCCCAGATACACTTCCTCCTTTAGTGTATCCCAGATACACTTCCTCCTTTAGTGTATCCCAGATACACTTTCGGTCAGCCATCTTTGATAGCAGCAGATGCATCTGCGGCAGCAGGTGCTGGCTCCTGATTGGTCAGATTGTTGTGTATCTGAGGTACACTACTGGAAGTATATCTCAGGTGCACAGAAAGCTGGTCAACATCGGCCCCACTGCGTGGGGCTGTGTGGGGCAGCAAAACTATTGACAGCCAGCCTGTGGGCTCCCTACCCCATATCCTTTACAATCACAACAAGAAACACGCAGGGAAGATTAAAAGGTGTTTTATTTCACCCTGAGTACACACAATCCGTGCACCTCTAACCAGGAAGTATAACTAGTGGGATTTCTGCAGAAAGTCCACAAAGCACTTCCCTACCAGGGTAGTTATCTACCCACCTAAAGTTACTGCAGTCTTCCTCTAAGAGTTACTCAGTTATAATGTTTTATAATAATCTATATATATATAGCATCTAAACGAGCTAATAAAGTCGGCATGATGCATGAATGTAGCACTAGCTAGTTATTTCTAGGACTGCGTTTATAGTGACCAAGTACATTTGCAGCTTTCAATGGGTTAAGTTTTGCATGTGGTGTCCTGTACAGTTTAACTCTTTAAACCCGCAGGTCTCGGTACCCCTCCACCGACAGTCAGGGCGCAGTCGGGACAGGTACTCAGCCCTATTTATAGGAGAGCTGGGGCTTTAAGGACCACATAGTGCTTTAACGAAGATTACCCTTTTGTCATCATGATGGATTAATACAGCCTTGAGGTGTGATAGGATCACTGTAGGGTCAGCATTCTTTGTTACCAGGTTAGGCCTTAAGTGGATACCTATGCCAATATGTGTTAGCTTTTATCAAAGAAGTGTACAAACAATAATATGATACATAGAATGATGAGAAACTTTTTTGTTGAGTGGTCTCAACATAAAGGCTGCATAAAATCACATTTCTGAAGCTGAAGTTGATTAAACCAGGCTGCCAGGGACACATCGTGACTCGGACACAGTTGACTGACGGTTCTCCGTCACATTTCATTGCACTCTTTTTGATTTGTATATACACTTTTATACCTCTCAGTTCTATTTATATATACCGTAAAACCATGTGCATCAGTCTAACTTGTGTATTAGCTGCAGCTAGACTTAAGGAATATGCTATCAGCATCACATGAAGTCTGATTATGCCGACTTTAGTACTGTAGTATACATCTAAACACTTGTCTATAAGTCACATCCTGGCTTTGTATGGGTGGACCTAAATTAGGCTCATCATTCCCTCAAACTGGTGGACGACTTAGAGGGGAGGCCTGCAGGAGTTAACTGTGTATAAAGTACCTCAACCATGGAGAAGCAGAGTACACCAGAGTGGAGACACGAGTTAGTAAACTGTGACAGCGGGGTAGGTAGGAGACAGGGGTAGCCTACAGCAGGCAGTGACCAGTCACCCATGGAGGAGGGGTAGGTAGCAGACAGGGGTAACCTGCAGCAGGCAGTGACCAGCCACCCATGGAGGAGGGGTAGGTAGCAGACAGTGGCAGGGGAGTATCACTGTAGGACATCCAGCCTGCTGCTGAAGACGTGCAGCACACAGAGCAGGAAACAGAGGTAGAAGAAGTAGTCTAAGGTAGGTTTTATAGATACAACTTAACTAAAGTTTTAACATGACATATTATCAAGCTAAAGTATATTTTTCCATGAATAATCTACCCCTTAGATTACCCTAGTTGAGTTATAGTGCCTTAATATCATGTCATCAGAAGGTTACTGATGCATTGCTGGGAATAGATAGCTTAATGCGGGAATCCACTGAGGCAAAATCCGTCGGATTGGATGGACCTCACAATGTTAAACCTATGGACAAATCTTGTCCGATACGACAGATTTACCTCAGTGGATTCACCCCTTTAGGGAGTGGTCATTTGTTATCAACAGGGCGGTTTTTTACTCTTTTTAGAAAAAAATAATTTCAGCGGGGACCAACAGAATTTCCACCGACCCCCCTGTTGTTAAAAAATGACCACTCCCTTAGGTAGACCTTACCAGATTGGGAGATACTTAAAGGATCAGTGTGAAGGCATGTGTCAGTGGAAGTATGCCTGTCCTGTCATATAAAGTACCTCAGCTACTGCTCAGGGCAATCTATCCTTTAATTATAGAAAGTTAGGTGGGCAGCCTATAATGAATATCAACAGAATCTCCTATTATTGACCAAGCATTTGAAATAAAGAAAGGGCCTGGTTGTTCGGTAACGACAGATGGGGGTTGAAGGAATTGGGCTCATACAAACAAACTCAAGCTGTGGGTGATCTTGGCCTTATCATTATATTTTATGATGTATGTGATATTACTGTACACAACCATCTGTACTAGATGGTGCCAGCACTACTCACTGCAGGTCCCTTCATACTCTGACTATTATGATTACTCCCCTTAATAAAAGTATGACCACTCCCTATTTCAAAGTTTCATGTATCGGTTAAACGTCATGCATTCAGTATATAGTGAGTCTGAGGTTGGCTTATTCCTGTGTGCTTAATTAGTGATGTATAGATGTCACAGAGTTCAGGGGATATGGGGCACAACACCATTTGTATTTTTCTTTTTTCCTTAAAAAAAGTTCAGAAAAGTGTTTACATTTAAGGGGTGTACAAAGATAAATAACAATAGGGCATAATACTTAAAGCGTTTTACTCTTTCTTTTTTCTTACACGATCATACATCAAAAAAGTACTGCCTCATAATATGGTGAACTTGGGGAATACAAATATAAGTATCTTGGCACAAGGAAAATGGTCGCTGCACCTGACTTCTATTATTTATGCTGAGTCCCTACAATGTCGCGTGTGCGTATTTAGTGGTCAGGGGAAATAGGGCATAACACTTAACGTATTTTACTCCTTCATTTTTCGTACATGATCATACATCAAAAAAGTACTGCCTTAGATAGAGATACACATAAAATGGTGAACTTGGGGAATACAAAGATAAATAACTCTGCACAAGGAAGATGGTGGCTGCACCTGACTTTTATTATTTATGCTGATATTATTCAGTGTAATGAACTTCACAACTTTGGCCAGGAAGAAACATTAATTCTAAGGGACAAGATGGCTGCCACAATAGGGTGACCCTACATGGCTAGATAGGGGATGGGTGTCAGAGTGGGAGGAGGGGGGGGGGCTCTAGAATGAGGACACACCTTTTAATGTATGGTAAGCCAAGTCTGCAATGTTCACACTTTCAACAGAAATAACAGTATTCAAACAGCTATGACATGCCAACAAATCTGACATCGAGGGGGGGGATGCTCATACCCCAACCTGCTTTAGGAAATGGCTGTACCCCATGTCACTAGGTCTTATTTCCCATGTAGATCTTATGGTTCAATATGCCCAGGTGGTCAACGTGCCCCTTTCTCCCCTACAGTAGTACTAGGCTAGCAATTTTAAGAGCCTTTGCAGCTTGTAGCATTTGTCACAGTTAGGAGTGTGCCTTATGCTGATATGCTAGTTTAGCTTATATACAGTGATTTAATACTTACAGAGCAATCCTATTGTACTCAATTGTTATTTTGTATTAAATGTATAATCCAATTTGAAAACAATTAAATGTGACCATTTGTATCAAGGTTGAGCTTGTTTGGGGATATGGAATTAAATTCATGGTCAATCACAGGCACACATATTACTGATACTGATATTAATGTAACAATTAAATGGAATGATTTCAGTAAAGAGATAAGTAAACCACAAATCCTACTATATAGAAATGTCACCTCTGACATGTATTACAGGTTCCTACAATGATGAAGCCTGGTTACGAAGGGGAGTACCTGAACACACAGGTAGACATTGCCAGTTGTGATGATGTTAAAGTGGATGGACATGAGTATGATTATATCGACGTCCATGTAATTGTACCAAAGGACGGCCATCACTATGAACATCTGCAGCCCATAGCATCAGGTCAGGCAGGCCCAGAGCTGGACAGTAGCCGTAGCAGACAGCCACCTACAGCCCCTACACCCCCCACCCCTGTACAGCCAGCAGGGTCTGCTGCTGGTGGGACCCACAACCATGGCTGCAGACGCTCCTCGTGCTGGAGGTGGGCCATACTGGTCGCTGTGCTCATTATTACGGCTACGCTCATCGCAATACTTGCAGTCATGCTGACATGTGAGTTTTACTACCAGGACAGCTTTAATTCAAGTATTGATCTTTGAAAACTTCTCTTTTTTCACCTCATGAATTTAATGCTCATACAACATAGTATCTTCTGCTCTGATTATCAACCTTTAACTGGACCTAGTCAGTGGGAACCCATGATACTTATCCTAATTGAATGACAATAAAAAAAGATATACATTATCAAGCTTTTCCATGAGAAAATCTTTGAATGGGTTGAATTGATGGTACATTTTCAAAGTTAGTGCCATTCAAGTATTAACGGCAACCTCAAACTTACCCTGTACACATCCCACTCTGCCTATTGCAGCTTCTACCAGTTCCACAGCTACAAGTTCAAGTATTGATGTGTGAAAACTTCTTTTCATCCCATGAATCTTAATGCTCATAAACTTGCCATTCAACATTCAACATTCAACAGTATCTTCTGCTCTGATTATCAACCTTTAAATGGACCTTGCTTTAGTCAGTGGTAGCCCATGATACTTATCCTAATTCAAGGACTATAGTGAAGCTATTACAGAAAAAAAGATATATATATAATCAAGCTTTTCCATGGGAGAATCTTTGCATGGGTTGAATTGATGTATCCACTCTGACTATATGATGGTACATTTTCAAAGTTAGTGCCACTCAAGCATTAACTGAAACCTCAAACTTACCCTGTACACATCCCACTCTGCCTATTGCAGCTTCTACAACGTCCATGCCAGCTACAAGTAACAAGACAACAACTACCACCAGTACACCCAACCTGCCTGCCACAAATAGCATCACAACCACAACAGTCCGTGAGTTTTCCACAGATTTGTCTTTCCTAAGGCATACACACAGGAGTGACTGTAAAAGTGGTGTGTAATGTCTTAGAGGTGAGGCAGGGAACTACTACACTGCCACCTACAAGCAGTGTCATCAGACTCAGAGTTATTATGCCCTCACCACCAGGTTTTGAAATCCCACATCTATCCCTTAAACCCTTAGTTAGAGTATCTGATACTCCCGTCTTGTTAATCACTGTACTCACAAGTACCAGGGTACTCAGAAGTATTTTCTAGCAGAACTGACTCTCCGATACTTATTCATGTGAAAAAAGCTATTCAATTAATTTATTATTGCTCATCATATCCAGTCCATGCAGTTTAAAAATCTGTTAACCCACAGCAGCTGCTCAGTGTAATACACTGGTTTCATTTCTGGTGATGAAATTACGAAAATTCTAAGATTCAAAAGGCAATTGGTGCGCCCTCTTGTCTTACAATCATGTTATACCTTCCTGCCATTAGTGCCTCTATACTGAAACATGTTCCCTTTCACTATCAGCTCCAACAAACTGCCAACAGGTCTACACTAATGTAGGGAGGACTTCTGGGGTGTACAGCATCTATCCCGACGGCCAGAACCAGGTGCGGGTGTACTGTGAGCAGACTCTTAGAGGTGGGGGCTGGACGGTAAGTGAAGTACAGTAATAAACTTACAGGAACACAATAGACCCAAAAATATTGGTAATGTTACAACCCCAAGGTTTCAAATAATGATCCCAAAGATACTACATCATCTCCTGGCAGTAAATATAAAGGGATCCTAATGTGTGGTGTACATAAAAATGTTGCACACAGTGGTTTAGTATTTATGTTATTCATATGATTTCTCTTAATCTTCAAAACATGAGCAGAATCTAAACAAAATTGAACCTCAAAGTGCTTCAAGCTTTGAAAGCTTTGAGTGGCTAGAACTGGTCTAATTCTACAGTATGCATGACCTTCTCTACATAGGATTAGTCAATAGTTTGTTATTTTTCTGCTTCTACAGGTGTTTCAGAGACGTCTGGATGGGAGTCTAAACTTTTACCTCACGTGGGCTGCATACAAGCGGGGGTTTGGGGACCCATCCGGTGAATACTGGGTGGGTAACGATAACCTACACCTGCTGACTGCTAACAATGACACCCAGCTGCTGGTGGAGCTGCAGTATGGGAGTGAGACACTCTTTGCCCCGTACGCAGAGTTCTGGGTTCTGGGAGAGGATCAGCTGTACCGCCTCCATGTAGCAGGGTACACTGGAGAAGACCCCCCAGGTAGGTTTACTGTCCTGTACACAGAGTTCTGGGTGCTGGGTTTAGCTGTACCGCCTCCATGTAGCAGGGTACACTGGATGGAACCCCCCAGGTAGGTTTACTATCCTGTACACAGAGTTCTGGGTGCTGGGTTTAGCTATACCACCTCCATGTAGCAGGGTACACTGGAGGAGACCCCCCAGGTAGGTTTACTGTCCTGTACACAGAGTTCTGGGTGCTGGGTTTAGCTATACCACCTCCATGTAGCAGGGTACACTGGAGGAGACCCCCCAGGTAGGTTTACTGTCCTGTACACAGAGTTCTGGGTGCCGGGTTTAGCTGTACCGCCTCCATGTAGCAGGGTACACTGGAGGAGACCCCCCAGGTAGGTTTACTGTCCTGTACACAGAGTTCTGGGTGCCGGGTTTAGCTGTACCGCCTCCATGTAGCAGGGTACACTGGATGGAACCCCCCAGGTAGGTTTACTGTCCTGTACACAGAGTTCTGGGTGCTGGGAGAGGATCAGCTGTACCGCCTCCATGTAGCAGGGTACACTGGTGGAGACCCCCCAGGTAGGTTTACTGTCCTGTACACAGAGTTCTGGGTGCTGGGTTTAGCTGTACCGCCTCCATGTAGCAGGGTACACTGGAGGGAACCCCCCAGGTAGGTTTACTGTCCTGTACATAGAGTTCTGGGTGCTGGGTTTAGCTGTACCTGAGTCTGTGTGTCATGTTTACACCCATCAGGTGACTGAGTCTGTGCGTCATGTTTACACCCATCAGGTGACTGAGTCTGTGTGTCATGTTTACACCCATCAGGTGACTGAGTCTGTGTGTCATGTTTACACCCATCAGGTGACTGAGTCTGTGTGTCATGTTTACACCCATCAGGTGACTGAGTCTGTGTGTCATGTTTACACCCATCAGGTGACTGAGTCTGTGTGTCATGTTTACACCCATCAGGTGACTGAGTCTGTGTGTCATGTTTACACCCATCAGGTGACTGAGTCTGTGCGTCATGTTTACACCCATCAGGTGACTGAGTCTGTGCGTCATGTTTACACCCATCAGGTGACTGAGTCTGTGCGTCATGTTTACACCCATCAGGTGACTGAGTCTGTGCGTCATGTTTACACCCATCAGGTGACTGAGTCTGTGCGTCATGTTTACACCCATCAGGTGACTGAGTCTGTGCGTCATGTTTACACCCATCAGGTGACTGAGTCTGTGCGTCATGTTTACACCCATCAGGTGACTGAGTCTGTGTGTCATGTTTACACCCATCAGGTGACTGAGTCTGTGTGTCATGTTTACACCCATCAGGTGACTGAGTCTGTGTGTCATGTTTACACCCATCAGGTGACTGAGTCTGTGCGTCATGTTTACACCCATCAGGTGACTGAGTCTGTGCGTCATGTTTACACCCATCAGGTGACTGAGTCTGTGCGTCATGTTTACACCCATCAGGTGACTGAGTCTGTGCGTCATGTTTACACCCATCAGGTGACTGAGTCTGTGCGTCATGTTTACACCCATCAGGTGACTGAGTCTGTGCGTCATGTTTACACCCATCAGGTGACTGAGTCTGTGCGTCATGTTTACACCCATCAGGTGACTGAGTCTGTGCGTCATGTTTACACCCATCAGGTGACTGAGTCTGTGTGTCATGTTTACACCCATCAGGTGACTGAGTCTGTGTGTCATGTTTACACCCATCAGGTGACTGAGTCTGTGTGTCATGTTTACACCCATCAGGTGACTGAGTCTGTGCGTCATGTTTACACCCATCAGGTGACTGAGTCTGTGCGTCATGTTTACACCCATCAGGTGACTGAGTCTGTGCGTCATGTTTACACCCATCAGGTGACTGAGTCTGTGTGTCATGTTTACACCTATTGGGTGACTGTTTTATAAAAGTACAATTCAATGTTTCAGGAGATTCCCTGTCCAACCACAATGGCTTCCCATTCTCCACCGAGGACAAAGACAACGATGACTCCAGTGCTATTAACTGTGCCCAGCTGTATTCAGGTGCCTGGTGGTACCACAGCTGCCGCCAGTCCAGCCTCAATGGGCTGTACGGCTCCAAGTTTGCTCAAGGCGTCACCTGGCGCAGCTGGCAGGGCTGCTGCACCTCCCTGTCAGGCAGCAGGATGATGATAAAACCAAGATAAACACCTGATCTACACAATGTTCCAGCACACACAGGGCATCAGATCTACAACTGTCCTTATAAATACCCAGCCAGCAGAGATACATTGTGCCAATGTTGGCACAATGCCAGCCAATGTTGGCATGACATTGTAAATTAACCTTGTCACAACTGCCTTTAGGCCGGAGATTTTTACCATTTGCCAACGTTGCCAATGTCGCCATTGGCATGACGTCTTAATGACTGACGTCAGATGTTGACGCTGTACCAACGTTCACCCAACCAGTCAATTGTCTATGATCTGACGTTTGTGATGTCAATTCAAAGTTGGATATTAATTTTCAATGAACATTTCTGTAATGATGTTTTCCCGAAAAGACTGTCAATAATCATCATTTTATTGACAGTCATTTCTGTATTTGCATTTCACTTTAATCATAGCTTTAAGGGGTAAGAGGTGATACAATGACATCCCAATGTTTAAAACTTATATACCAACCATTGCCTACAAAATGGTGTCCTCATTCCAATATAATCATCATTTTATCAAATGCTAGGAAAGCTGGTAGTTATGCATCATATAACTTATCAATGGAATTTCCCTGGATTTAAAAGCCATTTATATCCCACGTAGAGCCAAATTAAATGGCAAATGATAAAGAAAAATGAAGGATTTGCTGGTCAAAGTATCTCCATACAACCTTCAATGCCCTCTGGTGGTGGTTGCAGATGTAGTGTTGGGATAACGTTGGGATAACCTGAATTATCCAACTTTGGCAGAACACTGGGAGTATTCCCAACGTTGGTACAACATAAATCTACAAACGTTGTACTAACATTGGCACAACATAGAAATGTTGCTTGCGACGTGCCGACGTTGTGCGGCGTTGGCCCTGTGCGACGTATCCTTGTGTGCTGGGTAACTTACTGTGCCACAACAATGACAGTTTTCCCCACTCTGCTAGAAGGCAATAAGAAACAGGCTCTTTCTCGGGAGCACTTTCTTGTACCTTTTTTTAAGAAGAATGTGATTTTCATTACACTTTTCCTAAATGACAGAGTTACATAAGTCCATTGATCATTTAATACTACAAATGAACAAGTGTCATTGTCATCAAACCCTATTTTCCAGCAAATATCTGATTGATTAGGGACCTAAATATTGAGGTAGAATTACAGACTAATGGGAGATAATGTAAGACTGATGCATGACAGAATGTGTTTACTGTGTTAGACAAACCTGTGTGTATGAGCAGAATGTAAATTAGATGTATGATGTATAATGTGTAAATATTGTACATTTATTGATCCATTTTATGTGAAAAAACAGAGAGCATTATATTTAGCTTTGATTATAGCATTATTGCTGCTGTAATCTATATTGTTTATTTTGTGTGTAAAAAGAAAAACCTAACAGTTGGTTGAAAGAAAAAAACATTATTAGTGTTTAGCTCATCTGTCCTTACAGATTGATTATATTAAGGTTCATTGCTATTTAGAGAACCTGGGCCTTATAAAGGCTCGACACCATCGTGCCTTATAGAGCAACAGAGAGTCGAGATGTGAAGAAAGAGTGTTCTATTGTCTTTATAAACTGATAACTAATGTAATGTCTGTGCGTAACTAACGTAATCATTGTAGCTAACGTAATTAATGTGTATGACAGACAGGCCATTGACCTAGTCACAGCTGTATGGCGCTGTGCTCTGCGCGCACTGTTACTCTATAACGAACGGCATGTGACTTCTCTCAGGCACCCACGGCCAACCGTTTTATAAAATGTAATAACAGCACCAATTGCACAATGTGCAAATCTATACTACATTAGTATTTATTGACACGAAAGGATATCAAAGGTGGCAGACATAAGCCAATCCCTGGGTCTTGAAGCAGCGTTTTTGCCTAAATACAATTACCGTAATTATTTTCATGGCATTTTTAGTACTTAAGAGCTTAATTATCACCAAAATCGTGAAATTTGAGCCTTTGTTCTAGTCTAAAAGGGGGGGGGCGCTTATTAGGGGGAGGGCGCTTATTACGTCGAATATTGTAACGTGATGACTTGTAGAAGGTACAATGACATCGCAATATTTATATTGAACTCCTGTAAATGGATGAAAATGGAGATTGTATATTTTGTTGATTTTCATTCAAATAAATCTTTTTAATTGAAATGGAATTGAATTGAGTTGGTATTGAGTAGGTCTAGTGGGATACAGTGGTGTAGCAGTGAGACTGCCCCATCATGACCCAGCAAATTAGTTCCAGATTGTTTCACCCTGTTTTACCCCTGGAACTGTGTGCTCATTTCGTGCATTTTGTGTGACATGTATACCATGTAACAGACTCACACACACTGACACAGTGTTCCATGGAACAGATTCACACAGTTCTGACAGATTTTTAAAAAGCTTATTCACACCAAATGACAAAATATTTAATGCCCTAAACCAAAATGTTTAGTCATGTATTTTTAGTTTCATTATGAATTACTAAAAGATAGGAAATACTGTAATACTTTTTACAACCAGCAGTATTTGACATAGATAGTCATAGCACACTATTGGTGTGTGTGCTGCTGGTTTGTACAAACTAATTTGATCAGGTTCCTAGCATTTCAACATAGGGCTGATGAATATATGTGATGCGTTTTCATCTAACCAGTCACATGTCGGAAAAATGGATTCGAGGATTACACTGCTTTCAGAGAGAGCACATCAAAGGCTTCATTTTACTTTTTAATTCATCAAAATATCTATATTTTCCAATTTGTAGTGAATTTTCAAAGTTAAAAATTTACGGACACAGATCATCCATAATAGAGCACTAAAATAAGGCTTTATATCAATGTGTACATTAACATAGAACAGCCAGCCCTCTTTGTATTCTTGGTTAGTTTGCACATATCAGCAGCAAATGAAATCAGTGTGGTACCAATGTAAAGAGAAAATGTGTGGCTATTTGTAGATATCAAATGCTCATGTGAGCTTTAGATAATAAATATTCAAAATATGAGATATAAATCACATTACGGATAAAATTTGATATAAATTGTGAGAGCGATAATCAGTGATGGTTATCAAATCAATCAAATTAAGTCATTTCTGCTCATTTTTTTGCATTAATCCTTCAACAATAGTAAAGTAAACATAATAATCAATGCAAACACCTAATAAACTTAATTTCACTAAATTCATCAATTTTGCCTTTTTGGCCTGATTATCTCTGGTCTGATGACAATCAACATTGGAGTTCACATGAGCAGCAGGAGATAGCCAGGCCTTTATCCAAACATGATGACCATAGGAAAGGTGTCTAGCATCTGGACCTCTTAATGCTGTTTTCATTAAAATGAGATGGCATCTATTTATATACATAACGCATGTTGATAGAAGGACAGGTGCATTGTCTGATTCACAACACATTGGGACCCTGTTTAGATACTTATAGCTAAAGAAAATCATTCTCTTTAATCAGGAAAAGGGGTATATTCAACTTTGATGACACCTGGTGTCACACATAACAGATATTTGTGTGATGCAGTGTCACCTAGTTTCCCTTCTGGCACACACTCACACATCTTCAAACATAACCATTATCACTTTGTCAGGTTGGAATAGTGCATGGTTTTGACACCAGGTGTCATCTTTTTTGTTCCTTGTTATTCTCATGGGTGAAATGGAATCATTTTCATTGTTTATAACCATAATAACATGTTGTCAATGCAACTTAGACCTAGCTATACACCTCTAATTCTATCAAGTTCCATTAGTGATTGAAAAACACACCATATGATTTGATTAAATCGGCATTAAGAGGGACAGACCACATACACCTTTCCTCTGGTAATCTTGTTTGGATAAAGGTCTGACCTTTTGTTTCATGTGTATACAGCTGATAATTGGCATGAATTGTACACAACTTCATCAGGCCTACACTACCATGGTAGGAATCTTGTTGAATGAGATAGTATGCCCATATACAGCAGGGAATACACTAACAGATTTCTGCCATGGTGCCCTATGCCAACTTCTAAATATAATGAGTATTACAAACTAAACAGACTTTCCTTTCTTTTTCCAAAAAATCTAAAAAGTGAAACAATATGGTTGGAAACATCTTTGTGCCATGGTACATGATGTTGTGTGAATATGTGTGAATTTGTGTTAATATGTGTGAGTATGTGCCACTTCTTGTCCTATGGGGTATGGTGTCATATTGTGCCAATTAGTTCCATAGGACAACAGTCACACAAAGTGTACATTCCGGAAACTAAGTCAAACTAATTTGCTGGGGAGGGGTGTGTTTTGAAGACTACGAGGGATATACTTTTTGTCAAGGCCCACTTTTCAGTTTGTCACAAATGGCTTATGATATACAGAGACAAAACCCCACGCCATTAACATACATGTATATCATAGTTCACACATTGAAGCTGGGGTTTATCACATAAAGCCTAAGGCTGAGTGTGATACGCCCCAGCTTCAATGAGTGATGTATGATGTACATGTGTGTTAATATGTGGGGTATAGTGTTTATTACGTGACCCTTTTGTCTTAAATGAAGAAAATTAACAAACTTGGAGATTATGGAGTAGGCCTATGGCTACACTACACTCCATGGGGGCATGGCGTACGGAGCTCCCAGAGTGTGCAAAGAGCAGAAGTCATACATTCACTTTTATGTCATATAGGCCTATCCACAGCACCTTTCATGTGTGTCTATATGTAAGACGAATTTATAGAAATCATAATAGTAGTGGTTTTCTTCTTTCCTTCTATTCATTAACAAAGTTCCAGCATTTAAAACCCTGTCAGCACAAGATTCCTGACTGTGGGGTTGTGAAATACGAGCTGCACTCAGCTAGGCCACCTGTTAGGGGCCAACTAGGGGATTATGGAGAAGGGGGCGGTGCTTGATGATGGCAATTAATTTCTGACCGGCTCCCCCCTCCCAATTAGCTGAAAGCAATATTTACCCCCTTCCTCCCACCAGGTTTATTCCCCCCCCCCCCCCAAAAAAAAAGGAAAAAAAAAAGAGATGGCATACGAGGGTGGAATGATGGATTACTTGAATTCAAATAGACCATATTTAGCTTTCCACAAACATGGAGGCTCATAACTTTTGCCCCCCCCCCTTCCTATTGAGGGCCAGCTGGCAATACATGATTCGTCCCTTTCTCCCTGAATATCTACTTCAGTAAGGCCTCCGATACCCCTGGGTGTATGTGTAAAATTCATTTTCTTAATAATTAACAAACTCAGTGATACTTTTCATGACTTTTATTCTGTGATGAATATAAAATGAACAGCTTGATGTCTCTCATATTAGCCGCACCCCGACTTTGGACTGGTCATATAGGCCGCACTGGCCATCTGATTATGGTGGTTTTAATATTGTACTATAGTAACAAAAACTCGCATATAAGCCGCACCTTGACTATTGGGCAGATTCTATAAGCCACACTGCCAATCTGACTGCGTACTACCTACAGCTCGTACATGAGGTTTTATGGTATATCAACCCCATGAGGTCAGCGTGATACCTGAATGCAGCCCTGGTGTGTAACTTGGCATTGCTGCATTTATGCATGATGCAGTCCTTAAAGGGTTAATAGGTTCCTGATGAGACAATTAGAATAATGCCTCCACAACCATGACATGTGATCCCCCTGAATGCCCCAGCACATGTTCACCCTTTATTGGCAACAAAGCACAATGTTCTCTCACCTTCATTTGGATGGAAAGGACACAGAAATCTCCCATTAACTCTCACCTCCATCAGAAAGGATACAAAAGTCTCCCATTAAAGTTATGTTTGTGGCACAACAACTAGGAACGCATTCATGGTGATTTTGTCAAATAATATCACCATTCTTTCATCGATTAAAATAACAGTGAGAACAAGAAATGAAATTAACAGTTAAAATGCCTGGCCAGCGTAGAATACGCTGGAACTCGTAGAAATATCACAGCAGCAAGTTATTCTAGATACATATTCACTTAGTTTGAGACAGGAGGGGATTCTTACAGTGTCATGATGTGATAACAGCCAATTATTAAATTGGACATTTCTTTGTGGCAAGTGGAAAGGGAAGGTTTGGTATGAGAGAAGAACACGCTGAACGCTAAATATGTTTGAAGCAGCCGAGAACCAAGATATGGGACATAACTTGAGGTTCACGTAATTCTCAAATTGGCACTGATCTACAACAGATGTACACATTTGTATTTCACATATCAATGTGGTTTGGTGGCCACCAAACAAACATGAGATTCTATTTGATAAACATCCATCTTGCTTTCACCACCCGGCAGACTTCTTCTCGATTGATGAGGTCTTTCATGCTTTTTCATTTTGTTCACAAATAACTTGTGGCAAGACAATCATTTAAAACAAACCTTCATGACTGGAATGACAAGTTATGGAGTGGTCATGATGCACATTAACAATACACACAGAATAAATAAGGAAGACAAATGTACAACTCATAATCGGGACTCATTCTTAATTGGTGAAAATCAATGTAAATTCTTCCCCTTATGATGTATGGTTCAGTAATAAAGAAGTGTGTTGATGACTGCAGGGTACTGTATGGAGAACCCCTGATACCACATGATGCTACTCTACTTCCCAGTGTGTTATTATGGCTCAGTCTCATGAGTTTGTAACATTTCAAACGTCTTTGACCGGTGGCGTCTTTGACCGGTGGCGTCTTTGACCGGTGGCGTCTTTGACCGGGTATGTGATTAAAATGAAGAGAAAAGTAGTATATAGTAAAGAAATTTAAGCTTCAACTTCTTCATGTAATAAACAGTCTATGGTTGTTTTACCCAATTAAAAAAATATATTTTAATGCACATATTAAGGGTTCCTTTTGGGCTTTTTTCTTCAGCAGGTCAAAGACGTCACAGGTCAAAGACGACGCCGGTCAAAGACGTTTCAACTGTTACAAACTCATGAGACTGAGCCAGTAACATAAATATATGAAATATATCAATTTTAGATAATGCCTCGAAATGATGTGTTATAACATATTTTACAAAATATTTACCCATTTCTTTACTATACACTACTTTTTTCTTCATTTTAATCACATACCCGGTCAAAGACGGCTCCGGTCAAAGACGGCTCCGGTCAAAGACGGCACCGGTCAAAGACGTTTGAAATGTTACAAACTCATGAGACTGAGCCTTATATCCCTATATATGTGCAATCAGAGGTATCCACAAAGGCCATGCTTCCTTCCCAACTCTTTTTCATCATGAATGATATACAAATGGTTAATACAGAATAGTAACCCACATGATGTGTGAACCTTATACAATTGTACCAACCAGTTGACCAGGAATCACCGAGTAAATTATCATTATACCAGTCCAACAATACCAGGCTTATCAATCTTTATTAAGATTCAAAATAAACAAATACATTTTTTCTAAGCAATCTACCAGTGTCAATAATCCTTGTTTGACCATGTTATAAGCAGTAAACACAACACTGTATTCTGCATAATAAGCCCAATTTTTGACATATCTTAGACGTGGAAAAATAATTAAAATGCCATGTACAAGATTCACTCAGCAGCCTGAACGCTTATTAGGATATGTGTTTCAGTCTACATCTCAGACTACATACTTGTTAATTACATGTTCACATAATGTCTCACAATGTAAGTAACTTGGAGTAATGTTTGTATAAATAAGGCTCCAGGCAGTAGGTGTGTTTTGATTCTCATGTTTAGCTACAGCTTCTACCCCGTACAGACATTAAACCCCCCCCCCCCCCGCCGCCGACCCAACCACTTTATAAATGCTACAGAAAATTGGCTGCTTTAGGTTTTCTCCCAGGTTTTCCAGCACAGAATTGTAGTGCCAAGTGAATGCTATAATCTAACCCTGAATTACAATATCAGCAATATTAGCCCCAGCCCTAGTGACCCGGGGATGGCTGTGGCAACTGTGTGAAAGACCCAGATGTTGGCCCAGTCAGGGTTGACTATGACCGAGTGCTGCCGTGTGATGCAGGCCTGGCACTGAACACTACTGCAGTTAAAGGTGTACGGAATGCTTCTAGAGATTCTCACTTAATGCTTGATGCACAACTATGCCAGTTATTTTACTACAAGTTAACATTTGGAACGACCACCCATGGAACAGGATCCCCAGAACTATGCCCCATAACCACAGGCCCTAAACTCGACACTTTCAGTGTATATTTATCACCAACCACTTAAGGAATGAATATGCCTCAGACATACCACACACTGACTCATACACCTTCATATACGCTGGTCCCTCCTGTCTATATACCCCACAATAACTACAGCATTAACCGTATGTACACCCTACCTACCCCCATGTAACACCCACAGTAACAGTATAAAACACTACCTAGTACCTACTCCCTGTACAGGGTCATACTGTAGACACCTTGGCATCATTGTACATTTGATCTACAGCCATGCGTGCATGGTCGTACTGCTTAGCCCTGTTGTACATGAGCACTCCGATGAAGACGACAGTCGTCCCGACACCTGAGAGTAACGTGACCGTGTTACCAAAGAAAAGGATGGACAGCCAGATGAGGAGCGCCCGCTTCACTGTGTTAGCCACACTGCAACAAGACAAAACATACACCAAGTTTTAGGGATGTCATTGGTATCCAATTTATTTCGATTTTGATTATCACAATTTTGGTCTCGATTTCTCGATTATATCGATTTATTTTGATACCACAACAATAGTTATATCTGCTTCAAATAAGGGTATTTTAATCAATTTTTCATCCATCCTCATACTGGAATATTTAAGGATAGAGATTTGGTAACACTTTGAGCACGATTTGAAGACCATTTCCCTCAATATTATGGGTCTACAAATTGCACAATTTTTATGCTGAAATATAAGGTAGTTCCAGATGGAATATTTACATAAATTTTACATTTTTAGAAAGGTAGATTCCGGGGCTATCTATAAATTGAAAGGTGTATCGATATAGGGTTTTGTCGATGCAATAATCGGCATTATAGAAATGTCAGTGTATCGATTCTGGGGGTATCGATGACATCCCTACTAAGTTTGTAAACTTCGAAACAAGTCATGAGTTAAACACTCATTATTCTCTCACTCACTCACTTAAGTGCTGGTGAAAGGACAGGTGATTCTAGAGGGATGGCTAAAGTGTGGTGACATCATGAAGACAACATGACATCAGTTATGACAACACTGTGACAGTCTCTAGGTATCAACAAATATTGTCTCTTCACCAAATTTTATAATCAGTTTTGGAAATTAGGTTGTTTTTTGACGACAATGAAATAAGTTTAAACCAACAGAAATGTGGAGAAGCTGAGATCTGCAGAAGTACAGGGAGTAGAAGTTCCCAGTCTGCAGGGGAGGACAGGCCTGCAGCCTGGTTAGTAAATAGAACTTGTACTGAGGGTGGGGGGGGGGGTGAGGGAAAGGAGGGGACTGAGGGAACGTTGCCAAAGCTCAAACAGAAATGTGGAGAAGCTGAGATCTGCAGAAGTACAGGCAGTAGCAGTTCCCAGTCTGCAGGAGAGGACAGGCCAGCAGCCTGGTTAGTAAATAGAGTCAATACTGAAGGTGGGGGAGACAGGAGAAACATGGGGTAAGTGGTGATGCCCATTTGTCTCAGTTGTTCTAATGAGGAGTGAGCGAGTGAGTAAGTAATGGATGTTTAACACCTGCCATTTCAACAACTGAGGTCATGTGAGGATCTTTAAGGTTTGGTCAAGAAGTGAATTACAAACAACCAGACCAGGGTGATAAACTATAACAGCAATCCTTACAATGTGTTGCTGACCGTATCAAGAAGCTTGCTTAAATTTCAATACATTTCTTTATTTAGATGAATGTATCTGTAAAATGTAACAAAATTGTGCATATAACCTCGATGTCAAGTATGGATCTTGTTTTATTTCATGGTGAATACGGAAACCAAGGAAGGCCGTATTTAACACGCCCCCATGAAATAACCCTTGCCCGTATTTAACGGCCTGTCAAATCATCAAATTTGTCAATTAAACCACTGTAAATTAGCTTTTTCTGAGGAATTTTGTGGGATTTTGATGAGTATTAGTAATAATGACATGAAATAAACACAAAGCAACACTCGTAGAGTTCCCCACATTGTATAACCTGTACTGGAGATTTGGCTGCTGTGTGTAGGGTGCATTATGTAATAACTAGTACTTATCATGACAGCTGTTCTCAGTGCTTTTCTCATCAGTACCAGCTTAGGTAATGGTGGCTCCCATTAGGGGTCCTGCAAGTCAGGAATATGCAACTTTAGGGTACTTACCTGTGTGTGACGGGGGAGATGTAGCCCATCAACACGTAGGCACATATAGTCTGGTAGTGGAAGAAGACGCCGTTAGCGAGGTACGCCATGAGCAGCTGGTTGTTCCACTTGTCCCTGACGGTGGGGAAGTCCACCAGGATGAGGCAGAAGGGCACCTGTATGAGGATGGAGGCCACGCTGCTGTAGTACTGCATCTCTGACGGCCTGAAACACACAAACATCTTTAGGTGAAATATCCACTTTTCAACATCCCAACTTTCCTTCTTCATCCGCTCCTCTGTTGTCCCCACTGAAGGTCACTACCATGCACTAAATGCAATTCAACCATATCAAGTCTACTTCATGCATCATGGCAACACACAAACACATTTAGGTATATTTTAAGTGTATCAGAATATTCATTGACAAGAAATAGCTCAAAACTAATTTAAGGAAGACATAAACATTTCTGTTTACATTTTTTGTAACAAAAAATAGCTTAATACACATTCAGGAAAGATATCCTCTGATGTAGATATCTCAGATATCAAAAGACACCAAGGGGAACTATAAAAGAGTTCCTGCTTTATGCAAGGTCAGAATGGCTGCTCCCTATAACTGTTATTAACAGACATTGAGAATATGCAATGTGACCATTCAATGCTTA
Organism: Harmothoe impar; assembly: GCA_947462335.1. Taxonomy (NCBI): domain Eukaryota; kingdom Metazoa; phylum Annelida; class Polychaeta; order Phyllodocida; family Polynoidae; genus Harmothoe; species Harmothoe impar. The sequence continues at coordinate 64,548,758 of OX381716.1, read as the reverse complement.
GTTCTTCTTGTCATTGATGTGAAAAGGTGATACAGTCACTATTTTCTTTACGCCCTAACTTGGTACATTTAAAGAGCTAAAAGAGGTGATACTTACGTATATCTTGCTTTCCCGCATATCAACATTTTTGAGAAAACATTTTGTAAACTGAAAGGAAAAGAATGAGAGTTTTTAAATTCCTCCCGAGATCAAGTAAAACATACACAGCCCAACAATAGCTGCTACATTTGTATCATCAAATAGTAACATTTGTTTAGTAAATTGTACTTTAGGTGTAGTTCACCGTATCTGCCCATTTTAGTGCACCTGCGCTCATATATATCATCCTGCTATTTGCCCTGCGTTATATGAGACATGCACTTATTTGAGATCCATATTTAGTGCTTAAAGTTATCTTGATACACTCTTCTACCCTGCGCTAAAACAGGACATGCGCTTCTTCAAGTACCTGCGCTAAAATGGGAGGATACAGTAAATTTCAATTACAGTGTAATGTGTTATTATATATTCATCATATCTCTGATTCAGAATACATGAGCTATGCTTGAGATTGTATGGCCAGACCAAAAAAGATAATTGGTCAATGGATTTCACGCATCTATCTTTGGAAATGGAATTTTTTTTTTTGAAAAGATTTTATCAATAGATTTTGCTTGTCTCACTTTTTCAAAAATTGAGACTTCTTTTAACTTCTTTTACTTCTATTTTCTCTTGATTCACACGGATCAAGTAAATAAATATTTTTTTGCAGCAGGCCACTTTTGTCAAAAAAATAAATTGTCGCTCGCTTCATTTTTCCATGACCAAAATCCATTGAGACCATTTTTTTTCAAAAGTGAAATCCATTGATCTTTTTTTTTGTGTGGCCTATATTATTGAGTCACTCACCACTCTGTGAGATTGGTGCCGAGAGCAGCCAGGAAGCCACGCACATTAAAACTGAGCTCGAAGGCGCTGCAGAGGGCGAGGCCACCCATGATGGGTATGAGGGTGAGCTGTGTGTAGAGCCCCGTGCGCTCCCCCGACAACACCCGCGCGATGAGCACCGTGAAGATGGGAGCCGAGCTCTTCACCGTCTCCGTAAACGACACCTCCACAAACTCCAGCGCCACCAGCCCCAGGAAGACCGTCGCAAACCTGTCAATGTACAAACTTGGTGATGTACAAACCGGGCAATGTCAATGTGTTATATAGACTAATAGTATACAAACTACAACACCGCCAGCCACCAGGAAGACTGCAGCAAGCCTGGTAATGTCAATAATATACACGATATAACCCACCAGGAAGACTGCAGCAAGCCTGGTAATGTCAATAGTGTACACAATATAACCCACCAGGAAGACTGCAGCAAGCCTGGTAATGTCAATAGTGTACACAATATAACCCACCAGGAAGACTGCAGCAAGCCTGGTAATGTCAATAATATACACAATATAACCCACCAGGAAGACTGCAGCAAGCCTGGTAATGTCAATAGTGTACACAATATAACCCACCAGGAAGACTGCAGCAAGCCTGGTAATGTCAATAATATACACAATATAACCCACCAGGAAGACTGCAGCAAGCCTGGTAATGTCAATAATATACACAATATAACCCACCAGGAAGACTGCAGCAAGCCTGGTAATGTCAATAATATACACAATATAACCCACCAGGAAGACTGTAGCAAACCTGATAATGTCAATACCGTAAATTCTCGCGTAGAAGCCGCGGCTTGTACGCGAGTCAGACTCAGCTTTCTTTTGATACCAAACATGCCTATATAGGGTGCGGCTTATACGAGAGTTTTTATTAGTATACTACAGTACCAAAATCGCAATATTCAGACCCCCTCTGCAGCTTATATAATTTGTCAAAGTTAGGGGTGCGGCTTATACGCGAGTTAGGCTTATATGCGAGAATTTACGGTAGTATACACAATATAACCCACCAGGAAGACTGTAGCAAACCTGGTAATGTCAATAATATACACAATATAACCCGCCAGGAAGACTGTAGCAAACCTGGTAATGTCAATAATATACACAATATAACCCACCAGGAAGACTGCAGCAAGCCTGGTAATGTCAATAGTATACACAATATAACCCACCAGGAAGACTGCAGCAAGCCTGGTAATGTCAATAGCATACACAATATAACCCACCAGGAAGACTGCAGCAAGCCTGGTAATGTCAATAATATACACAATATAACCCACCAGGAAGACTGCAGCAAGCCTGGTAATGTAGTAAACCGGGCAATGTCAATGTCTTTTATAGTATACACACTATAATACCACCCCAGGAACACCGTCGTAAACATGGTATTGTCAACGTCTTATATACTATCAGTGTTCTCTACGGTCTCTGGTGTATTTGATGAATGGGAAATGAAGGAAACAGTAAAGCACCTTGGGGACTGATTAGATGATGCATTAGATTGATGGGATAAAAAAGATAACCCATACAGTAAACAGTAACCACGTTGTAGACTGACCTGCAGGTGCCTATGATGATCATGTTCCTGTAGAAGTTGGGTGGCCAGGGACCGTCTCGTTTGACGTTTTTAAACATGCCGCACGGGTAGTACATCTGTGCCAGGCCTAAGGTGGTGGTCCCTACCATCTGGAAGGTGCCTGCACGAGGTAGAAACAATCAATATCAGGCTTCACCAATAAAGTTAGTCTCTGGATTAAGCCACTCACCCGGCAGTGAAAAATATGACGAGGGCGTTTTTTTTTTTATCTTGTTTTTTTTTATTTACTGAGGGCCAAAATGTATAGGAAAATTTTGACTTGAATGATTTTCACATTTTAGTAGTTAAGAGTTTAGTGATCTACAAAAGGTGTTACATTGTAAGTTATTCTTAGCTCACTGCATTACTGAGAGTGAAAGCTTTAATTTGATACCAAATATGCCAATATTTGTCCACTTTTTAACATATTTTTCATTAAAGATCTTTTAAAAAAAAAAAAATTTCCCTCAAATCACGATTTTCATTATGCGTGCGGTGATGAGAAACCAGTTTATTTTTTGAGTGGCCTTACAGTATACTATTATATGGTGCGAGTCAGCGCCATTTTTTCTTCATATAACACAAAGGTTTGTATTTAATATAGGCTCAGTTGATAGTACTGGGAACTCTCACCAGGTGGTGTGTTCAGCTTCTAAGCATGTCTCAAAGACACTGCTATGTTGACATTATTTTTGGATTTTGAACCCCAAAAAGTGGATGGAGCAACTCTTTTTAATATACTTGTAGCCTAGTTTGACAAGTACAGTAAACCAGCGAGATATAATACTACTATACTGTACTGTACTATACCCCATGAGGAAAGCCAGGGTAACAACTGTTTTAGTTAAAGTATGTGGATTCACATAATTTAGAATGTATTTTTCTTAATTCAGAAATTATTTCAAAAAAGATTTTTTTTCTCTGAAAAAAAAGGTGTTCGAAAGCCATAGACTAACTAATACATGTTAACCTAACATGGCAAAGGACAAAAAATTAGATGCTTACTGAGCACGACGGGATCGCCGCCGAGTGAGGTGAGTATGATCCTGTTCAGGAAGAGTGTGAGGAGGCTGAAGAAGTACCACAGGAAGAGGAACAGCATGGCCCGGGGCGACTGGAGCCCCTGAGCCGCGTCCGCCGGCAGCGAGTCGTCCACCGCCGCCTCACCACGCATCTACACACACAGGGGGAGGTTTGTAATTAAAAGTTAGGGAGTGGTCATTTCTTAACAACAGGTGGGGGGGGGGGGGGACCAAAAATCAGCCTATGTCAAATACCATACTTTTAATGGCAACACTATTTTTTTTATTCTTTGGGTTATGGACACCCATGAACATTTTCTGAAGTACGGAGGACGAAATGGGAAAAATTGAAAGTTACTTTTTTTTACATTTTACTACCTAAAATCTTAAATAATACTCTGATTTACATGCAGTAAAAACTGACAAATAGCAATTTAACTGGAGTTTCCCAATTTAGTTTTTATCAAAGGGGTTTTCATAGTAGTGCGGCGGGCCCGTAACCCAAAGAATCTATAAACTAAGTGTGGCCTGAAGGTGTGTATTCACTTAAAAAACAAGATTTTTTAAAAAGTAGACATCTCTTTTAGAATGACTCACACTATTTTCTTCTTCCCCCAATGCTGAATGCTACATTCATGGTCAGTATTTATGAGAATTACTTTCTATAAAAACAATGATAAGGGAGAACATCAATGAAAGATTCATACTTTCCGAATAAATATTTTTATCCCTTCACGTACCAGTACATTTTAACATTTGATTTTAAGATTATCCATTTAAGTCAAAACCAGTGTAATCCTATATACAGAGTATCAGGCATACAAAGACCAAGCTGCTCAGTGCAGGCCAATTATTATGTGTGAAACATTGAAAGTAAAATGGGTAAAAATTACAAACAGTATATAAATGACAGTGCAGATAGCAGTGCTAGAAACCAAGCCTACAGTCACCGCACAAGGTCAGGGAACAGGCCAGAGTACATTCGAGGCCAGAGTCATATACTAAACTATATCATTGAGACACCGCGACGCAGCCATTTTTTATTTTAAAGACTATTTCCTGTATCGTAAGGCCTTATGTATAACCCTCGCGTATATAGGCCACACCCTTAACTTTGAAAAATCTTATTTATCACAAGGGGTTTCATTGTGGTGATTTAGTACTGTAGTATACATCTAGACACTCATGTCATATATGCCACCCCCTGACTTTGTTGTGATCCTATAAGCCGCACTGTGACTTGCATACATGTAGCCGCGGCCTATTCCCGAGGTTTTGTGGTAATAAAAAAGCACCATGAAATCTCTTGTACAGCCTGTGAGAAACTTACCTTCAGTGCGGTTTATAGGGGTTCTCCAAGGTGGGGATTTTTTAAAAAGTATATTTATTGGATTTAATTGGTTGACACCAAAAACTAGCTCGGGCGCATTGCCCTTCTGCCGCCAGCACCCAGGGTTATAGGGGTTCTCCAGGGTGGGGTGCGGGTTATAGGGGTTCTCCAGGGTGGGGTGCGGGTTATAGGGGTTCTCCAGGGTGGGGTGCGGGTTATAGGGGTTCTCCAGGGTGGGGTGCGGGTTATAGGGGTTCTCCAGGGTGGGGTGCGGGTTATAGGGGTTCTCCAAGGTGGGGTGCGGGTTATAGGGGTTCTCCAGGGTGGGGTGCGGGTTATAGGGGTTCTCCAGGGTGGGGTGCGGGTTATAGGGGTTCTCCAAGGTGGGGTGCGGGTTATAGGGGTTCTCCAAGGTGGGGTGCGGGTTATAGGGGTTCTCCAAGGTGGAGTGCGGTTTATAGGGGTTCTCCAATGTGGGGTGCGGGTTATAGGGGTTCTCCAATGTGGTGCGGGTTATAGGGTTCTCCAATGTGGGTGCGGGTTATAGGGTTCTCCAATGTGGGTGCGGGTTATAGGGTTCTCCAAGGTGGGGTGCGGGTTATAGGGGTTCATCCCGGTGGGGGTGCGGGTTATAGGGGTTCTCCAAGGTGGGGTGCGGGTTATAGGGGTTCTCCAAGGTGGGGTGCAGGTTATAGGGGTTCTCCAAGGTGGGGTGCGGGTTATAGGGTTCATCAAGGTGGGATGTGGGTTATAGAGGTTCTCCAATGTGGGTGCGGGTTATACAAGGGTTACCACAGACTAAGACCCCCTGTGCGGATTTCACAAAGTCTAGGTGCGGGTTATACGAGGGCTGGAGGTTAACAAGATATAGGATACATATATTTCACTGGTGTCTTAATTATTACGACAAGTTGAAAATGGAGTTGGTTCCTGATACAAGCCCAGCCCCATGCAGATTACTGACATCTATCTGACTACCGTAAAGTCTCATGTAGAAGCCGCCCCACGCAGAACCCAAGTGCGGCTTATAGGATGCTTCCAAGGTGGGGGTGCGGGTTCTACAAGGGTCCTAAAGTGGCCTAAAGCAGTGTAAAGGACTTGTGCGGTTTTATGGTGTTGTTTTTTTTAGAGTTGGTCAATGGATTTCAACTTTCAAAAATTGTGCGAGCAAGGGAATTTTATTTTATTTTTTTCAACGTATTTTGTAGACAGAAAAGTGGAGCGAGCGAAGATTTTTTTTTTTTTACCCAGCCCCCTACAAAGGTTCTTACAAAAACATAAACCAAAAACAAATCATTGGTTGATCTTGGTGAATCTATAGAAGAATGAAGTAGAAAAAAATGAGCGAGTGAAATCCATTGACAATTTATTTTTCCAAAAAATTAATTTCCATTTCCGAAAATAAGGTGCGCAAAATCCATTGACCAACATTTTTTTGGTCTGGCCTATAGATGGTTTCACATGTGGGTTTATAGGTGGGTTTATACGTGGGTTTATATGTGGGTGTATACGTGGGTTTATATGTGGGTTTATACGTGGGTTTATACGTGGGTTTGTACGTGGGTTTATACGTGGGTTTATACGTGGGTTTATACGTGGGTGAGGCTTCTAGGTGAGAATGTACGGTACATGGTTCACGTTATCGGGCGTCCCGGCCGCCTGTGGTCCCCCCGCGGGTGGCGCAGGGTGCCAGTGTACCGGCGCCTGGTCCACCTGACAACAACAAGCAGGGGCTCAGTCAGACCAAGGTCAGACCAGTCAGACCAAGGTCAGACCACGGTCACACCAAGGTCACACCAAGGTCACACCAAGGTCAGACCATGGTCAAACTAAGGTCAGATCAAGGTCAGACCAAGGTCAGACCATGGTCACACCACGGTCACACCAAGGTCACACCAAGGTCAAACCAAGGTCAGACCATGGTCAAACTAAGGTCAGATCAAGGTCACACCAAGGTCAGACCATGGTCACACCACGGTCACACCAAGGTCACACCAAGGTCACACCAAGGTCAAGTCAACTCTATGGCAGTCATTTTACTTTAATTTATGCAGTAGATAAACGAACTTATGCCACGCTATGGTGAGTGTTTTCTCACCTTTTGTACGTCATATACAGTCGGGCCATTTCTTTTGTTCTGCCAGCCTCTCTTATAAGGCGACCTTCCTTTATAAGCCGACGCCCACTTTGAGAGAACAATCCTAAGCCGAATTTAGGCCCATTTAAACATTATTAAACTATAATTTACTTGATAAAATACCTCCCTTATTAGCGACCCCCTCCTACAAGGCGAATCAAGCCTAAAATCCCCCAAAAAGGTCGGTTTATCTGGGAGGTTTTACGGTAAACCTTTTGGCAGCTGACTTTTGTCTACCGTGAGCCGCGGCTAGTACGCAAGTCAAATCGGCCGTGCGGCTTATAGGATCAGTCCAGGGTTAGGGTGGGGCTTATTCGCAAGTGTTTGCTACTATGTGCCTCTACTTGGGGTCCCACACTTTTGACCGTGTCGCCGTGTCGATTTTTAGCCAGGGGGTCGTGTCGCCGTGTCGATTTTTATATATATAGAATATACTAAGCCCTTATAAAAATGCGTGTGTCCATCGATTTTTAAAAGTGCCGTGTCGCCCGTGTCGCACGTGTCGAATTTTACCCCATGTAGAGGCACTTCTATGGTACAGTAGTAAAATCACCATAATAAAATTGCCATTGCGGCTTATAGGATCGGCCCAAACTCTAGTCCTAGGTGCGGCTTATACACGAGGTGTTCGGTAAACATGCAGTTTGAGCTTGATACAGTGTGCAGCATGAGGGGCGTGACACCAGCTGGGATCAATAATCAATAATCAATGTGAACCCGTTAGGGGTAGCAGCAGCTTTAACCCTTCAACGGCCACAGAGTGCTTTAATGCATTATGATGTCATGATGCATGAATGCTGCCCTGGTGAGTAACTGAGAGTGACTCGCCAGGGCTGCATTCATGCATCATGCCGAACCTACTGGGCTGACACATACCCAAAGGTCGTCATGACGTCATACTTAAAGACTTAAACAGATACATCAGTGTTGCCGAAATGACACCAGCAAAAGCTGGTGTAGAATCTTTCAAATATTCCTATTAGAAGCTGATGTATGTTGGTGTGATTGTACTACCGGTAAGTTGTTGTTTTTTAGTGAATTTAAGCATTTTCAAAACAATTTTTTAAATATAATGAACTGTTCAAGATGCATCATAATTTGTATCATTTAGATGAAATAGTATGGAATGGACTATATGATATCAATATTTATGGGTCAATTTAGCCTGTGTTGAAGCCCAAATGGCACGTGTACGATCTCGTAACACAGGTCACATTGGCTTGTGTGCAAAAATAGTTTTCAGCAACACTGAATTTACCCGGCCCCTCCACCAGCCGGTGTGGAGCCGGTCCTGGCCGCTCATACAACGACCCGATACTACTCAACAAAGTCACCGCCTGCCCAGCATTGTGGGATGGATCAGTGACTGACCTGCCACCTGGTGGGGGTCACGTGTCATCAATTAAAGTCTCGTGTATAAGCCGCACCCTCGTATAAGCCGCCCTTATAACTTAGGAAAATCCCATAAGCCGAATGTGGGTTTTGATTATAGCTACTTTTAATAGTACTGTAGTATACATCCAAACCCCTCCAATAAGCCGCCCTTAGGTAGGAATGTAGGCATCAATTAAAGCTACCGTAAATTCCCGCGTATGACCCGCGGGTTATACGTGAACCAAACCTCTAGTGCGGGTTATACATTATTCTGAAAGTCTAGGGGCGGGTAATACGAGGGTTTTTGAAACTAAATTCGCAATTTTCAGACCCCAGGAGCGGGTTATAGGCTTTTCTCAAAGTCGGGGTGCGGGTTATATGCAAGGTGCGGGTTATACGCGGGAATTTACTGTAGTTTTGATTTGCGGCTTCTACGTGAGACTTTACGCTAGTATGAGTAGTACCTTACGTGTATATAGCACACATTAGTATTCCAGTCACAGTTAAAATGTACATCACCAAATAAAACAGAAGGAGCTGGTATATATACATCTACCGTAATTTACACACGAACCAGACCTCCCGGGCAGCTTATATCCTTAAGTCTAGGTGTGGGTTATTTTGGAAGTATAGCACAATACTAAAATAAATTTGCAGACCACAGGTGCAGGTTATAGGGTTCTCCCTAAGTCTAAGTGCGGGTTATATACGAGATACAAGTTATATGTGGGAATCTACAGTATACCCCGCAACTCTAACTAAGGGAAGTTCTAAAACCTGCACCGCGGTCCTAATTTTAGAGAATTTTGTACCATAGCATACTTATAAAAACCCATGTATAACCCGCACCATATATAGGCATGTTTGATATCAAATAGAAGCTGGGTTCTACGCGAGAATTTACAGTAGTACATTTTGTACAAATATATTTTGTATAATATTTTACTCTTTTGAATTTTGAAAACTTATATCACAAAAATAGTCAGCCACATCATCTCACTGAGGGATGACTATGAAATCTCATGTAATATACAAGAATGATAATGTTTAGCATTGTGTTAAAAGTGATAATTCAAAATACGGGCTAATACATTAGGTCTCACACAAACGTCAAACGGAGAATAATGACATTAAATTAGGCCAAAAAAAAAGAAGTTAGTTTCAGGTCACCCGACCGACCCTATCAAAACAGGGCCGAACCTACTCCTTTTTTTATGCAATTTTGAAGAAATGTTCATATTTTTACACTTTTTTGGGGTCAATTTTAGGTTAAGAAAAATTTGGAATTTTTTCTTCCATTTTTACTTTTTTATGAGAATAATGACATTAAATAATGATCCTTCCTACATGCACTGTAAACACGCCACATGGTACACAACTCAAACAGGCTGCCATGGTGCATCACTCCCCACTCTGTGCGTCAGGCCCAAAAGAACAGTTGTTTCAGGTAACATGGCCCAAAAAGAAATAGCGTAGGTAGGTCGATTCTTTTTTTACGATTTTTTAAAAGGATTATAAGACATTTTTTTCGCATAATTTCTGTAAAATAAATTCTGTGAAAAGTTTTTTTTTTTGGTAGAATAAAAAGCACAAAAATGCCTTTCATAAAAAAAAAAGAAAAAGAAGATTTGGGTAGGGCCAAATTAACAGGGTTGCTAGGGATACCTGCACACAACCATTTATTTTTTTGGCCTGGTTACAAGTAGATCTACAAACACAGTGTGTGACTAAAAATAACACGACTAGAGACACACGCGCCTTACCTTCCAACCCTGCAACACGGGAGGAACAGAAATAACGGGTTACAGTCGCGTCAACACGAGGCACAGAAACAGTGAACAAGGTGCAGAGAGTGACAGGAGGCTGACACGACCCGCGCTGTGACAAAGTACCTCGTACCTGAGGCTACCTCCCCGTGCTGCACATACCAGGCTCATACAGTGACAGTGCCTGTTTTATTCTGATGACTTGCATCTTTTGGATACTTGGACATTTTTACTCTTGTCTGCCCAGATCTTTACAGAAATGTCTTTAAAAATACAAATAAAAAATCTGGAAAATTGTCCAATTGAGTTGGACCTCTATCGTTAAGGGTACCGGAGAAAGCGGCAGTGTCGGAAGTTGGAGGTGGGGGTGACACAAAATGCACCAGATGACCACTGAGCTATGTAGCAGCTACCCCCCCCCCCCCCCCCCCACTGAGCTATGTAGCAGCGTGCCTCAACCACAACCAGGGGACATTCTCATCAAGATGCCGCAGATACACCAAGGGGCGTTACTTCAGTTACTGTAGTTACTTCAGTTACTTCAGTTACTTCAGTTACTTCAGTTACTTCAGTTACTTTAGTAGGGTCATTCTGAGTCACCACCTCCGCTCCGTTCTCCTGTAACCAGTGTTGATAAAGTGAAGGTGATTTACAACAGTTTCTGGATCTGACACATGAACTATGTTTGTGTTTACAACGGGGTACGCCTGCTTTACCTAAAACCTAAAAACTACTTTTTCTTTCTAAAAAAGTAAAGAAAAAGAGAATATTGTGAGTGATCCTACCCAAAACTGTCAGTATCCTTCGTAGTATTTAAAACAGTGTGTTAGGCCTAAAAGAATATAAGTTGTGTTCCGGTTACATGGCCAAAAATAAACAGGGTCGGTAGGTCGGACTTTTATTTTTAACCATTTTTTTGGGTCAAATTTAGAAGTAAAAATGTCATGAATTTTCTCAAAAGTGTAAAAAATGTCCAAAAAAAATTAAGGTGGGCCCAGAAAATCGTAGGGTCGGTCGGGATACCAGAACGCAACTTTTTTTTTTTCAGGCCTTGTCATATCTCAATATGCCAATGGCTGTAGCGCGTGTAGGCTAACGGTACCTTGGTGTGTCAGTATCCTTCCTTGTATTTAAAACAGTATTTATCATATCTCAATATCTCAGTATGTCAGTAACGGTACCTTGGTGTGTCAGTATCCTTCCTTGTATCTAAAACAGTATTTATCATATCTCAATATGTCAATGTGTCAGTAACGGTACCTTGGTGTGTCAGTATCCTTCCTTGTATCTAAAACAGTATTTATCATATCTCAATATGTCAATGTGTCAGTAACGGTACCTTGGTGTGTCAGTATCCTTCCTTGTATTTAAAACAGTATTTATTATATCTCAATATGTCAGTATGTCAGTAACGGTACCTTGGTGTGTCCGGTGTCGTTGGCCGCTGTGTGGTTGGAGGTAGACATGGTGAGGGCGGGGGAGGCGCCGCGGTCCCGGTACTCTGCCGTCTGTACAAGGTTAGCCGACCGCTGCATCCAGGCACGGGGGGAGGAGCTGCGGGGGCTGCGGAGGGCGGAGTAGGAGGAGGTTACTGTGGGGCCGAGTCAACGTGAGGGAGCATCTGCAAACTGGAGATAAATGGCAATGTTTAAATGAGGCCAAAAAAAAAAAAGTTGTGTTCAGGTATCCCTAGCGACCCTATTGTTTTGGCCCTACCCAGGCCATGTTACCTGAACACAACTTTTTTCTTTTTTTGGCCTGATGAGAAGTTCAAATTGTGAGGAGTCATGAAGCCCATGTTCTATGGCCTAGGGTGAATAGGTAGTACTGGTTCAGTAGAGCAAATACTCCAGCTACATCTAGTACATGTAAGGCCACTCAAAAAAAAAGTGGCTTCTCATCACCAAGGTCTGTAAATATGATGAGGGGAGGCTTTTTTCCCCCTTTTTTTTCGATTCGCGGGCTTAAATGTATAGAATTATAAACGTTTTTGGTGACCAAAATTCAAATTTAGGTAGCAAAGGATTAATTGATACCAAATATTATATGCCAATACTTGTCAATTTTTAGCATGTTTTTCATCAATAGTTAGCGAAAAAAACTGATTTCTATGATGCGCACGTTGATGAGAAACCATTTATTTTTTTAAGTGGTCTAACTATTTGGCTAGTAGTCGTAGAGTGAACCATATATTTCGCCTGACAGTGACACACTGTCTCTGTGAGTGGTCATTATAGATTAATAACTAGTCTAGGGTAGTAGGGCTGAGGTGGGGGGGGGGGGGGGAGGGGCTGCATCTCGCACATTTTTTACGACCCCGTCCACCTTACAACATGTAGAATTATTTTTGTGCCCCCAAAGGGACAAACACCGCCTCCCATTCTTGCTTTCTGAAAAATGTGATAATAGTACCGGTGACATGCTGGCTTTTTTGACTTAAAAGGCGTACACTTACCACCACCCTCCACCACTGGCACCACTCAGTGGTGCCACCAGTCTCACTCAGAGTCAGACTCACTGTGTGTGTGTCTTGTGTGGCAGTGTGGCTGCAGACTCAGCAGAGTGTACGCCAACGGGTTCCACAAATGATCGCTTGCCTTAGACTTAGAAGCTGATTGATGCTATCCTAGGTGAAGCCTAGGTTGACAACGGTGACTAGCCGAGACTCGGAGCCTGTCTGCAGTCGGGCCCTGCAGACCACTGCAGTCAATGCAATTGATAGTCACAGTGCAGTGTCAGATTGAGATTCGTTCCGACGTGTCGGCGAGGGCGTGTGTAAATGCTGAGTCGGTGCCCCTTTAAACTCACATGTTGGAAGCTATTGACCCCAACATACCTCCTAACACAAACACATAGATGCTCCAGATACATACACTCAAGCTACACTCATTGGTATTCCCAAACAATAGATAAATTCAGAGAAAACTGAGAGAAACTGCGTGAAACAGAGTGTTTTCCTTACCGCGGCGGCCATGTTGAATACACGTCACCAAGGGACTACTTCCTTCCGGGTCAGGTTAAACACAAAATGGCCGCCATCTGTTTGCAACCCTGACTTTGTTTAGGTCCTGTAAAAACGACAAATTTACTGAGAAAACCTTGCCTAAGTCTCAGATCGTGCCATACATTGTGAGAGAGTGATAGGAGAGAGACGCTGGTGAAGTTAGAAGAGGAAAGATGAGTGAATTATCGCAGGACGAGGTGAGTTGAGACGGCGCAGTGCGAGACAACAATGACTGAGTTTTGCCGAGTCACAATTCCAGCTTCCACCAGCAGAAAATAAACAACTGCGTCTGTTGTGACTTCTGTTATTTTGGTGCTGGTTGTGAATTGTTCGGTTAACATTGGACACCGTGGCCAACAAGTCATGATCATGATGGGAAGCTTGGTAACAAACGACCTGAGAATGTCAGAAATTATACTTTAGAGATTTTGTGAAAACCTGGGAATCTTAATCTATTTTGTTGTTGATAAAAATCAGTCACTGTGACTGTCTGAGTGTCAGTGTCACTGACAGTGACACTGCGCTGTCACGGCCGTGGACTTGTCACTGACACTGTCAGACTAACTGAGACTTTTTGAGAGAGTGACAGTGACTCAGCTATCAATCCGAGTGAATTTGCCAGGTTTGGCATTGTTTGAATTTTGATACAACTGCATGTGCAATGTTGCTTTTGACCAATTTTCGTCAAATAAAAGAGTTGGCCGTTTTTTTAGATTTTTCTGTAATTTTCCATTGATTATGGCATTGTTTCTTTATCTGAATCTTATTATCTTAAAAAATGTGTCCTCTTGAGAGGGGACCAAAAAAAATACACACCTTTTTAGTGAAAATGCCAGCGCGTTACTATAGCTTAAAGCCTAAAGGGGTCTGCCGCACTCAATTTCAACCTGCCTGGGCCCTAGCCTAGGCTAGTGGGGAGGGGGGGAGGGACCGAAAATATTTTGACCCCTCCCCCTGGGGAACCAAAAACTTTTCGACCCGTTCGCGCAAAAATTCACTGCCGCCCCCCACCCAGTTATTACAAAATGACCACTCCCTTGGGCCATCAATGAGTGCGGAGGGATGGGCCACTTTTGGATAAAATATTCAACGTTAAAAGCATCCTCTCCCTTATAAGTGTCGCCCTCGTTTGGAGCCTTTTTCAGACAAGAAAATACCCAAGATTTTATGATTTGTACTGAAATGCCATTAAAATCATTTTCATTAGCGCTTAGGGCGCTATCACATTGAATATGAAATGTATGCATTAAATTTATTGTCCTACCTATCTCTTGTTTTCCGGTTGACAGATGCGCCGGCGCCGGCTGGCTCGTCTCGGTGGTGACTCCCAGAGTCAGACACCCCCAAGCAGCCAGGAGCCGGCCGCCCAACACGAGAAGAGCCCGGAGAAGGAACCGTCCTCCCCCCCGGCCCCCAAGGCGCACCGCACCACGCCCCCACAACCCCACTCAGGGGCAGCCGTCAACAAGAAAGGTACATACCCTAGAACGCTGCCCACAAGACACAGTTATTTTTAACATTGGTGTTAACCCCTGCTAAAGCACTAGAACTCCAGCCTATCTATCTGCAATAAGGACTAGTCTTGTAATAAGGACTCGAAATGTGAATACAATATCTGTGTACTAAGAAAGTACTTTATTTCGCTGGGTATATATTTTCGCGATTTTCGCGGAAATGAAAAATCCGCGAAATTTTGATATGCTGATTTTCACTCTTCCCCGAAAATTTACACCAGTGAAAATAAGTACTTTCACAGTAACTAGATTTACCGTAAATTTTTGAGTATAAGCCGCGTCTAGACTATTCTAATATACTACTAAGGTAGCAAAATCCCTTGTATAAGCCGCACCCGATATCGTAAAACCTTGCGTATAAGCCACGGCTAGTACACGTGTCAGATCGACGGTGCGGCTTATAGGATCAGCCCAGGGTCAGGGATGCAGCTTATACGCGAATTAGGCTAATACACATTGAAGGTTTTACGGTAGTCATGTTTGGTATTAAATTAAAGCGGCTTATACATGAGAATTCACAGTATCTAAAATGTCGAGATCTGGATCCATTTGTGATGAATATTCTCATTCACAATGAACAAGTTGATAATGTTGGTGTTTTGATTTCCAGATGAACAAATCGACTCTCAGGGAATGGACACGGACACGCTGTCCTCTGACAAAGGGTAAGTCCCACACACGGGGAAGATAGATATTCTGTGTAAACTTTTTTTCTGTCACAGCTAAAGTAAGGTCGACTCAACAGCACAACGATACCATTTCTAATTAATTAAAAAAGAGACAAAAAAAACAAAACATAAATCATCAAATATTGATGATAAGAAATTGGAACAACACGGGAAACAAATTTCATTCCTGCGGTGTACAATATTTTGTTCCGCTTGACAAAAATAAATAATATAACATTTCACTATTGCAAAATATCACAGTTTAGGGACAAAATATCTCAAAATGACCTTATTTCTACAATAAATGATTAAGTAAGGCTGCATCATCTTTAACACCTTAATGCATCATGTCCTTGGTCATCATGATGCATAAATGTAGCCCTGGCGAGTAGTTTGCCAGTGATGTATTCATGCATCATGCCGACCCTACAAAGTTGAGTCACTCCCCAAGAGTCGACATGATGTACCAATGCAGTGCCAAGAGTCGACATGTTGCACCAATGCAGTGCCAAGAGTCGTCATGATGCACCGATGCATCATGACAGTGTTGCCGAAATCACGCCGGCCTTGGGACGCAGGCCAGAATGGCCTGCCATAATCTCAGCTTCCTAATGGTGAAAGAATTTTTCAAATCGATCAATCATAAGCGAAGATAGGGCCATATTTGTAAAAGTGTTTTATTTAAAAAAAAAAATTTAATATCTTTCAAGTTTTTGCATTGTATAATACAATTACAAGTTATAATGAAATTTGTTAAGGTACCTTGAAATATAAAAATTTACATGGCCTGCGTGAGAAGGAAATGGCCTGCATAAGATGCCAAGACGCAGGCCACCTTGGCCTGCCTTGAGAAAACACTGCATGACGACAGATGTCATCATTTAGTGACATGGCGTCCTTAAAGACTAAAGTATAAAGTAGTTTACGGTTGTTGTTGCAGCGTCCAGTCGGTGGACGTGGACTCCGGTATAGAAGCCATGGAGGTGGACGAGACAGAACAGAGGACGCCCGCCAAGGTACCATCTAGATATATTTATATATACCGTAAAACCTAACTCGCGTATAAGCCGCACTCCGACTTTGGGGCGATCCTATAAGCCGCACCAGGGATCTGATTATGGTGACTTTTAGTACTGTGCCATAGTAGCAAAAACTCGCGTATAAGCCGCACCCTGACCCTGGGCCGATGCTATAAGCCGCACCGCCGATCTGACTCGCGTACTAGCCGCGGCTTATACGCGAGGTTTTACGGTATACTTAAATTGAGTAAAACTTCAACTTGAGTACCGGTAATGATTGAAGATATATAGCAGTGCATGTAATGTACCAAGGTCTTTAGCACACGTTATCGCTGTAGATACGGGTCGTGTCAGAGTTGAACCCTTCAAGGACGGTATAATGCATTACTGCATCATGCCCTTGGTCGTCATGATGCACTATATGCATGCATTGCATTAATGTATCGCCATTGCTGCATTCAAGCATCATGCCGACTCTATGGGGTTGATACAGTCCCATAGGGTCGGTGTGCAGCTGTATTGATGCATCATAACGACAAATGTCGCCGACAAAAATCTTCAAATTTCTCCATGCTTGTTTCTGTTTCCAGGAGCCCAAAGCGTCAGAGGAACAAGTTATCACATCCATATGTCGCATATTCCAAGTAAGTTGTGTTTACTATCAAATCTAAAGAATACATGTATTGGCAAATCTACGGGTACTGTTAAACATTGATGCCTGCTGTAAGAAAGAAAAGTAATATGATAAATATATTTATATGCTATGAACATATAAAAAGAAGAAATGCCTTTCGAATTTTAATAGAAAAAACAAACAAACAGGGCCTTTAAAGTCAAATGTTCACACGCGTATGTGAAATAAAATGCACAGTTTTGCCTGATTACTGCGGGAGTGAGTGGGTGTTATGAAATGTATGATACAGGTATGTGTTGAGGTATTTTCAATTTGGTTTTGTACAGTATATATTCATTCATCAAACGTTTTCTTGATGAACAACATTGGAAAGTTCATGTGTTGCAACATGCTTCATCAATATGAATTTGCTGTAATTAACAGTAATAGTATAGAGGATTGACTTGATGCTTACCCAAGTCCAGACACTGAGTTGGTTATTGATTACTGCATTAGTAATACTTACTTATAATAAATGACTAAACTGAAACTGACTCCTCGCCAGGTGTCATGGGGACAGCGGCCCCAGGAGGGACTCTACCTGCCACACCTTGCCACAGCCATGCAGGACACGGACAACAAAGGTGAGTCATCTCATCATTATACCACTATACAGCCTTAGGCCATGGGGGCCGCCATATTGTTTGGACATCTCAGCATTATACCACTATAGGGTTTAGACAGGTTAGGCCCTGGGGGGCAGCCATATTGGTTAGACACCTCAGCCATTATACCACTATACAGCGTTAGGCAATGGGGGCCACCATATTGGTTAGACACCTCAGCCATTATACCACTAGACAGCGTTAGGCCATGGGGGCAGCCATATTGTTTGGACATCTCAGCATTATACAGGCTTAGACAGGTTAGGCCATGGGGGCGGCCATATTGGTCGGACATCTCAGCATTATACCACTATAGGGCTTAGACAGGTTAGGCCATGGGGGCAGCCATATTGGTTGGACATCTCAGCCATTATACCACTATACAGCCTTAGGCCATGGGGGCAGCCATATTGGTTAGACATCTCAGCCATTATACCACTAAACAGCGTTAGGCCATGGGGGCCGCCATATTGGTTAGACATCTCAGCCATTATACCACTAAACAGCGTTAGGCCATGGGGGCAGCCATATTGGTTAGACATCTCAGCCATTATACCACTATACAGCGTTAGGCCATGGGGGCCGCCATATTGGTTAGACATCTCAGCATTATACAGACTTAGACAGGTTAGGCCATGCGGGCAGCCATATTGGTTAGACATAGACAGGTTAGGCCATGCGGGCAGCCATATTGGTTAGACATAGACAGGTTAGGCCATGGGGGCCGCCATATTGGTTAGACATAGACAGGTTAGGCCATGGGGGCAGCCATATTTGGCAGAAGGACCTGTTAACATATAACCTGAGTATTGGTGTGTTTTGTTGTTTGTCACAGAGTACATGTGGGTGTTTGTTGTTTGTAGCAGCAGAGGGGTGGCCGGACCTGGTGTCAGAGTACATGTTTGTTGTTTGTAGCAGCAGAGGGGTGGCCGGACCTGGTGTCTCAGAGTACATGTTTGTTTTTTGTAGCAGCAGAGGGGTGGCCGGACCTGGTGTCTCAGAGTACATGTGTGTTGTTTGTAGCAGCGGAGGGGTGGCCGGACCTGGTGTCTCAGAGTACATGTTTGTTGTTTGTAGCAGCAGAGGGGTGGCCGGACCTGGTGTCTCAGTACATGTGTGTTGTTTGTAGCAGCAGAGGGGTGGCCGGACCTGGTGTCACAGAGTACATGTGGGTGCTTGTTGTTTGTAGCAGCAGAGGGGTGGCCGGACCTGGTGTCTCAGAGTACATGTTTGTTGTTTGTAGCAGCAGAGGGGTGGCCGGACCTGGTGTCACAGAGTACATGTGGGTGCTTGTTGTTTGTAGCAGCAGAGGGGTGGCCGGACCTGGTGTCTCAGAGTACATGTGGGTGTTTGTAGCAGCAGAGGGGTGGCCGGACCTGGTGTCTCAGTACATGTTTGTTGTTTGTAGCAGCAGAGGGGTGGCCGGACCTGCTGTCACAGAGTACAAGTTTGTTGTTTGTAGCAGCGGAGGGGTGGCCGGACCTGGTGTCTCAGAGTACATGTATGTTGTTTGTAGCAGCAGAGGGGTGGCCGGACCTGGTGTCTCAGAGTACATGTTTGTTGTTTGTAGCAGCAGAGGGGTGGCCGGACCTGGTGTCAGAGTACATGTTTGTTGTTTGTAGCAGCAGAGGGGTGGCCGGACCTGGTGTCTCAGAGTACATGTGTGTTGTTTGTAGCAGCAGAGGGGTGGCCGGACCTGCTGTCTCAGAGTACATGTGTGTTGTTTGTAGCAGCAGAGGGGTGGCCGGACCTGGTGTCTCAGAGTACATGTTTGCTGTTTGTAGCAGCGGAGGGGTGGCCGGACCTGGTGTCTCAGTACATGTTTGTTGTTTGTAGCAGCAGAGGGGTGGCCGGACCTGGTGTCACAGAGTACATGTGGGTGTTTGTAGCAGCAGAGGGGTGGCCGGACCTGGTGTCTCAGAGTACATGTGGGTGTTTGTAGCAGCAGAGGGGTGGCCGGACCTGGTGTCACAGAGTACATGTGGGTGTTTGTAGCAGGGGAGGGGTGGCCGGACCTGGTGTCTCAGAGTACATGTTTGTAGTTTGTAGCAGCAGAGGGGTGGCCGGACCTGGTGTCTCAGAGTACATGTGGGTGTTTGTTGTTTGTAGCAGCAGAGGGGTGGCCGGACCTGGTGTCACAGAGTACATGTGGGTGTTTGTAGCAGGGGAGGGGTGGCCGGACCTGGTGTCACAGAGTACATGTGGGTGTTTGTAGCAGGGGAGGGGTGGCCGGACCTGGTGTCACAGAGTACATGTGGGTGTTTGTAGCAGCAGAGGGGTGGCCGGACCTGGTGTCACAGAGTACATGTGGGTGTTTGTAGCAGGGGAGGGGTGGCCGGACCTGGTGTCTCAGAGTACATGTTTGTTGTTTGTAGCAGCAGAGGGGTGGCCGGACCTGGTGTCTCAGAGTACATGTTTGTAGTTTGTAGCAGCAGAGGGGTGGCCGGACCTGGTGTCTCAGAGTACATGTGGGTGTTTGTTGTTTGTAGCAGCAGAGGGGTGGCCGGACCTGGTGTCTCAGAGTACATGTGTGTGTTTGTAGCAGCAGAGGGGTGGCCGGACCTGGTGTCTCAGAGTACATGTTTGTTGTTTGTAGCAGCAGAGGGGTGGCCGGACCTGGTGTCTCAGAGTACATGTGGGTGTTTGTTGTTTGTAGCAGCAGAGGGGTGGCCGGACCTGGTGTCTCAGTACATGTGTGTGTTGTTGTTTGTAGCAGCAGAGGGGTGGCCGGACCTGGTGTCACAGAGTACATGTGGGTGTTTGTTGTTTGTAGCAGCAGAGGGGTGGCCGGACCTGGTGTCTCAGAGTACATGTGGGTGTTTGTTGTTTGTAGCAGCAGAGGGGTGGCCGGACCTGGTGTCTCAGAGTACATGTGGGTGTTTGTTGTTTGTAGCAGCGGAGGGGTGGCCGGACCTGGTGTCACAGAGTACATGTGGGTGTTTGTTGTTTGTAGCAGCAGAGGGGTGGCCGGACCTGGTGTCACAGAGTACATGTGGGTGTTTGTTGTTTGTAGCAGCAGAGGGGTGGCCGGACCTGGTGTCTCAGAGTACATGTTTGTTGTTTGTAGCAGCAGAGGGGTGGCCGGACCTGGTATCTCAGAGTACATGTTTGTTGTTTGTAGCAGCAGAGGGGTGGCCGGACCTGGTATCTCAGAGTACATGTGTGTTGTTTGTAGCAGCAGAGGGGTGGCCGGACCTGGTAGCAGAGTACATGTGGGTGTTTGTTGTTTGTAGCAGCAGAGGGGTGGCCGGACCTGGTGTCACAGAGTACATGTTTGTTTGTAGCAGCAGAGGGGTGGCCGGACCTGGTGTCTCAGAGTACATGTGGGTGTTTGTAGCAGCAGAGGGGTGGCCGGACCTGGTGTCTCAGAGTACATGTGGGTGTTTGTAGTTTGTAGCAGCAGAGGGGTGGCCGGACCTGGTGTCACAGAGTACATGTGGGTGTTTGTAGCAGCAGAGGGGTGGCCGGACCTGGTGTCTCAGTACATGTGGGTGTTTGTTGTTTGTAGCAGCAGAGGGGTGGCCGGACCTGGTGTCTCAGAGTACATGTAGGTGTTGTTGTTTGTAGCAGCAGAGGGGTGGCCGGACCTGGTGTCTCAGAGTACATGTTTGTGTTTTTGTTGTTTGTAGCAGCAGAGG
Organism: Harmothoe impar; assembly: GCA_947462335.1. Classification (NCBI taxonomy): domain Eukaryota; kingdom Metazoa; phylum Annelida; class Polychaeta; order Phyllodocida; family Polynoidae; genus Harmothoe; species Harmothoe impar. The sequence continues at coordinate 64,527,503 of OX381716.1, read as the reverse complement.
GGTGGCCGGACCTGGTGTCTCAGTACATGTGGGTGTTTGTTGTTTGTAGCAGCAGAGGGGTGGCCGGACCTGGTGTCACAGAGTACATGTGGGTGTTTGTAGTTTGTAGCAGCAGAGGGGTGGCCGGACCTGTTGTCTCAGAGTACATGTGGGTGTGTGTTGTTTGTAGCAGCAGAGGGGTGGCCGGACCTGGTGTCACAGAGTACATGTGGGTGTGTGTTGTTTGTAGCAGCAGAGGGGTGGCCGGACCTGGTGTCACAGAGTACATGTTGTTTGTTGTTTGTAGCAGCAGAGGGGTGGCCGGACCTGGTGTCACAGAGTACATGTGGGTGTTTGTTGTTTGTAGCAGCAGAGGGGTGGCCGGACCTGGTGTCTCAGAGTACATGTTTGTTGTTTGTAGCAGCAGAGGGGTGGCCAGACCAGGTGTCTCAGAGTACATGTGGGTGTTTGTAGCAGCAGAGGGGTGGCCGGACCTGGTGTCAGAGTACATGTGGGTGTTTGTAGCAGCAGAGGGGTGGCCGGACCTGGTGTCTCAGAGTACATGTTTGTTGTTTGTAGCAGCAGAGGGGTGGCCGGACCTGGTGTCACAGATCCTGGTGGAGGTGCTCATGTTACTTGAGCAGTGCCAGGACAACCCGTTTGAAGCTCTCCGCGCCCCGCCCGCCAAGATGTCCACCTCCCCGTCTAAACTCTACGGCTCCAGTCCCATGAGGTAAGTCACCGCCGGGTTAAGGAAAGTATGAAATGATATCGATAAACATTGATTTTATCTTTTACAATAAATGCCTCCCATTAAAGTTGTGTTTTACTGTTGATGTGTACATGAATGCCTGCTACATTATGCATTAAATTGATGATTAATCTGAGACGGGTCGCACAGAGGCTCAGTGTAGACAGGTTCTACCGGCTGTAGGCTGAATAGACCAGGCAGAAAACTATAAGTGTAGTAAAGCCTTGACATATTGTGAGAAATCTGAATGCCCTGTTACGATTTTCTGTGACGATTTTGGGGTCCAAAAATCCTAACAAATACGATTTTTGGGGTGGGGTGACTTGGCATCTTTGTACATGAATATGACGGCTTTGTTTTACCCTTATGGCAGCGGGAGCCCCCTCAAACCGCCGAGTCGTCAGTTCCCGTACGACCGGTTCCCCCCAGAGAAGTGTAAGGAGACTGAGATGTTGTGCTACCTGCTGGACTGTTACGACCGGTCCCTGCTGGAGGAACGCATCAACCACAAGGTAGGCACACCCCCCCCCCCCCCAATAACGCATCAACCACAAGGTAGGTACCCCCCGATACTGTTACACCGATTACTGAACGCATCAACCACAAGGTAGGCACACCCCCCCATACTGTTACACCGATTACTGAACGCATCAACCACAAGGTAGGTACACCCCCGATACTGTTACACCGATTACTGAACGCATCAACCACAAGGTAGGTACACCCCCGATACTGTTACACCGATTACTGAACGCATCAACCACAAGGTAGGCACACCCGATACTGTTACACCGATTACTGAACGCATCAACCACAAGGTAGGCACACCCCCGATACTGTTATACCGATTACTGAACGCATCAACCACAAGGTAGGCACACCCCCCATACTGTTATACCGATTACTGAACGCATCAACCACAAGGTAGGCACACCCCCATACTGTTATACCGATTACTGAACGCATCAACCACAAGGTAGGCACACCCCCCATACTGTTATACCGATTACTGAACGCATCAACCACAAGGTAGGCACACCCCCATACTGTTACACCGATTACTGAACGCATCAACCACAAGGTAGGCACACCCCGATACTGTTACACCGATTACTGAACGCATCAACCACAAGGTAGGCACACCCCCATACTGTTACACCGATTACTGAACGCATCAACCACAAGGTAGGCACACCCCCATACTGTTACACCGATTACTGAACGCATCAACCACAAGGTAGGCACACCCCCATACTGTTACACCGATTACTGAACGCATCAACCACAAGGTAGGCACACCCCCATACTGTTACACCGATTACTGAACGCATCAACCACAAGGTAGGTACCCCCCGATACTGTTACACCGATTACTGAACGCATCAACCACAAGGTAGGTACCCCCGATACTGTTACACCAATTACTGAACGCATCAACCACAAGGTAGGCACACCCCCATACTGTTACACCGATTACTGAACGCATCAACCACAAGGTAGGCACACCCGATACTGTTACACCGATTACTGAACGCATCAACCACAAGGTAGGCACACCCCCATACTGTTACACCGATTACTGAACGCATCAACCACAAGGTAGGCACACCCGATACTGTTACACCGATTACTGAACGCATCAACCACAAGGTAGGCACACCCCCATACTGTTACACCGATTACTGAACGCATCAACCACAAGGTAGGCACACCCCCGATACTGTTACACCGATTACTGAACGCATCAACCACAAGGTAGGCACACCCGATACTGTTACACCGATTACTGAACGCATCAACCACAAGGTAGGCACCCCCCGATACTGTTACACCGATTACTGAACGCATCAACCACAAGGTAGGCACACCCCCGATACTGTTACACCGATTACTGAACGCATCAACCACAAGGTAGGCACACCCCCGATACTGTTACACCGATTACTGAACGCATCAACCACAAGGTAGGCACACCCCCGATACTGTTACACCGATTACTGAACGCATCAACCACAAGGTAGGCACACCCGATACTGTTACACCGATTACTGAACGCATCAACCACAAGGTAGGCACCCCCCGATACTGTTACACCGATTACTGAACGCATCAACCACAAGGTAGGCACAGCCCCGATACTGTTACACCGATTACTGAACGCATCAACCACAAGGTAGGCACACCCCGATACTGTTACACCGATTACTGAACGCATCAACCACAAGGTAGGCACACCCCCATACTGCTACACCGATTACTGAACGCATCAACCACGAGGTACGTACCCCCGATACTGTTTATACACCAAGAGAAAAAGTTTCACTTTTCAAAAAATGGTGCAAGCGAGCAAATTTTTTTTTTGTCAATGGATTTTGTCGGTGGAAAAGTGGAGCGAGCGTGAACTTTTTTTTTTAATCCAGCCTCCGACAAAACATTGCCACCATTGCCATAGATTTGACGAGAACTAATGCTGTCTTCGATTGGCCGAGAGCAGCAAAAAGTGCCACGGTATATTCAGAGCTTCATTCATGCACCCTTGATTCAGTAAATGTGTAGGATCGGAATTTCTGTTTCATTTCATAAATTCAATCATCCTGGATACGCTCATCTATGGTTGGCCAAAAGCCTACCATTACTTGTGAAAAGTTTAACCTTGAGAAAGTCTCCTCTGTATTAGTCAATGCGACGTTAAACTACCTAAACATACAAATAATGACAAACAGGCAGGACGCATTAAAGCACTATGCCGTCCATAAAAAGGTTACCCCACTGTACATATTAAATAATATTTAGATTGAGACGAAAGAGCAACATGTTATTTTCACCTCGCTATGCAGCCTTGAACTAAAACACTCAAACTTCATAAACCACTGTTTATTCTAAAAATCTTTCTTTTTCTTTAGCGAGCGTCAGTGCCGCCGCTGAACCAGGTGCTGTGTGAGGCGCGGAGTCAGTGTATAAGTCACACGGTGCTCGTGCTGCAGGGGGTCTTTACACAACCAAGGTAAGTTATGTAACCCCCCCCCCCCCCCACCCCTTTTTTCACAAAAATTTCAAATTCTGAAGAAAAAATTCGAAGTGGGGGAATAATTTATGCCTCCATATTAGTTCCCCCGATTGTTTACGAATTGTTTTGTTTTTTTAGATTATTGATGTAAATTTCTCCCTTTTCTCGTATTTCAGTTATAAACATTTTTTAGTCAAAAAACTTATTTTTAGGAACAAAAAACCTCAATAATGCCCACAGACACCTCCAGCACCTGAATATTCTGGACCTGATTTAGATTTTTCTAACTTTGTTGATATAATAGGCCTTACTTGATTTATTGGTGTAGGCTGTAAATACCATTGTGTGTCTGTGTGAACCTGTAAGTGTTTGGGCTTTGACACTTACCACCAACATACCTCCCCCCACAGGTCGGCAGCTAAGGGGTCGGTGTGCCGTTCTAACTCCCGCTATATCCCCACAGGTCGGCAGCTAAGGGGCCGGTACTCCTGCCGTTCTAACTCCCGCTATATCCCCCACAGGTCGGCAGCTAAGGGGTCAGTACTCCTGCCGTTCTAACTCCCGCTATATCCCCCCACAGGTCGGCAGCTAAGGGGTCGGTGTGCCGTTCTAACTCCCGCTATATCCCCCACAGGTCGGCAGCTAAGGGGTCTGTACTCCTGCCGTTCTAACTCCCGCTATATCCCCCACAGGTCGGCAGCTAAGGGGACAGTACTCCTGCCGTTCTAACTCCCGCTATATTCCCCACAGGTCGGCAGCTAAGGGGTCTGTTCTCCTGCCGTTCTAACTCCCGCTATATCCCCCACAGGTCGGCAGCTAAGGGGTCTGTTCTCCTGCCGTTCTAACTCCCGCTATATCCCCCACAGGTCGGCAGCTAAGGGGTCTGTACTCCTGCCGTTCTAACTCCCGCTATATCCCCCACAGGTCGGCAGCTAAGGGGTCGGTGTGCCGTTCTAACTCCCGCTATATCCCCCACAGGTCGGCAGCTAAGGGGTCAGTACTCCTGCCGTTCTAACTCCCGCTATATCCCCCACAGGTCGGCAGCTAAGGGGTGGGTACTCCTGCCGTTCTAACTCCCGCTATATCCCCCACAGGTCGGCAGCTAAGGGGTCAGTACTCCTGCCGTTCTAACTCCCGCTACATCCCCCACAGGTCGGCAGCTAAGGGGTGGGTGTGCCGTTCTAACTCCCGCTATATCCCCCACAGGTCGGCAGCTAAGGGGTCAGTACTCCTGCCGTTCTAACTCCCGCTACATCCCCCACAGGTCGGCAGCTAAGGGGTGGGTGTGCCGTTCTAACTCCCGCTATATCCCCCACAGGTCGGCAGCTAAGGGGTCAGTACTCCTGCCGTTCTAACTCCCGCTATATCCCCCACAGGTCGGCAGCTAAGGGGTCGGTGTGCCGTTCTAACTCCCGCTATATCCCCCACAGGTCGGCAGCTAAGGGGTCAGTACTCCTGCCGTTCTAACTCCCGCTATATCCCCACAGGTCGGCAGCTAAGGGGTCAGTACTCCTGCCGTTCTAACTCCCGCTATATCCCCCACAGGTCGGCAGCTAAGGGGTGGGTGCTCCTGCCGTTCTAACTCCCGCTATATCCCCCACAGGTCGGCAGCTAAGGGGTCAGTACTCCTGCCGTTCTAACTCCCGCTATATTCCCCCACAGGTCGGCAGCTAAGGGGTCGGTACTCCTGCCGTTCTAACTCCCACTATATCCCCCACAGGTCGGCAGCTAAGGGGTCTGTACTCCTGCCGTTCTAACTCCCACTATATCCCCCACAGGTCGGCAGCTAAGGGGTCTGTACTCCTGCCGTTCTAACTCCCGCTATATCCCCCACAGGTCGGCAGCTAAGGGGTCAGTACTCCTGCCGTTCTAACTCCCACTATATCCCCACAGGTCGGCAGCTAAGGGGTCGGTGTGCCGTTCTAACTCCCGCTATATCCCCCACAGGTCGGCAGCTAAGGGGTCAATACTCCTGCCGTTCTAACTCCCGCTATATCCCCCACAGGTCGGCAGCTAAGGGGTCGGTGTGCCGTTCTAACTCCTGCTATATCCCCCACAGGTCGGCAGCTAAGGGGTTGGTGTGCCGTTCTAACTCCCGCTATATCCCCCACAGGTCGGCAGCTAAGGGGTCAGTACTCCTGCCGTTCTAACTCCTGCTATATCCCCCACAGGTCGGCAGCTAAGGGGTGGGTGTGCCGTTCTAACTCCCGCTATATTCCCCACAGGTCGGCAGCTAAGGGGCCGGTACTCCTGCCGTTCTAACTCCCGCTATATCCCCCACAGGTCGGCAGCTAAGGGGTCTGTACTCCTGCCGTTCTAACTCCCGCTATATTCCCCACAGGTCGGCAGCTAAGGGGTCAGTACTCCTGCCGTTCTAACTCCCGCTATATCCCCCACAGGTCGGCAGCTAAGGGGTCGGTGTGCCGTTCTAACTCCCGCTATATCCCCCACAGGTCGGCAGCTAAGGGGTCAGTACTCCTGCCGTTCTAACTCCCGCTATATCCCCCACAGGTCGGCAGCTAAGGGGTGGGTACTCCTGCCGTTCTAACTCCCGCTATATCCCCCACAGGTCGGCAGCTAAGGGGTCGGTGTGCCGTTCTAACTCCCGCTATATCCCCCACAGGTCGGCAGCTAAGGGGTCAGTACTGCTGCCGTTCTAACTCCCGCTATATCCCCCACAGGTCGGCAGCTAAGGGGTCAGTACTCCTGCCGTTCTAACTCCCGCTATATTCTAACTCCCGCTATATCCCCCACAGGTCGGCAGCTAAGGGGTCGGTGTGCCGTTCTAACTCCCGCTATATCCCCCACAGGTCGGCAGCTAAGGGGTCAGTACTCCTGCCGTTCTAACTCCCGCTATATTCTAACTCCCGCTATATCCCCCACAGGTCGGCAGCTAAGGGGTCGGTACTCCTGCCGTTCTAACTCCCGCTATATCCCCCACAGGTCGGCAGCTAAGGGGTCAGTACTGCTGCCGTTCTAACTCCCGCTATATCCCCCACAGGTCGGCAGCTAAGGGGTCTGTACTCCTGCCGTTCTAACTCCTGCTATATCCCCCACAGGTCGGCAGCTAAGGGGTCTGTACTCCTGCCGTTCTAACTCCCGCTATATCCCCCACAGGTCGGCAGCTAAGGGGTCGGTGTGCCGTTCTAACTCCTGCTATATCCCCCACAGGTCGGCAGCTAAGGGGTCAGTACTCCTGCCGTTCTAACTCCCGCTATATCCCCCACAGGTCGGCAGCTAAGGGGTCGGTGTGCCGTTCTAACTCCCGCTATATCCCCCACAGGTCGGCAGCTAAGGGGTCGGTACTCCTGCCGTTCTAACTCCCGCTATATCCCCCACAGGTCGGCAGCTAAGGGGTGGGTACTCCTGCCGTTCTAACTCCCGCTATATCCCCCACAGGTCGGCAGCTAAGGGGTCAGTACTCCTGCCGTTCTAACTCCCGCTATATCCCCCACAGGTCGGCAGCTAAGGGGTCGGTGTGCCGTTCTAACTCCCGCTATATCCCCCACAGGTCGGCAGCTAAAGGGTGGGTGTGCCGTTCTAACTCCCACTATATCCCCCACAGGTCGGCAGCTAAGGGGTCTGTACTCCTGCCGTTCTAACTCCCGCTATATCCCCCCACAGGTCGGCAGCTAAGGGGTCGGTGTGCCGTTCTAACTCCCACTATATCCCCCACAGGTCGGCAGCTAAGGGGTCTGTACTCCTGCCGTTCTAACTCCCACTATATCCCCCCACAGGTCGGCAGCTAAGGGGTGGGTACTCCTGCCGTTCTAACTCCCGCTATATCCCCCACAGGTCGGCAGCTAAGGGGTCAGTACTCCTGCCGTTCTAACTCCCGCTATATCCCCCACAGGTCGGCAGCTAAGGGGTCAGTGTGCCGTTCTAACTCCCGCTATATCCCCCACAGGTCGGCAGCTAAGGGGTCAGTGTGCCGTTCTAACTCCCGCTATATCCCCCACAGGTCGGCAGCTAAGGGGTCAGTGCTCCTGCCGTTCTAACTCCCGCTATATCCCCCACAGGTCGGCAGCTAAGGGGTCAGTGCTCCTGCCGTTCTAACTCCCACTATATCCCCACAGGTCGGCAGCTAAGGGGTCAGTACTCCTGCCGTTCTAACTCCCACTATATCCCCACAGGTCGGCAGCTAAGGGGTGGGTGTGCCGTTCTAACTCCCGCTATATCCCCCACAGGTCGGCAGCTAAGGGGTGGGTGTGCCGTTCTAACTCCCGCTATATCCCCCACAGGTCGGCAGCTAAGGGGTCTGTACTCCTGCCGTTCTAACTCCCGCTATATCCCCCACAGGTCGGCAGCTAAGGGGCCGGTGCTCCTCCCGTTCTAACTCCCGCTATATCCCCCACAGGTCGGCAGCTAAGGGGTCTGTGCCGTTCTAACTCCCGCTATATCCCCACAGGTCGGCAGCTAAGGGGTCTGTACTCCTGCCGTTCTAACTCCCGCTATATCCCCCACAGGTCGGCAGCTAAGGGGTGGGTGTGCCGTTCTAACTCCCGCTATATCCCCCACAGGTCGGCAGCTAAGGGGTGGGTGTGCCGTTCTAACTCCCGCTATATCCCCCACAGGTCGGCAGCTAAGGGGTCTGTACTCCTGCCGTTCTAACTCCCGCTATATCCCCCACAGGTCGGCAGCTAAGGGGTCAGTACTCCTGCCGTTCTAACTCCCGCTATATCCCCCACAGGTCGGCAGCTAAGGGGCCGGTGCTCCTCCCGTTCCTCCTCAACACGTGCACGCCGGGCGGCTTCATCCCGGACCTGGTGGCCTGGCTGCACGCGGCCCCCGGGGGGCAGCTGGCCGCCACCTTCTCCCCCGTCCTGCAGGGACTGGTGGTCGCCATGCGGGGCGTGGGGCTCGACTCTGAGGACTACAAACAACCCCTGTGTCTGCTGAGTGAGCTGTGTGAGCTCAAGGTGGGCAGTGCTCGGCCTATCTGTAACCTGGTACGTATTACATGTATACACCCATACTAAACTACAATCTGGTAATGTACGTATATATACCACACTTAGACTACAAACAACCCCTGTGTCTGCTGAGTGAGCTGTGTGAGCTCAAGGTGGGCAGTGCTCGGCCTATCTGTAACCTGGTACGTATTACATGTATACACCCATACTAAACTACAATCTGGTAATGTACGTATATATACCACACTTAGACTACAAACAACCCCTGTGTCTGCTCAGTGAGCTGTGTGAGCTCAAGGTGGGCAGTGCCCGGCCTATCTGTAACCTGGTACGTATTACATGTATACACCCATACTAAACTACAATCTGGTAATGTACGTATATATACCACACTTAGACTACAAACAACCCCTGTGTCTGCTGAGTGAACTGTGTGGCCTATCTGTAACCTGGTACGTATTACATGTATAGACCCACACTAAGCTACTTGTATAGACCCCACACTTAGACTACAAGCAGCCCTCGGCCCATACGTAACCTGGTGCGTAGAGCAAAGAAAACTGTTAATTCTTCCAAATTTCTCCAAAATCCCTCATGTTACCTGAATCTAGACTTTGAGAATCTTGTAAAACCCACACTTTACGTTTGGTTTACAAAATAATTTACTGTACTGTGAAAGTCAGAGGCCACTTTATGTCTGTGTGATATATTACAGCCTAACTGGCAGCCTAACTGGCAGCCTAACTGGCAGCCTAACTGGCAGCCTAACTGGCAGCCTAACTGGCAGCCTAACTGGCAGCCTAAGGCCATGACGTCATGTTGTGTGTGATATATTACAGCCTAACTGGCAGCCTAAGGCCATGACGTCATGTTGTATGTGATATATTACAGCCTAACTGGCAGCCTAACTGGCAGCCTAACTGGCAGCCTAAGGCCATGACGTCATGTTATATGTGATATATTACAGCCTAACTGGCAGCCTAACTGGCAGCCTAAGGCCATGACGTCATGTTGTATGTGATATATTACAGCCTAACTGGCAGCCTAAGGCCATGACGTCATGTTGTATGTGATATATTACAGCCTAACTGGCAGCCTAAGGCCATGACGTCATGTTGTATGTGATATATTACAGCCTAACTGGCAGCCTAACTGGCAGCCTAACCGGCAGCCTACGGCCATGAGGTCATGTTGTGTGTGATATATTACAGCCTAACTGGCAGCCTAACTGGCAGCCTAACTGGCAGCCTAAGGCCATGACGTCATGTTGTGTGTGATATATTACAGCTCATACAGCAGCCTAACTGGCAGCCTAAGGCCATGACGTCAGCTACGGGGAAGGAGTTGGAGAAGTTGTCCTACCTCGGCCCGTTCCTGTCGCTGTCCGTGTTTGCGGAGGACAACACACGGGTGGTGGACAAGTTCTTCACAGACACGGAGATATCGGGAGACACGGCCCGCGTCATCAACCAACAACTACAGCGCACACTCGAGTTTGCACGGGTAAGTGCATGGATGAAAGTTTTCACGTCTTTTCTTTTTTTTTTTGCCAAGACCGCTACTATATACTATAGGGAACCTTTTTTTCATCCCTGTAAGTTGCTCAAATATTCACACATTGTCCAGTGGGCGCCGCCATTGAATTCTGCCTTGTGTTGGGAGTCTAATGATAATCTGATACAGCCAAAATATGGGTCACTCTTTACAACCTAAGAACTCCGCAGCGAATTTCCTTGGTCTAAAATATATCCTGTTATTTGGCATTTTTCCTACTTTTGTAAAAATGATTAAATCTTTAAATCTTTGGTATGCACATTGAAATTCACAGTTTACGGTCGTGAACCTGTACAATATCTTCATCAAAATGGACTCTGTCCTGATAAACTCAACTTTGAATTAAAAACGGGTGATTTCATTTTGATTTTGATTTATCCCCGAGTTGGTAGGTTCAAGGGAAAATGTGTAGGGATTATTGGGCTTTTGTATAAATCACCAACACTAGATGTGCCTATTACTCTTACATCCACTTACTATCAATTCGACAAAAAATTGCTAACACCGCTACAGTCAAGCTGACCATGGTATTACAATATGTATTAATATGTTATCTAAATATCTGTACATATGTGGTTTCAACCTTTAAAAAATCACGGTGGAAACCGTGATTACTGATTGAATAAAAACCGTACAATGTTGACAGGGGGAGATGTTTAAGATCATGCACGCGTTGTTGGTGAACTCAGAGACGCGAGACGCCACCATGGGCTACCTGGCCGCAGTCATAGAGAGGAACATCAAACGCTCACAGATACAGGTAACTACCGTAACTAACGCTCACAGATACAGGTAACTACCGTAACTAACGCTCACAGATACAGGTAACTACCGTAACTAACGCTCACAGATACAGGTAACTACCGTAACTAACGCTCACAGATACAGGTAACTAGTTACTTGTACTCCACCCAGTCTGTGGTTACGGTAATGCCTTACTATGGGTACCTGGTTATATATATATAGCACATCTCCCAGATATACTATAATAGGTAACTACTTGTACTACCGTAACTAACGCTCACAGATCCAGTAACTAACTTCAATATATCTGTGACAACAGTGCTATATATGTACATGTATACTTTACGATGTCTTACTGGATAGAACATCCAAAACTACCAGCTAAATTCAGATACGAACACAAATGTTACATGAATGACCCCGTATTTTAGAAATTCTCATGTTGGAAGAAAGCTTCATCCTACATAGATTAACATAAATCTACATAAATTAACAAATCTACATAAATTAACATAAATCTACATAAATTAACATAAATCTACATAAATTAACATAAATCTACATAAATTACAGAGTGATGAGAATCTCGTGTCGGGAGAAGGCTTCATCTTAAACTTCCTGTGCGTCTTCCAACAACTCTCCATCAAGATCAACCTCGACAAGGTGAGCACTGATTGGATTTAAATCATTTATTTGTTGACACTGTATATTCAGGGTATGGGGGTTAATCAAATATTAGGTAGTGAATCGTGAATGATTTTATTAAAAAATGACCATATATTGGGGGGGGGGGGGAAATCAAATTTGAGCAAAATTATAGAAATGAGGGGAAATTGACCAGATAGGAAATTTTTAGAGCCCCAATTATCGGCCATTTTTGAATTTATAAAGTTTTTTATTCACAAAGTGATTTTCAAAAATACAGTACTCGATTCAAAGATGAGTTATCGCACACAGATGATTGTGTATGTGATATGAATTGGATGTTACTGTAGTTGGTCTCTTACTACGTATGTAACACTTGAGTACAAAAACCAGACAAGGTAAATTAGACTTTAATATACGGCGACTTTATTGTAAAGGTAACTCTTGGGTATTATAGTACAAGTATAACCAGCGGATATACAAGATCAGAACAGATATATAATACAGTGGGCAACCCTATAGCATAGAGTTAAGCCCGTGAGCACAGGGTGGTCATGTCACGACAGTCCCAAACCTGACTGACTTCCAATGGAGAAGTAGCCGTCTTATATACAGCGCTGCATAGCCACGTGACCGTACTAGCAGCGCCACCTGTTAGGTTTAGTTATGTAAAATGCTTATGTAACAACTACCGACGGTAACCGAAGGTGGTACCGGTACACTACCGTATAGATAACCGAACTAGAGGAGTCGGTGTATGTAACGAACCGACGATACTAGTTAGATGAATAAAACAGTTATTAAACACAATAGAACCGTGTTGTCTTACATCATACAACATACAATAGATATACAACAATAACAGTTAGACTTTATAGTCAACCCGTTACACTACCCCCCTTTAGAATGTAGGAAGGGTTGGTTTTATAATAATAATACCTCTTGGATACATTATATACCACGTATATCTATTTATCAACAAGTAACATTTCTACTCATAGTAACAACAGGCATACATACATGAACAACCAGGTTAACATGTATATAACAGTTTATATCAACAATATAGTCTTTGGTATCAAACCATAGTCCCGTAGGCACATGATATAAAAACTGTCCAACTGATAGTCCTAGACTAGTATCAGTTAAAAGTAAAGGCACCAAATAACCACCTTGGAAACTCAACACATCACCTACTTCATTCAGCAATGGTGCGAATCCGTGTGGAGTTAGTGTCCTTATATATAAATAATAGAACTATAATAGCTCTCACTTCCTTTGGCGAAGAAAAGTTTTATAATTGGAACTATAGCAGTTCCCACTTCCTTTGGCGTAGAAAAGTTTATATATAAAAATCCATATTAGCGTATCCTAAATAAGGTGGGATAGATCGTCATCCTTATTAGGGGCGGTACTCCAGTACCTAGCAGTTTATGGTGGTAGAGATGGATAGAGTCCAGTACCGGTATAGTACTTCCATCTCTTGTGAAATATAAATATAAAAAGGTAGGTCCGTGCCTCCCTATAATTAATTATCACAGGAGGATGATCCATATAATAGTTCATAGGTCACAATAGTAGAATGTGACCACCGGATCAGGAGCCCTGGACAGTAGTAGAGCACCGACGGTTGTGGCTTAGTAGTAAACCACGGTTGAAGACATCAGGCTGCTTCCAGTGTGGTGGCAGTAGTGACTAGGTTAAGTCACGACAGCACCGTCGGTCTGCTTCGGTTGTCCAGGGGCGTGTAGCTGCGTCGATGGTTTAGTTTTACCTCCGAGGGGCGGAACAGTGCACCCCAGAGGGCCTGACAGGGGACCATCCTTAGGTGTCCATAGGGACACCGCCGGATGGCTTTCCTTCCCCATCAGGACTTCCTCCAGGAGGGGCCTCCGTGGTGTAAACCACAGCAGCCTCCACCTGGAGAGGAAGGGCTCCACCTGGGGCTACCGAGAGGGTACTCGGCGCCGCAGTAGGCTCCCCGCCACTGACCACCCGGGTAGATTGTGCCATGAAAGAAAATGGCATCTCATACCTAGGTGGGTGTACTGACAGTACCGGGGTCACAGGAGGAGCAGGCCTTGCGGCAAGCCCCAACCTGGACTGGAGATCTGGAAAACCAGTTCTCTCCCACTCTGTCAGCTTTAGCCCGAACTGCCGGAAGAACTTGGCGTCACAAGTTGTCAACCTTGATTCAAGCTGTTCGATCGTAGCCCTCCAGAGGGCATGATCTTGCTCCAGACTCGCCTCACGCTCGGCAAGGACTCTGGTGCGTTCAGCAACCCAAGCTTTCCCTTCCCGGATAGCCTGTTCTCTGAGCAACTTGTACTGCTCAAAGTAGGACTTCTCCAAGAAAGAAACCTGAAACTGGAGTAGCTTACTTGCGTTTTCAGCCATCTTAGCTCTGTAGCACTCAAATCCGGGGACTAGAGTGTCAGAGAATCCAGTGTCAAAAGCAGGACCATCTCCAGGCAACACAGGTAACCCTGCTAGCCCTTCGTCAACAGCCCTGTGCTCAGGTACTGGAGTCACCTCGTCATCCCTTGCGGGGTCAGAGGTTGCTCCGTGCTGGGGTGGAGCAGTCGGCTGGGCTGACGCCCCATCCGGCTGTTGTACCTCTACCTGTTCAGCGTCACTGATAGGTGAGATACTCTCCTGTGGGGCTGAAGCTTTCTTTTGCTTCTGGCTCCACTTGTACTGCTTGACATAGTCAGCAGCAACCTGACCCGCCTGCTCGTCACCCAATGAGTTCTGAACAATAGCCAGTGCATCACCCAGTTTCTGTCTCTCCTGCCTGGGCAGTTGATCAGCAACCGAGGGCAATGCAACCGAAGATACCGTGACGGTACCGACGGTTTGGCTACGGTCGACCTCAGATGTTACCGTGGCGGTGGCGACACGTTTCTTCGCAGGTTCACTGCGGGAACGGTCACGTCCACCTTTGGTATCATCTTTGGATGACTGGCGGCCCCTTTTCAGATCTTTCTTCTTCTTAGGAGGGGTATCCTTTCTGACAGTGGGCATCGGAGTTTCTGTTTCTGGCCCGAGATCGGTTTGTTCGCACTTGGCGCCCTTACACAATCTCTCCCAGTCAGCCTCCGTGAGGTAATTCCACTGTTTAAGCTTGTTGGTTCGCCACTTATACTGTAGATTCCCTACACGTTTGTGGCACCCCCAAACCTTCAGTGCAGCCTCAACTCCACGACTAATAGTGCGCTTGTGAACGCCCTTATTGTCGCAAAGATGCCTTACCAAACCAGCCCTCCGTTGGCAACGGAATAGCTCCCCGTCACTGTACTCAGGGCAGGAAGTACTAGTACTCCCACTCACACAGTACAAGTAGGGACGCACATTCATGTGCTTCTCTACTAAATGACGGGCGAACTTGAACAGGTTCGGCCACCGTTTTGCAGCTGTCGAAGCCCCCTTCAGGCGCTGACAGCGAACATACGGGCAGGGATCCCCTGGCACGTAGTTCTTCCAAGCATATTTCAGCTTGGGACGGCATGACCTATGGATGTTAGGTTTATTCCCTTCCAACACTGCCCTGAGGTACACGAGGTACCAGTCAATGGGGTGGGAATCACCTGTCAACCAGTCTTCGTCGTCTGAACCCTCGGTCGTGTGAGGTGCAGGAAGAGCCATTTTGCCATTTTCCTGAAGTAAATCAGAAAGGCTCAGGTTCTTCCGGTCATCATCACGGAGACACAGGTTTAGACGAACATGCGCTGCCTTGGCGCGGAGGCGGCGATTGGCTCTGCTCTCTGCAACAGACCATCCCTCGGCTTCCGCCTTGGACACTCTATCAGCAACAGCTTTGAGCCTATCTGCCTCAGTCGGTGCGACCTCTTCGGTAGCAGGAGTTTCAGGGGAAGATGTAATCCTCCTCTTACGCTTCCGCTTCCGTTTGGTCTTAGCACGAACCGTGGACCCGTCTGATGAATCACCATCAGGGACCGTCGGTTCTTGTGCCAATACACCGGCGGGTTTCGGAGAAGATCCCCTTGCAGGGTTCTCCTCCTGGTTGGTATTACTACCACCCAGACCAGGTTCTGTTTTCGGAACAACATCACCCGACCCCTCAGGGTTAGGTTCAGCTGGTACCGAAGCCGAGCCTTGACCGACGGTTGGAGCACCGGTAGTGTCCATTTCCGTGTCAGACTCGAGAACTCGGTCATCCCCGTCGGAGGCCTCAGCCTTCTTCGGGGCCGTGCATGTGCCATCTACACGGGCTGCCATACTGTTAGCTCAGGCGTAGGTGAACCTCACGGTTCACTCACCCGAGCCTTTAGTAGCACAGCAAGTAAAACAACAGTGTAGGTACTGCCGGGCAGACCTAGGCACCACTGATCAACACGCTACCCTACGGGCAAACGTGTTGATCTGAAGAAGCCTGACCGCCTGTGGGGCTTATATACCCCACCCGTCCCCCGTGACCCCGCCCCTTGACCGGCTTCTCAGCCAATCAGGGGTCGCGTCTCGAAGACGCGCCGAGGTGACCCAATTTCTCACGGCTCATTTGGCGGGAGAAATCGATCAGGTGACGCGGGCAGCGCCCTTCCCACGTCTGGCATATCCGACGGTGGGAACTCTGACTGTTGTTTACAATTTTCGTGGCGGAGCCACCGGAAAACCCGGGAATGATATACCGGCATTAGAGGATATACACAGCAGCGTGTTACTAAGCAATATGTGGTCAAAACTAATCCCATACTTAGAACTAATCGGCAAAGCCAGCCACCCGCCCTGAACACGTGCTTTTCTACCTCCAACGGATAACCACACCGGATAACCCGTCTCTTCTCGTTGTGTTTTGGTGATCGAGTACCGGGCCAATGACCACCGGCCCAGTACGGAACTGTCCAGGGGAATTTAATCAAGCCAGCAGCTAAATGTCGTCAACAAGGTAAGAAAAAAATGTTTACACAATTTTATCTCGCTCTCTGACACGTGTGCTCCTCCGTAGACCTTGTACCGGTATGTCCAGCAATGATGACACCGGAGGTATCACCTTGCTTTGTTTACCGGTGCCTACGGTTAGTCCTTTACGCACAGCTGACCCTTTTTTACGAGGCCTACCGCGCTTGGGCTTGGTAACACACGACTGTGGTTCAATCGGTAATTTCCTAGGACGACCCCTTCGGCGCGCTACCGTCGGTACCGACGGTATGACCGTTGGTCCTGCCTTCGGTATCTTCGGTAGCGCAGGGTCGGTTGGTGCTGGTACTCGACCAGCACCGAGGGAATCTTCACCGTCATCTATATATGGAACTCCATACCAAGGTCGGAGTCTAGCCACATGTGATTTAGTGAGAGTCCCTTTTTGCAACCGTATTACTACAGTAGTTTCACTAACCACCATAGTAACCGTATGCGGACCATCCCAGGAGTACAGGGTCTTGACTTTGGAATTTGGTGTGCTAAATCTCGCGACCTTATCCCCCACCTTAAATTGGCGGAGTTTAAGGCCCGTGTCATAGCCCACCTTCTGCAAACTAGCAGATTTTTCCAAGTTGTCCCTTACTACTCCATAGGACTCACGTAATGATTGTCGAAGTGACTCAACAAACATCACTGTGCAGGGTTGCTCGAGCTGGTGTCCCTGCACTCCATAGACCATGTCACTAGGCATGACTATGTCTTCACCCATTACGAGCATATTAGGCGTACAGCCCGTCGACGCATGTTCGGTAGCATTGTAAGCATGGGAGATATAGCGAGCGTGCTCATCCCAATCATCCCGGTGCCCATTAACCATTGTCGTGAGACATTGGATCAACGTCCGATTGAAACGTTCCACCATACCATCCGATTGAGGTCGGTAGGGGTTCGTATGCGTCTTGCAGATGTGTATTTTACTACACAGTTCTGCCCACAGTCGAGATTCAAACTCACGACCCTGGTCGGAGTGAAGCATTAAAGGACCTCCCCACGTGAGGATCCAATTCTCGAAAAGTGCTTCTGCGCAGGTAACAGCTGTATGATTTACCAACGGATATACTTGGACATACTTGGTATAGTAGTCCTGTACCACCATCATACAGGTATTCCCACGGGGGGTCGTGTTGAAACCACTAATGATATCAACAGCGATCCGGGCAAATCGAACACCGAATAGCTCTTGACTTAGAGGTAGTTTACCAATACCAGGTCCAGGCTTTGATAAACAGCATTGGGGACACTGTCTCACCCAACGCCGTATGTCCAAAGTCATACCAGGCCAGTAATATCTACTCTTAATCTTTGCCTCAGTCCGTTGTCTGCCAAAGTGTGCTGAAGTTCGGTGGCCATGACAGTAATTGAGCAACTGTAGTCTGAGTGACAAAGGCACTACAGACTGAGCTGTTCTCTTCCTGCCAGGTTGCACCCTCCAGCGGCACAATACACTGTTCCGTATAAAAAGATTATCCCACTGAGCTAACAGTTGTCTAACTTCTTTACATTCCAGCGAAAGTGCGGGGCGAACAGGCTTGGACAGGCCCAACAACTTCAAGGAGTACACCCTCGAAATAGCTGGATCCGCAAGCTGCTCATCCTTCAAGTGATTTAACGTCCAGTTAGGAACTTTCGCACCCACAGACGCAATCACTGCATTGTGAGACCCACAGTCTCGGCAGTCTACACGGTGACAGTTCCGGATAGGATAGCGGGACAAGCTGTCCGCATTCACATGATCTACTCCACTCCTGTGTATGATATGCTCATTCGTCATGCCAAACTCAGAGAGGTGGTTCAACCATCTACCCATCATCCCCTCAGCGTCCTTGAAGTTAAGGAGCCACTGCAGAGATGAATGATCCGTCCGTACAAGATAATTCCCACCATATAGGAAATGTCTGTACTTTTTTGTGTAAACCACCACTGCCAAGAGTTCACGCTTGGTTGTGCAGTAGTTACGTTGTGTTTTGCTTAGACTGTTGGACGAAAATGCCAGCGGCACTTCTCGCCCATCCTGGATCTGCGACAAGGCAGCACCAATACTTGTATTAGAAGCATCAGTGTCCAAGATGAACTTACCAACAGGTGCAGGGTAGTGCAAAACAGGTGTTTCTAAGAAGAGTCTCTTTAACTCACTGAAAGACTGTTCTGCGGCTGGAGACCAGACTATTTTAGCCTTAGCCTTCTTCTCTCCAATCATCAGCTCTTGTAAGGGAGCTGCGACTCTCGAGAATCCAGGTATAAAATCTCTGTAGTATGAACAAAACCCGATGAAAGAGCGTATCTCCTTCGTGTCCATCGGACGAGGCCAGTTCTGTACCACTTCGATCTTATGAGGATCAGCCATGATGCCATGTTCAGAAACAATTCTACCTAGGTATTCAACTGACTTCCTAAAAAGCTTGCACTTTGAAGGTTTCAATTTCAGACCATATGATAAGATGCGTTTCAGCACAGCTTGGAGGTTCTGTAGAGTTTCCTCCACAGAACCACCGAAGACGATGATGTCGTCCAAGTATACTAGGCACTTTTTCCAAAGTAAACCCCGTAACATGGTTTCCATCATTGCCTCGAAGGTTGCCGGGGCATTGCATAGCCCGAATGGCATGACGTTGAACTCAAATAGTCCCATATGGGTAGAAAATGCGGTTTTTTCTCGGTCCCGGGGGTCCATGCCGATCTGCCAATAACCAGATTGTAAATCTAGTGTACAGAACCATTTCGCCCCACCCAGAGATTCCACACATTCATCTATCCGAGGTAGAGGATATGCATTCTTCCTAGTGAGTCCGTTCAACTTCCTATAGTCGATGCAAAATCGACAGGAGCCATCCTTTTTGGTGACCATCACCACAGGACTTGACCATGGACTCTCACTAGGTTGAATCACATCTTCATCCAACATCTTTTCTACCTCAGCCTCCATAGCACTTTTTTTAGCCATGGGTAACCGACGGTAGGGGATTCTACTGGGAAGCGCGTCCCCAGTGTCAACCCGGTGTTGTACCGTATTGGTACGCCCTAGAGGATCTCCTGGTTGCGCAAAGGCGTCAGATAACTCCGACAGCTCATTGGCCACCATTTCGCTTTCTAGGGTTGTGAGGTGTGACTCACACAACAGGGACCTTAAATGTTTCGGTAGGTTGGATTTGGCTAGAGCCTCTTCGTGGGAAGAGTCTCCCGCCACCACACCTACTTCCACAAAGTCCGTAGTTAGTGAGTCTACCCCATATGCTCGCGTGGTGTTACCAATAGGCGTCCCCTTTCGTAGAGTGATTTCTCTACTACTCGAGTTACAAATCGGTATCACCCCCCAACGAGCGTTGGCCAGGTAAGTATGATAGCCAGCAAGACCTAACTCAGAGAGCTTTTGATCTTCTGGTTCAAACATTCCCGGCCGTTTGGCCTGCACTCCCACGCAGCTGACTAGGACATCAGATACATGTCCTGCTGCCAACTTTGTGTCTTGTGCTACTGACGCCACAGAAGAACCATTCCTTAAAACGCACTGTACAGATTGTTTATAAGGATGTTTAATCTGAAGTCGGCCCGTTGCGGTGTTCATTGTTACCCCGTAAAGAGCAGCAAAGTCCATCCCCAGTATGCCATCATCAGTGATGTCGGTGATGGTTGGACATATCCAGTATGTCTTGCCATCAACCAACATAGGTTTTACAGTTCTGCCATAAGTCTGCATACTATCTCCCGTAGCAGTCCGAGCCTTTACTCCCAGTAGCGGAGCTTCGGGCTGGTTGCAAAGACGGGCCATGAATCTACGATCGACCAAGGTGTGAGATGCACCCGTGTCGACCAAAAATTCACCACGCGTCCCGGAAATAACCAGACTCAGGTACCAACGCTGTCCCCGTAAAGGGACACACTCAGAGGTCAGCATCGGGCTTCCCCCTCCATCCATAGCAACCCCTTTTGTCAGGAGATAATCCCAACACGGGTCGCTCGGGGAGTCTTGAATCACACTGCTCTGGGCAATTGATTCTAACCAAGACTCCTCTAAGCCAGCGACTACAGAATCCTCCGGATTCCGTTCGTCATTGCCAGCCCCGCCTTGCCAGATGCTTACAGGTTGTACAGACCCTTCTGCCTCTGCGCGGCCTTGGTTCATGGAAGAGTTAACACCGTCTACTAATCCCTTACAGGCATGGCTAACTGTGGGGGCGCCATCCTTGCCAAGAGGATGGGCCCCATTCAGTTTTCCGTCTCCTTTTCAGTTTTAGCAGCGACGGGTGCAGGGGCTTTGCATTCGCTAGCCCAATGACCCATCTTTTGACAGCGTCTACATGGCTGAGGTTTCGTGTCCTTTTTCTTCTTTTTCCTTCTCTTTCCAGATCCAGAATCAGAAGTGGACGCAGAGCTCTTTTCCAAGTGCTTCCGCAACAAACCCTCAATCATCTTTTCCATGTCCCTGTCAGGCATTACTGCCGCCACCTCCTCGGAGGCGGGCTGTTTTTTCTTAGGTGGTTTTGTGGCGGCCTCTACCACCTGAGCTCCTTTCGGGGCTACAGATGGAGCTGCCGACACTCCTCCACTAGGAAAAACAGCCTGTTTGGTGTCATACACATCTGCATGGTCAAAAAGGTCAGCTAGAGATAAGTCCGGCTGCCATTTCTCCCGCAGATATGCCTGGAGATTGGTGTCTCTGACTCCATTGACAAACCTGGAGGTTAACTCCTGGATGACAGTGGGGGTGTCAGGTCTACATCCCTGATAACACTCGGATATCAGTTCTTGTAGAGCAAATCCGTAGGATCTCAGATGCTCGTCCTTGCGTTGGACACGTTTGAGCAGCTGAGTCCTTGGGTCATGCTCACCAATCTTCCCAATCGCCCATTCAGCTGTTTCTTCAAGTGAGCTCAATGTCTTGATCTTCACTCTCTCGAACGCCAAAAGGGCTGGTTCACCTGGCCCGTTGCAGAGTGCTTGCTTCAGAGCAACCAGCGCTTGCTGATTGTTCCAGCGATTGCTCTCCACAATAGCCTTGAACCGAACTTTGTACTTTCTCCAGGGTGGCGACCCTGTGAAAGGCGGAATATCGATGGCCTTTTGACGGGCTGCATCAGGATGTTTGATCTCCCCAAAGTTGAAAGGAGCATACCGTTCATCCAGTTCATCGATGTCCCGCGGGACGATGTCTGTCCCCAGCTTCTCAATAGCCGGGTTCCTGTCGTACTTAGCCCGCTGGACAGGCGTTAAGCCTTGTCTAGCTCTGGGTTTCGGTACTGGAACTGAGACCATGGTCTGCTGCTGATTTAACGTCGTTGAACCAGTAGATGGGTGGGTGTACCCTGGAGGTGTTGCCGTGCCTCCAAAGGCGCCACCACAGACCGGAGTCTGTAGATAGCTAGCCCCCATCTGAGGTGTCATACCTGTTACCGTGGTGTGTACTAGCGGCGGGACACTTGAAGGTGTCACTGTCGTGTACACACTGGGTAGGGGTATGACTGGAGGTACCACCGTGGAAGGTGGTGGTACTTTCTCCGACTTCGCCTTCAGGTCCTGATTGACTTGCCTTAAGCTTGCGAGGTCCTGTCTGGCTAAGTGGAGCTGCGTGCTCAAATCCTTTCCCAAGGAAGTTAAGCTTGCAACCTCACATTCGCCGGACACCCTCTGGTGCAAAAGTTTGTCAACCTCCACCTTGTGGGAAGCCATCTCGTTCTGGAGTTCCAGTAGGAACTTTTTCTTCTCATCAACCTCCCTTAGGAATAACTTCCTAGTTTGATTGATGGAAGCAAGTTCCCTCCGGGCTTCCGCGAGCTCGTGCAACTCAGTTTTCCTGGTGGGGATACCCATGGCAGCTAGTAGGTCCCCATCCAGTGGTAAACTGGATGGCTCATCTACTGCTGGCGGGTACCCCTTACCAGGAGCTTCTGTTGCCACATTAGTCTTCTTTGATAGCCCGCCACCCCCCATACCGTTCGGTGTAGGAGTGGCACCATCAGTGAAAACCGACGTGTCTGGATCCAATGAAGGATCTGCTACCGTCGGTGTAGAACCGAAGGCAGCTGGGCCGAGAGTTTTAGGCTCTCTACCCGGTATTTTCTGACCCTCAGGACAGAAAAGATTCGTGGAAAGGGAGTCCAACGATCTCCTGGAGCTTATATCAAAGGGTCCCGGGATTGGAGATTGCTCCCCATCCTCTCCTTTGGTAAAGGCTTCCACAATAGGATCACCTATTGCTTCTTGGGAGAGGTCGTCACCGGGCACCTCCAAGGCTGCCCGGCTCTCCCGCCTATTGGATTTGCCTGTGAAGAAGCGTACATTCTGTACGGCTTCCTCACGTTCCTCAGCAGGGGTTTTAGTCCTGCCGCTGAACGAGCTGACAAAATCGTATAGGTAATCCATATACTGTAAGTCTATTTAATACCCTATCAATGGTCGGTTCGTTCAAGTGGTCACGGCACCAATGTAGTTGGTCTCTTACTACGTATGTAACACTTGAGTACAAAAACCAGACAAGGTAAATTAGACTTTAATATACGGCGACTTTATTGTAAAGGTAACTCTTGGGTATTATAGTACAAGTATAACCAGCGGATATACAAGATCAGAACAGATATATAATACAGTGGGCAACCCTATAGCATAGAGTTAAGCCCGTGAGCACAGGGTGGTCATGTCACGACAGTCCCAAACCTGACTGACTTCCAATGGAGAAGTAGCCGTCTTATATACAGCGCTGCATAGCCACGTGACCGTACTAGCAGCGCCACCTGTTAGGTTTAGTTATGTAAAATGCTTATGTAACAACTACCGACGGTAACCGAAGGTGGTACCGGTACACTACCGTATAGATAACCGAACTAGAGGAGTCGGTGTATGTAACGAACCGACGATACTAGTTAGATGAATAAAACAGTTATTAAACACAATAGAACCGTGTTGTCTTACATCATACAACATACAATAGATATACAACAATAACAGTTAGACTTTATAGTCAACCCGTTACACTACATTCAGTCTCATCAGTAATTGCTCACAATATAATTATCATCATACAATTAACATACAGGTTAATCGGAGAATTCTTATATCCGGCTTATAATCGATAGGTACATTTGATTGACAATTTGTATAAATTGTAACAGAATTAGTGGGCTTCAATGTTATTAACGACATCAACATTATCCACACTAACTTGAACATGGTTGCAGGTTGACTCGTACTACCCGCACCACCCCAAGTCCCGTATCTGTATAAAGGACGACTCACGGCTACACGCATCACAACCTGAAGTCACAACCTGGCAACAACAACTAAGTAAGTACTCTCTTATATTGTAGCATTTTATAGTTTGAGAAAATTGAAAAAGAACCCATGAGCTGAATCTTTAAGCTTGACTTCAATATGACATGAATATTTTGCTACCGTAAAACCTCTCTGATAAGCCGCCCGCCCTCATAAGTCGACCCCCTTGTTTGAGGGAAAGTAATAAGCCAAATCTGGGTCTATCTAGAAATGATTAAACTATAATTTACTCGAAGAAAACCTCTCTTATAAGTCGACCCCATACATAGAGAAGAAGCTATAAGCCGAATTAGGCATCAAATCCCCCCAAAAATGGCTTATCAGAGAGGTTTTACAGTAGCTTGAAGTATTTAGAAAATGCTAAGAAGAGTGTGAAAATAGTTTTCTGTTAAAGAAGTGGTCGTTTTTTAACAAGGGGAGTGGATTTTTGAGTGAGCGGCTCAAAGACGGGTTGAAATTGAGCGCGGCCGCTATTGCGGTGACATTTTTTATGCCGAAGTGGTGGCGTAGCCACCTGGTGGTGCCGCCAGGCACCACCAGAACAAGGTATATGATCTTTGCACTTTGCCAGAAGTCAGAACGGGCGCCGCCATCTTGGATTGTGCCGCCATCTTGGATTAAGGTGTCACAACACAAATTTATGCTATGTGATAACAATAATATAAATCTACCTCTGATAGTTCCTGAGGTTGATTATAATCATACCTACCCCCCCTAATATGGACCCAAGGAATTCAATGCTCCTATCGGTTTGTTGCTAATACAGCCGGTTGCCTAGCAACGGCTATTCTAATTGTTTATCTGCCTAGCAACACACATTTCCATGGTCCTGAAGTTGATTATAATCATACCTGCCCCCCCTACTATTGAACCAAGGAATTCAATGGTTCTATTGGTTTGTCGCTAATACAGCTGGTTGCCTAGCAACAGCTATTCTAATTGTTTATCTGCCTAGCAACACACATTTCTATGGTCCTAAGGCTGATTATAATCATACCTACCCCCCTAATATGGACCCAAGAAATTCAATGGTTCTATCCGTTTGTTGCTAATACAGCTGGTTGCCTAGCAACAGCTATTCTAATTGTTTATCTGCCTAGCAACACACATTTCTATGGTCCTAAGGCTGATTATAATCATACCTACCCCCCCTAATATGGACCCAAGGAATTCAATGGTTCTATCTGTTTGTTGCTAATACAGCTGGTTGCCTAGCAACCGCTATTCTAATTGTTTATCTGCCTAGCAACACACATTTCCATGGCCCTAAGGTTGATTATAATCATACCTACCCCCCCTACTATTGAACCAAGGAATTCAATGGTTCTATTGGTTTGTCGCTAATACAGCTGGTTGCCTAGCAACAGCTATTCTAATTGTTTATCTGCCTAGCAACACACATTTCTATGGTCCTGAGGTTGATTATAATCATACCTACCCCCCTAATATGGACGCAAGTAATTCAATGGTTCTATCAGTTTGTTGCTAATACAGCTGGTTGCCTAGCAACGGCTATTCTAATTGTTTATCTGCCTAGCAACACACATTTCCATGGCCCTAAGGTTGATTATAATCATACCTACCCCCCCTAATATGGACCCAAAGAATTCAATGGTTCTATTGGTTTGTTGCTAATACAGCTGGTTGCCTAGCAACGGCTATTCTAATTGTTTATCTGCCTAGCAACACACATTTCCATGGTCCTAAGGTTGATTATAATCATACCTACCCCCCTTATAGGGACCCAAGGAATTCAATGGTTCTATTGGTTTGTTGCTAATACAGCTGGTTGCCTAGCAACGGCTATTCTTATTCTTTATCTGCCTAGCAACACACATTTCTATGGTCCTAAGGTTGATGATAATCATACCTCCCCCCCTTATATGGACCCAAGGAATTCAATGGTTCTATTGGTTTGTTGCCAATACCGCTGGTTGCCTAGCAACGGCTATTCTAATTGTTTATCTGCCTAGCAACACACATTTCCATGGTCCTAAGGTTGATGATAATCATACCTACCCCCCTTATATGGACCCAAGGAATTCAATGGTTCTATTGGTTTGTTGCTAATCCAGCTGGTTGCCTAGCAACATCTATTGTAATTGTTTATCTGCCTAGCAACACACATTTCCTTACCCCCTAAAATGGTGTCTTGAATGGGTTCCCTTCAAACATACCAACCATGTAGACATTATGTTTTTTCGAATGCAAGAATTGCGGTTGTTGCCGCGTATAAAAATGCCTGAGGCATTTTTTTACGCGGCAACAACCGCAATTCTTGTTTGGGCTGCCCTGTCACCACTGGTTACCGCAGTTCAATTGTTTACTCTAATAACAAAATTTTATCCCTAGAAAAAAATAACCACGCGTGGACAGACCCGAAGTTCCCTACAGAGTGCTTCTACCTGACCCTACACTGCCACCACCTGTCCATCCTGCCTGCTGCCCGGAAGTATCCCCGCAGGATGAGAGCCGCCCGGGAACTGCAGCGCATGGTGGACGAACTGACCGCCGCCGAGCCACAGTGGAAGCACCTACCGGTAAGTACTTGTAGAACATAGGGGGGGGGGGGGGGCACAGTGGAAGCACCTGCCTGTGAGTACATGTAGAGTATGGGGGGGGGGGGGGGCGGGCGGTCAAAGGCAGTCTTTGCGAAAACTTTTTCATCCCACAGGACATTCGGTCCTGCAAATTTTCAATGTTGAAGGACCGGCTACATTTTTGGAGGACCAGATAGCCACATAGCTGATGATTTCTGCATTTTAAGTATAGAGGAGTTTTGTGCATTAAGAACTAGGATGCATGATAGTACCCTAATGCAGTTTTGCCGAAATCACGCCGGCACGCCGGCTTTTGCCGGCGTAGAATCTTAATGGCCGGCGTAGGGCCTTAGGACGCAGGCCAGGATGGCCTGCCATAATCACAGCTTCCAAATGGTGAAAGAATTTCTCAAATCGGCCCATTAGAAGCCAAGATGGGACCATATTTGCAAAATTGTTTTACATTAAATTTATTATAAGGTATTGCATAGTATAAAACAAGTTTTAACGAAGTTTATGATGGTACCTTGAAACATCAAAATTCATATGGCCTGCGTGAGAAAGAAATGGCCTGCGTAAGATGCCAAGACGCAGGCCAAGATGGCCTGCGTTGAGAAAAAGTTTTCGGCAACACTGCCTAATGACTGTAGTCATACCCAAAAATCCCATTAGTAGAAAGAAACTAAGCTATAGATTATCCATAGAGTGGAATAAGCAGTTAGTAGAGACCAGGGAGATTGACAATGAAGTCAAATTTACCTCATGGTTAAATGGGAAATATGAAGATCTCATTGATCTACTCCCAGACATCTAGATGGGGGAGGGGGGAAAGGGGGTCCCGACCCAAAATGCCTGTGAGATCATGCATTGAGTCCATGATCTCATTAGGCAGAGATAATAGTATAATATATAATAAGAGTCATGCCAATATTCATTCTTACTCGCCGGGCAACCTGGGAGAAGACACCACCGGAAGTAGCCAGTTGCGCGCGCATACTAGGTTCGAGGTAGTCACACGCTGAGCGGAGAGGTAAGTTTATCGAATAACTGGAGTTATTTTATTATTTACCTCTATTAATTTGGTGGAATGTGTGTGATTTGTGTAAGGCAACACACAGTGAAAGTTTGGTTTCACTAAATGGAGTTTTTCGTATATTTTCAGACTGGGCGCTGAATACACACTCCGTGAAGACGTAAACACCTGCTCGCCATGTCTGGCGCAGGAGAAAAGAGGACTGTCAATGAAGACAAAAACTCTAACGAACAAGCTTTAAAAGCTTCAACTGCAAGCAAGTCCAGTAAAACTAGGGCTAATAAGCGCTCGGTTGAGAATGCTGCTGCTGAAATAAGTGTTGTTGTTGAAAATAATGCTGAAAAAACTTCGTCGACGGTGGTGTCAGGACCTACTGTCAACAAGCGACAAAAAGCACATGCTGTCAACACTGTCAATACAGTTAACGTTGACTTAGACGAAGAAGTTGAGTCTATGACAGACGAAGAGTTCCTTAGAAGGGAGCAACTGCTAGTGAAGATAAGGAGAATTAATAGGTTGAAAAAACTTGAAGCAGAAGAAAAGTCGTTAAAACTTGAGGCGGCTAGAATTCAGACTCAAGAGTATGAGACTGAGTATCTGACAGAGCGATATGTAAGCCAAGTGGAAAAAGAAAGAGGCCCTCCTTTGATGTCACCACACTATTCTGAATCAGTAGAGAGAGATAGGATAAATCAGTTAGATGAGGCTGCAGAAGTTGAAGGTCAGGTGTATGCAGAATCCTACTTATATGGTAATGATGATGATGAGTGGGAAGAAGAGTCACAAGGTGCACCTGAAGTGGAAACTACGGTGGTCAAAGCCAAAACCCCACAGGTAAAGAAAAAAGTGCTAAAGAAGAAGGATGATGATTCTGCTTCTACAGTTAGTGAAGAAGATAAGGGTGGTATGGAAGTTTGGAAACCAGGCCACTTTGCACGAAGAGCTATGTCAGCAGTTCATGATGCAGAAAAGGATCCTTTTACACCAGCGGTGGATGAAGGACTGGCTGAATATGTGCGTACCATGTATAAGAAGTCAAAGGACTTGACGGTGGCAAAGGAATTAGCTGAACGTTATCCGTCACCTAGGAACCTGAAGGAAATTCTGATACCAAAGATGAACCGAGCATACTATAAGAGTAATAAAGTACATCCCGAAGTCAAGAAAGCAGATGTGGAGCTACAGCTGACAACAGCTTTTGTTAGGTTCTATCACGGCTATGCTACCGCTTTGTGAGCTTATCTTAGAGAAGGGAGAGAATGATCCAGAACTAGATGCTGTTGGTGCAGACGTAGAAGAAGGACTTAGACTGGCCTTCTATGCTAATACTTCTATAGTTAGAAGAAGACGTAATGCACTAGGGAGAAACATGGATCAAGAGATGGCATATCCGGTAGCTCAGGCTGATGTCGGAGGTGAATATCTGCTCGGTGATGATATACAGGAGACTGTGGATGAGGTGAAGAAGTCAAGGAAGCTGATAAGAGACTTAGCACCAGAGAAAGAGAGATACCCACAAGCACCAAGGGGCCATGGTAGAGGCCGTGGTAGGGGCCGTGGTTCAAATCAGGCCCAACATCAGCAGCAACAATCCTGGAATGGAAATCAGGGTTTTCAGGCACCGCCTGCCCCTCGAGGTCGAGGTCAGAGGGGCGGGCACAGAGCCCGAGGGGGCCAATACCGAGGGCGATCAGACGGTCAGCATCAGAGTCCTCTGAACAATCTACATCAGCAAGATCGTCCCAACTTCAACAAGAAGAGGTAGACGAAAAGGAGGTTGGTAAGAACCATTCACTCCTTTCAAAGTGTAAACATATACCATCCAATTTTGTAGCTGGACAGATAAAAGATAGTATAGATTATTGGGAAACAATAACTGAAGATAATTGGGTACTAGAAAATATTGAAGGGTTGAGCATACCATTCATAGAAGTACCGGTACAGAAATCAGTACCAAATTTATATCGATTGTCTGTTGAACATGTTGGGTTGGCAAATGTTGAAATTGCGAAAATGCAGAGTAAGGGTGTGATTGATTTGGTAGAACATGAGAATGAAGAATGGATCTCTAACATTTTCACGAGGCCAAAACCAGATGGTACGGTTCGTATCATATTGGACTTGACTGAACTGAACAAGTATGTTGAATATGAACACTTTAAAATGTCATTGTTGGGTACTGCTTTGGAATTGGTACGACAAGATTCCTTTATAGCATCGATTGATTTAAAGGACGCGTATTATACGATATCCATACATGAGAAAGATAGGAAGTATCTAAAATTCTTCTGGAATGGGCAGTTGTACCAATTCAAAGCGTTACCTAATGGTCTTGCATGTGCACCAAGGTACTTCACAAAAATGCTACATCCCATTTTTGTGAAGGCAAGAATGATGGGAATACAGTGCTTCCCATATATTGATGATCTGTTTGTAATGGCTGATAGTTTTCAGGATTGTAAACAAGCAGTGTCAGAGTTGTGTAAGATTTTGGACAGTGCAGGTCTGGTCATACATCCGGAGAAGTCAGCATTGACGCCTAGTAAAACACTAAAGTTTTTAGGATTTGTACTAGACTCAGAAAGGATGGAGGTCACGTTGCCAAAGGAAAAAGTGGGGAAAGTGAATACTGAAATTGAGAAACTATTACAAGAAAGGTATCCTACAATTAGGAGAGTTTCTGAAGTTTTAGGAATTTTGGTAGCTTACACTCCAGGGGTAGACTATGGACTTGCACATGTCAAAAATCTAGAGTTGTGTAGGAACCGAGCCTTAGGTAGGTCAAAAGGAAATTTTGATGGACTAATGGAGTTGAATTCATTGGCGATTCAGGATTTGAATTGGTGGCTTATTAATGTACAGCAGGCGGTAAGAATGATTAGATCAGATACTCCTGATCTAGCCATAACTACTGATGCTAGTGAGGAAGGCTGGGGTTCTAGTTGTGAAGGAGTGACCACAGGAGGAAGGTGGTCATTGGAAGAGACACGTCATATAAATGTGTTAGAATTGGAAGCCATTTTCCTAGGTTTGCAGACGTTCTGCAAACAAGGGGAATTGCATGTTCATGTGGAAACTGACAACACCACAGCGTTAGCCTATGTCAGAAAGATGGGAGGGGTTAGATCCCCCTCGTGTCATGAAGTGGCACAAAAAATCTGGGGATGGGCTGAGATGACTCAAGCATGGGTCACGGTTTCTTATCTACCAGGGGTGTTGAATGTTGAAGCAGACTGGGCTTCTAGGAATTTTAAGGACAACATTGAGTGGTGTTTAAATCCTGTGGTCTACGAAAAGATCTGTTTAAGGTATGGACTACCTTTAGTAGATCTATTTGCTTCACATACTAACACAAAATGTGACTTGTATGTGTCCTGGGGTCCAGATCCAGGTTCATTTCACTGTGATGCATTTGCAATGTCGTGGAAAAATGTTGACGCTTACGCTTTTCCACCTTTCAGTTTGTTGGCAAGGGTCCTCCGAAAGATCGAGATAGAGCGACCAGACAAGATAATTCTGGTGGTGCCAGATTGGCCAGGCAGCCCATGGTACGCCAGGATGCTGGAGAAAGCACAACGAATCATGAAGATAGGCAGGAAAAGGAGAAATATCCTTCCAAATATAGATTACGATGTAAGGTTCAACCGAGGAATAGGTCTACTTGCTTTGATGTTCTCGAACGTAGATTAGTGGAAGAATCAGGTTGTGATAGAAAAACTGCTAGGTTTCTAATGACAAGTTGGAAAGGCAATTCAAAGAAATGTTATGATACATATGCTAGAATGTGGAATACGTTTTGTATTATTAAGAGGATTGACAAAGAAAATCCGACTAGGTTTCAAGTTTGTTCGTTTATACGTCAGTTGTCGGAAGAAGGATATTCTTCAGGAGCGATAAATTGTGCAAGATGTGCGCTGTCCATTCTGTTGCCAAGAAATGTTTTAGGAGAAACAATAGGGACTGACTATTGGGTAGGAAGATCAGTCAGAGCAGCTTGGTTGATGAATCCAGCTGGCCCAAAATATTCAAAATTTTGGAATGTTGGGAAAGTATTCAAGCTCCTAAAAAATTGGGGAAGTAATGGACAGCTCACACTTGAAAAATTGGGAAAGAAACTCCTAATTCTCATATTGTTGATTACAGGTCAAAGGGGTCAAGTAGCATTGGCTCTAGATATTGATAGACTAGAACAGTCTGATGATGGTTCAGTGTCATTTACACTGACTGAATTCATGAAAACCGCTCGTACAGGGGACAGGTTAGAAAAGATTGTACTGAAACCTTATCATAGAGTGAAGGTCTTGTGTGTTGTACGAACGTTGAAAGAATATCTGAAGAGAACAAAGAAGTTCAGGTACATTGATGAACAGTATGAATTCAAAGAATTGTTTATGTCATTCAGATTTCCGAATGAACCTGTGAGTAGAGATACAATCTCAAAATGGGTGTTATCAGTATTGAAGCAGAGTGGAATAAAGGGCCAGTATGGGGCTCATTCTACTCGTGGAGCTGGAGTGTCAGCAGGGAAAAGGTTGGGAGTGTCAACCAATGTCCTGTTGAAATACGGTTCGTGGAAAACAGAAAGAACAATGGCGAAACATTATGCAAAACAGATTGAAGAAGACCCAGAGGTGAATTTGGGTGAAGTACTGTTAGACAACTATGGAGATTAATTACCCAAAGATTGGGGTGAATCCTGAAATATGTGATAAATAAATGTGATTCATAAAGGAAAATATGTCTGTGATAAGAACTCACAAGATGTTGAGTTTGTATAGAACTATGGTTATGACATATGTTTTCCTGTTGAGAGTCTGTGATATGAACTGCAAAAATTGTGGATTTATATAAGACTGTGATGATTTATTTTTTGTAATAAAACACCTCAGGTGACTTATTAAGTTGTATTGGTCTGTGACTGGGTTTGTTGATTAAGAACCTTAGAATATTCGCACAGATAGACAGCTTTAAAGTTCTCCCAGGTTGCCCGGCACGAAAAGTAGTGCCGGGCGAGTAAGAATATATAATTACCCGAGTAATTTATGGGAGTAATTACTTAGGGGAGCATGGGCCCACCAAACCATCCCCCACTACCTCCAAAACTATGCATATAGAATTTTAAAAAATGGAGGATATATATAGGCTATGAGGAAAAGGATAGTCTCAATTATGAGGATAATGATATGTTTTTATAATGGTTTATAAAAAATGTCTATTGAGGAATATTCTTTGATATACACGCTCAAGCAACTGGCTACTTCCGGTGGTGTCTTCTCCCATGCTCCCCTAAGCACTCAATAGTGCCTTAGGCTTCGTAAGAACAAGAATTCCCCGTCGTCATTTATATAATAAATTACTCGGGTAATTATATATTCAAATGCCTTCGATTTATATGAAGAAAAGGCCCTTGCACATATATCATCGTTATCATCACCTTTACCATCTCATTAATCTAAGAAATTAAACATATAAAAATGGATCAATATACTAACATAGTCATTACCTCACCCATATGCTGATTAACATCACTGGCATATTATACATACCAACTCCATCATGGTATAAGTGGAATCACTGAGCACACTCATCCATAAGAGATGAGCTTGATCAGTTGATCATCCACCATAATCATACACTGTTCTTTACAATAATACAGGCTATAAGCCTATGAATTGGACAGTATAAATAAAGAATTACAAACAACAAACAAACAGAATACATTTCAATTGTAATCCTTTATGGCCAAATCAGTATAGATATATAGTTTTACACAGTATTTTGTTGTAAATATTTCAGCTTTAGAAGCCCAACTGAATTCTTCTAGTTCTGAAAAGCCCAAAATGTGACCAGACATTCAGTCCTGCTACACCTGTGAATCTGCTGGACCAGTGGCATTTTAGGAGGACATTGCCACTGTCCTGCATGTTTTCGCAAAGACTGCTCTGAGTCAAAGTCAAAGTCAAAGCCCTCATTCTATTTTGTTAAACCGGAAGTCCCTAACACCAGAGATGCGCATGCGCAGTGACGACCAGCAGCAGTGCACACAGGCCGTTAAGCAGTAACATGCATATAATATTTTCACCTATGAATATTTAAAGGCGCACTGAACCCACGACGTCATTTGCGTACAAAACTCGGCAGGGCTAGGTCCTGAGCTCAGTGCGCCTTTAATACATGAATCCATCAATCCAGAGACTTAGTATGTTGATCCTCTGAGTTAAAGCCTGAGTTCTGAACATTGTACATCATGTAACATTATAACCAAGGCTTGGACACTCATAGTAAAGCTAAGGCTAGACTTCTCTCAATAAAAAAAGAAGGAAGATTCTCACAATAAAACCATGTCGAGGCTTTTCACAATAGAACAGAAGCGAATCTTTTTACAATAAAACCGTGGCGTAGCTTCTTATTATAACACCTACCGTAAAACCCCTCCTTTAAGACGACCCCGCCTTTAAAACGACCCCCTACTTTGAGATAAAAATCCGTCTTGTAGGAAAAAGACTTGGTATTGGTTCTCTCTTTGATACTAAATAATAAAACCCCACCTTCAAGACGACCCCCTAATTTCAGATGAAAATCCGTCTTGTAGGAAAAATAAATACCAAAATAAATCTCACACTCACACCACTGTGCTTCGCTTGCGGTGTTCGGGGGGGGGGGGGGGGGGGGTCAAAACCCCTGTATATGTTAGGCCTAATTGTCTCCCATAATAACTCCAATTTTCCCCCCTATATTGTGCCGATTGTTCCTATTTTTTAGGTTTTTCCTATATTACTATTTTTCTGAGGCAAAATCTGGTTGACACCCTGATATACTGATGTTATGAAAAGTTCCCTGTGTACCCCTCAGGTGGCAGCCCGTAACAAGCAGCACCTGTCTCGGTGGAAGTCTCAGATAAAGCGGCTACAGAAGGGGAAGCTGTGTGCAGATGCAGGACTCCTGGACGAGGGGCTCCTGCAGCGCTGCCTCCACTTCTACTCCTCCCTGTCACGCCTCCTGCTGAGAATAGTCGACAACAAGGGCGCCGGGTAAGCAAGATATTAATCTATTCCACACTAGCGAGATGCAGTAATTCTACCTTGTGAGACCTTTAGCTGAAGCTGGTTCCTGACATGTCCAAAATCAGAGTCTTAGTGGTTATAAACTTTTGAACCAGTTGTAAATGAATATTCTTTAAGTCACCTGTTCAGATTTGGGGAGTGGTTAGGTCACTGGCCAATCAATTCAGGGTGTAGGGTAAGCAACATTTCCCCTGCATGAAGCTTCACATTCTGTTATTAACTTTGTCACTTTTGTTGCCTTAATACCCTAGGAGGTACAAATTAACCAGGTTCCTAAATTACTTACAGCTTCTCGTGCTAACCACCATAATGTGGCACAAAATTATCGAAAATAATTGTTTAAATTTAAACCATGCCACATTAGAGCTCGGGGCAGCCCGAGCGTGCGTGGAGAGCGCATTGCCCGTCTGTGGTAGCTCAAGTACCGTAGCAGAGCAGTGGAGAAGCAGCTAGCCCTGTGGTGTAGCGGTAGCATTCTCAACTCGAGAGCAGAGGGGCCGGGGTTCGATTCCCATACCGCATTAGAGGTCTCCCCTTGGATTAAGGTGCCCATTGGTTCTTGTGTGTTTTCCCCCCTGTTTGTGACCATGTAGTATCTACCTGAATACTACCTGAGGTTAATGATATAGTGTTTGTGTCTGCAGGAGCTGCTTACCGCTGCCTACAGAGGTGCCCATGACCTGGTCCTCACTACCCGACTACTACCTAGAAGACATCACCGACTTTGTACAGTTCATCATACAGTGAGTCCATCTTACGCTGTCTATATTATTGTCGAAAGCAACCTCATGTAAAAATGTCTTAAAAATATGTTTGCACTGGGTCTCAGACCTCTGTATTGCCCTCATAAACTCTAGATTAAATGTCTTTGTAACTATAGGCCTCTTGTAACCAAGGCCCTTGAAGCCAGCCAGGAGAGTTTGAGCCAGGTTACTTTGAACCAAGACCATTTTAATGGGGCCAGGGCCAGGGCCCTTGTAACTAAGGTCTTCTGACCCAAAGTCCTCTTCATTGAGAACTTGGAACCATGGCCCTCTGAACTAGGCAATTAGAGTAATTTGAAATGAAGTTTTACTCCCATGGCACATTTAAACAAATGTATGTTTCCTCATTTTGATGCCCATGCAGACATACAGCCCTGGTATATTAGGAGAGCAGAGTATGAATGACATCCCTCATAACTTGTCACTAAGGACATGGGGCCAAGGTCCTGAAAGACTTCTCTGAACCTGAGCCCTTGTAGCCAAGACCCGCTTCACCGAGAACTTGGCCTCCTGAATTAGGTAGTTTGAAACAGTTTTACCCCCAATCCATAATTTCAACCAATGCTGCTAGCATATTTAAACCAATGTTTTCTCATTTCGATTCCCATCCGCAGATACAGCCCTGGTATACTCGGAGACCAGAGTATGAACGAGATCCTGACCTGGTGTAATAATGTACCTGTTGTACTTTTAGATATAGCCCTGGTATACTCGGAGACCAGAGTATGAACGAGATCCTGACCTGGTGTAACAATGTACCTGTTGTACTTGTAGATATAGCCCTGGTATACTCGGAGACCAGAGTATGAACGACATCCTGACAGCACTGGTCGTCTTCCTGTGTTCAGCCAACTACATCAGTAACCCCTACCTGACCGCCAAACTGGTAGAGGTCATGTTCGTCATGAACCCGGCCGTCCAACCTCACACCGAGAAACTCAACACTCAGCTCCTCAACCACCCCCTCACACACCAGCACTTTGTGCCTGCCCTCATGAAGTTCTACGTAGGTGAGTACAATCATGTACAACCCCCCCCTCACACACCAACACTTGGTGCCTGCCCTCATGAAGTTCTACGTAGGTGAGTACAATCATGTACAACCACCCCCTCACACACCAGCACTTTGTGCCTGCCCTCATGAAGTTCTACGTAGGTGAGTACAATCATGTACAACCCCCCCCTCACACACCAACACTTGGTGCCTGCCCTCATGAAGTTCTACGTAGGTGAGTACAATCATGTACAACCCCCCCCTCACACACCAACACTTGGTGCCTGCCCTCATGAAGTTCTACGTAGGTGAGTACAATCATGTACAACCACCCCCTCACACACCAGCACTTGGTGCCTGCCCTCATGAAGTTCTACGTAGGTGAGTATAGTCATGTACAACCACCCCCTCACACACCAACACTTTGTGCCTGCCCTCATGAAGTTCTGCGTAGGTGAGTACAATCATGTACAACCACCCCCTCACACACCAGCACTTGGTGCCTGCCCTCATGAAGTTCTACGTAGGTGAGTACAATCATGTACAACCACCCCCTCACACACCAGCACTTCGTGCCTGCCCTCATGAAGTTCTACGTAGGTGAGTACAATCATGTACAACCACCCCCTCACACACCAACACTTGGTGCCTGCCCTCATGAAGTTCTACGTAGGTGAGTACAATCATGTACAACCACCCCCTCACACACCAACACTTGGTGCCTGCCCTCATGAAGTTCTGCGTAGGTGAGTACAATCATGTACAACCACCCCCTCACACACCAGCACTTGGTGCCTGCCCTCATGAAGTTCTACGTAGGTCAGTATAACCAACAGCGTTCCCACCCGGCAGTTAAAAGGCAGTTTTGTTTTATTTGCTACAGTTCAATGTCAGTTAAAAATAAATTTGCTTATTTTGTAAGTTAATTTCCAGATTTTTGAGAAAATGTCAGTTAAAAAAATATTTTCAGCAAAATTTACAGAATGCACAATTCGATTCTTAGATTTCGAAAAAATCATGGGATTGTTATACAAGAAATGCAAGTTATCCACAGATTTTTTGGTACTAAACGTGTCAGTTAAAAGAATTTTCTGTCATTTAAAAGTCAGTTCAATGTCAGTTAAAGCTGTGACTGAAAAATAGGAGAAATGAAATAAAAGAGACGGGTGAAAAGAAAAGTCAAAAGAAGAAAAAATAAGAGGTCAAAATTCAGTGGTTTGAACACACCTCCTTACCAATTGAACTTTCTTGAATAAAGATTGTATTGTTTACAACTTGTTAACCTCAATCAAACTGACTTCATTCTTCCTTTCGTAGTTGATATTAAACAAAGTAAGGTTCCATGCAGTTATAGAGTTACCAACCTGTTCCCCTGTGTTTTACAGATATAGAGACGACGGGGGCGAGCAGTGAGTTTTATGACAAGTTCACGGTGCGTTACCACATCAGTATCATCCTCAAGACCATGTGGGACATCCCCCTCCACCAGGGCCGCATCGTGCAGGAGGCCACGTGAGTACCCCCGAGTCAGCAATCGCATTCTATGGGAAATCTGCAGTCTTTGCGAAAACTTTTTCATCCCACAGGACATTCGGTCCTGCAAATCATCAATGTTGAAGGACCGGCTATATTTTTAGAGGACCAGATAGCCACATATCTGATGATTTCTGCATTTTAAGTATAGAGGAGTTTTGTCCATTAAGAATACATTTCAGTTGTAATCCTTTATGGCCAAATCAGTATAGATATATAGTTTTACACAGTATATTGATATAAATATTTCAGCTTTAGAAGCCCAACTGAATTCTTCTAGCTCTGAAAAGCCCAAAATGTGACCGTACATTCGGTCCTGCTACACCTGTGAATCTGCTGGACCGGTGGCATTTTAGGAGGACATTACCACTGTCCTGCATGATTTCGCAAAGACTGAATCTGCAATATTTTAAGGCGTAACTCTTTAGCATTCAGATACCCTACACACGGAGCAGCCCCCTGAGTTCATATACTGGGGGACCCAGATTCCCCCAGGCATTCACTTTCTACCAAAACGGGGACTTTTCCTTCTTTTAATCTCTCCCAGTGTGAGAAATCTGCCGGCTGGAAACCTCATTAGATAGCCCCTGACCTCTGTGGTGACAACCGCTACCCTTCTACATTCCTAAGGGTGCCTTTAAGAGGCAGTCTCATGTTGAAATGGGCGCCAAGTTTGAATGTATAGAGCGGCCGTTTTTGGGGCGGATTGGACACTCCAGTGAGGCCGGATTTGGCCAGTTTGAATGCTAAAGGGTCAAAGGATCAGCCCTGTGATTTGTATAAATCCACTCAGAAAATATTTGAACAGTAATAGAAGAATTAGATGGGTCTCTGGGGGGAACCCATCCCTACCATATATCTCAAATACCACCCCAAAAAGGGGTTTTGGCCCAATCTTGAAATTTTCCTCAAAATTCAGTCTCCTCCTGAAGATGTACTAACTTCACAGCCAGCAGATCTGTTAGAGTGAGGGGGTGGGGCAGATAGGGGAGCCAGTACATAATTATGCGTTTTGTTTAAAGACTTTAACAGTCTGGTTGACAAGTGGTCATCATTTGGAAATCAGACAGGAAGATGTGCTCTTTATAAACCTGTCCTTGTTATATCTAAGTTTGTCATAACCAAATTGGACTGTATGAAATGGTGCACAGTTCTGTATAGTCTGGCTACATGATACTATATACCATACACTAATAGTCTGGGTATACGGGACTAGCACATCCGGGTACCTCAGGTAGTCGGGGGCTAAACCCCCATCTCCTTATCAGTCTAATCCCCTCTCCTCACACCTTGAACAAAGGGGCTGATAAGAAATTCTCCCATGATGCACTGCTCTGGATTTGGGGCCTTACCACAATGCATTGCTCTGAGCCAAGATGGCGGCCCCCATAGCCTAATGCGCTAGTCCCGTATATATCACTATGTACCCTGTCCTTGCAGCTCCGGGGACCAGTTTGTACGTTTCACCAACATGTTGATGAACGACACGACCTTCCTGCTCGACGAGAGTCTGGACACACTCAAGTCCATCAGGGAGCTGCAGGAGCTCATCGAGAACAAGGCAGAGTGGGACAAACTACCACGGGTAAGTCAGACCTTAATACTGTAACATACAGCATCTTTGTATAAGGGCACACCAAAAAAAAAGTTGGTCTATGTATTTTCATTTTGAGCGAGTGAGCGAATTTTTTAATTTTTTATTTGTCTTGTGGATTTTTGACATTGAATAAAGTGAAGCGAGCAACTTTTTTTTCTCTTTTAGGTAGAAACTTTTTAGCAAACTCCCAAATCGATCAGAAAAAGGGCCACCAAAAAAAAATTAAAAAATTAAATTTCTCAGAAAATGATGCGGGCGCATCCGTAGACACTTTTTTTTTCCAAAAAAATTTAAATTTTGCATTTTCTGAAATATGGTGTGGGAAATCCGTAGACCAACTTTTAAATATGGTGTGGCCTAAGAGGTTTAGGAAGCGAAGGTTATGGAGAGAGACAAAGGGCCTTAGAGGCAGAGGCTAGAAGACAAAGCGCCTGAGAGGGAGAAGGGTCAGAAAACAAATAATAACAGTTCCAAAGCAAATAGCAAAAGGAAAATCTGCCGTGACTCAGGGAAAAACAGGGATAGTGCATGGAATTTGAACATGTATGAAATATGTGTGGGTATCCTGGGGAATTTAACGAATGAGATTAAAAACAATAAATTCACACCTTTATTTGTCCGTCTCTGACAGGATCAACAACAAGCCAAACAGCGGCAGTTGTCACAGGAGGAGCGACAATGCCGGTCCTACCTGACCCTCGCCACCGAGACGGTCGACATGTTCCACTACCTGACAGAACAGATCAGGGATCCCTTCCTCATACCGGTAAGGTTTAACTAATCAAAGATAGTAGTGCAAATCATAATATGTTAAACAAATCAAAGATAATGTACTGCGAAAGTACTTATTTTCACGGATGTAAACTTTCGCGGAAGAGTGAAAATCAGCAATGTCGCGGGTATTTATTCCATACTTAAGCATATAAAATTTCGCGGACTTTTCATTTCCGCGCAAATATATACCCAGTAAAATAAAGTACTCTCACAGTAAACAAATCAAAGATAATGTTAACAATGGAAAGATCATAATAATGATAATCAAAGATAATGTAAAACAACCATTTCAATAAACCTACAATAGATCAATCGCCCGAAAACTTGACATCTCCCCCCCCCCTCCCAAACTGTGTACTGTGTTATACTTGTATGTAATAACTTAAACCCTGACTTGTACTATACTTGTACCCATACTTGTACCCCTACAGGAGCTGGTAGACCGGTTAGCTGCCATGTTAAACTTCAACCTACAGCAGTTGTGTGGCTCTAAGTGTACTGTGTTATACATGTTTATAGTACCCCATACTTGTACCCTTATACCCTTACTTATACCCCTACTTGTGCCCCTACAGGAGCTGGTAGACCGGTTAGCAGCCATGTTAAACTTCAACCTGCAGCAGTTGTGTGGCTCTAAGTGTAAGAACCTGAAGGTGAACCACCCTGAGAAGTACGGCTGGGAGCCCAAGAAGCTGCTCAACCAGCTCACCGACATCTACCTGCACCTCGACTGTCAGAAGTTCGCGCAGGCCATCGCCAGCGACGAGGTAACGTAGACTTGTGTAGGGGCTTAGTAAACTAATATCCACACCTGAGAGGTAGACCTGCAGGGGTGGCCCGCTCAGTAATCACTGCGCTGTTCCCATACCAATCCAGTAACGTGAGACATGGTCTATCTGATAGGACATGGGGATGTAGCTCAGTGGTAGGCCCCAGGTTCGAGTTCCGGTGTCTCCAAAAACGTCATTTTCTGAGAAACCGTGTCCCTCACACTTGCAAAATAATGAAAAATATAAATTTCTTCCTTCTTTATTAAAATTTGTTTTACAAAGAGTGATGTCCTGTATATAAGTAGCGTTGTGTGTAATATAGCTCACCGAAATCTACTGTCAGAAGTTTGCACAGGCAATCACCAGGAACGAGGTACCTTGTAGAGTATTATACTTAATATACCTACAGGATTAGGTTTAATATGCCTTAACCCACGGGTGCATGCTTAGACAAAGGCCACCAGTCACTATACCATTGTTATTTTGACATACTCTCAGTTACTTGTAGGGTATCTATTACTAAACTGGCACTAAATTATATGGTTTTCTATTGCAAAAATATGTATGTAATTTTAGAGGTTATTCGGCGCCGGTTATTCAATATATTATAATTTTTAGAAGTTATTCATCAAATTATAATTTTACACAACAGATTATCTTATCCTGTTTCAGCGCTCATACCGTAAGGAGTTGTTTGACGATGCGATAACGCGGATGCAGCGTGCCAACATTAAGACAGGCACGGAGATAGAACAGTTCCGGCTCCTCGGCGCCAAGATCGACCAGATCGTCATCGAGAACCAGAAACAGGAGCTGGACCTGGGAGACATCCCCGACGAGTTCAAAGGTACCTCTATTTGTGGCACACAATTAAAACTCAATTAGTCATTAAAATCTCAAATAATATTCAGGAGAAACTTTGTTTAAAAATTGTTTACTTTTTGATTGGTAAAAACATGCAAGAAAGAAGTTACTTATACATTCACTGGACCGTTTTGTATGGATGTGAGCAGTAACTTTTTGGCTGAATATCATGTACCAAAATTGTCTTGTGTCCCAAGAGGTGTACAATGTTCAAAAACGGATACAATTATTCATATATATATATATCATTGATGTTGGGCAGAGACCCACGTTAGGCCACTTAAAATCGATTATCAGCTTTGCGGACAGCGCCTGCACCTCTCTTAAAGGGCTGCATCAACGTTTTTTTAGGTTATTCAATAATTTTAAAAAAAGACCCAAAAAAATATACATGTATATTTCCACTCCATTTTAAGAGGAAATTACACCATCAAAAATATGAAATACACACTTTTAAGTGGTCCTATAATTATATCCGCATGGCTTTATTCTGTAAATACATGTTTATTTTAAAGCTCTATGACAAATATTAAGGTCATAGCCAGAGTTTTTTAGAAGCCAGTCCCTTCAACGCCCTCATGGTCTGAAAAAAAGTATTTAAAAAAAAAGCCCCCCTCCCTCAACGTTTTTTTTCAAAAAGTGTCTGCAAAGCTGATAATCAATTTTAAGTGGCCTTAATCATTATTCTTAAACTGAGGCCAATGAATTTGATTCTTGTTAAAAAAATATATAAAAGGGGAGACTTTTTTTTTAATGGCCTTGTTTGTGTGTGACAGACCCGCTGATGGACACATTGATGGACGACCCGGTCTTGTTACCCCCGAGCGGCACCATCATGGACCGACCAATCATCATGCGGCATCTCCTCAACTCCTCTACCGACCCGTTCAACCGGCAGCCGCTCACCGAGAAGGAGCTCGTACCTGGTGAGTCCTCCTCTCATTATAAGCCACAGCCTATAAGCTGCAACATATAAGCCGGAACATACAATCCCTACTAAATAAGTATAAGCCACAGTCTACAAGCCACAGACTATAAGCCACAGACTATAAGCCATGCCTATTAACTGCCACCTATAAGCCTTACGCAGCAGCCTCTAAACCGTACCCTGTAAGTCGTTCCCTATAAGCCGCAGTATATTAGCCAAACCCTACAAGCCACAGCCTATAAGCTGCAACCTATAAGTCGTTCCCTATAAGCCACAGCCTATAAGCAACAACCTATGAGCAACAACCTATAAGCAACAACCCATAAGCAACAAACCATAAGCAACAACCCATAAGCAACAACCCATAAGCAACAACCCATAAGCAACAACCCATAAGCAACAACCCATAAGCAACAACCCATAAGCAACAACCTATAAGCAACAACCTATAAGCAACAACCTATAAG
The DNA here is from genome assembly GCA_947462335.1 of Harmothoe impar. NCBI lineage: Eukaryota > Metazoa > Annelida > Polychaeta > Phyllodocida > Polynoidae > Harmothoe > Harmothoe impar. The sequence goes on along the minus strand of OX381716.1, from coordinate 64,484,378 downwards.
CAACCTATGAGCAACAACCTATAAGCAACAACCTAAAAGCAACAACCTATAAGCAACAACCTATAAGCAACAACCTATAAGCAACAACCTATGAGCAACAACCTATGAGCAACAACCTATAAGCAACAACCTATAAGCAACAACCTATAAGCAACAACCTATAAGCAACAACCTATAAGCAACAACCTATAATAAGCCTTGATGATCCCTTTCTAACAAGCCCCTTTTGTCACCACCTATGTTAAGTGACTTCCTGATGTAGTGTAACCTTGTGTTTGTGTTGTTTCAGCGTCAGACCTGCGAGAGAAGATCCGTGCCTGGGTGGCCCAGAAGAAGTCTGCCTCTAGGTGATCTCCCCCCCCCCCACACTAACTAATACAGACTCACGCCACGCGACTTAACGGGGGAGCACCGGGGCTCGACTCTCACTCAGCACGCCCAGCCACGGGGCCATGTCGGCATGATGCCTCACTGACACTCACCAGGGCTGCATTCATGCATCATGACGACTAACGGCATGATGCATCAAAGCATCATGTGGGTGACCCTCTAAGGGTGCCCGACTACCACAGACTGTATGTGAGGTCTGACAGGGACTCAGGACACCTCAGGTACCTTAGGCTATAACCCGGCACTCTGCAAGCATCTTCAAGTTGTTAAAGGCGCCGCGTGGACATTATTTATAGAACTGGCTGCCAACTGTGTGACGGGGAGGCACTGAGCCTGGACTGTGAGAGCCCCCTACCTTGGGTGGAGGGCCTGCTACCTTGGCGCCAGTCACCCGCGGCTCCCATCGACTCACCAGGGCTGCATTCATGCATCAACCTCGCCCTTCAGGAGTGTATCAACCCCATAGTGTCGACATGATGCTTGAATGCAGCCCTGGTGGGTTACTCGTCAGGGCTGCCTTCATGCATCATGAAGACCAAGGAGCATAGTGGATTAATGCGTTGACCCGTGGGCGTCGTTTCCCGCCGCTGGTGGCGCCCCCTTACTTTAATAGGTGTACCGTCAGGACTTCATGTCATCTTTTTATTAATTATTACAGAGTGATAGTAAATTAAAGTGTTTAACGACGGTAAAATCGTAGGGCATTTCTCAGATGCCAATTGTGAAAATAATGAGTGTGTTGAAATAAGTTGGGTTGGGTTGTCATATGATGTCTGCGTTAAAAGGCAGTAGGGGGAGGGAGGGAGATGGGGGGGGCGAGGGGGGTTATGGAACAAAGACTGTTTATTAGATAGACAGCTGGGGAGGGTTGGTGGGAGAGGGACTGGGTATAGGGAGGGAGGGAGGGTTGATATCAAACCAAGTATTCCACTTAACTTATATCGTCTTAGGCAATTTTTGATTACCCCACAGAATGCTGGTTCTCGCCACGCGTGGCTAGCGTACTTTGTAATTGGACAGATTATTGCCGAGGCCCTTACTCCCAGGGCTGGGTGTGGCCAGGATGTCTGGGATGTTGTGCACTGTTTGTGGCAGTTACTTTATTTGGTTTGTCAGGTAGAACATGAACGACTCGACTCGTGTGGAGTTTACTAAACCCTCTTCACTCACAAGGTTTCTCTACAGACGGTAAATGTAAAAATACACACTAAGGTTCTGTCCTTATCACAGGCGTATTGTAATTGATGGTACATATGGTACATTTCCCATATCCATCTCCCTATTGACTAAAACGTCTATTCTTACTCATAGAAATGTCATAACATCTTGTGTAAAAGGATAAACTGTTCACAATCCTATCAGCTATGGAAAGCTGCAACCACACTGGTGGCAGTGAGAAGTATGCCGGCTGCCCGCCGGTGTGCGTCATGAAAAGTACGCCGGTTGCCCGCCAGTTTGCCTCGTGAAAAGTAGGCGGGCTGTCAATGATGTAGGGCATAAAGAGGTTTGTTTATATTCTGTGACTTGTTTCATTCATCAGTAAACATGCAGTAACTGAAACTTAAACCAGTGTTGGCCTTTCTCTTCTGTATCTTTTACTGAAACATGTACCGTAAAGTGAACCCTGACTTCTGTTCTGATAGGACTATTTGTTGTGCTTGAAGGTAAATTAGATAGATTAGCTTAGCGGTTAATTAGGACTGTCATCGATACCCCACAAATCGATACACTGACATTTTCAGAATTCTGATCATCGCATCGACAAAAACATCATATCGATACACCTTTTGACCCACAGGTTTTCCAGGAACTTACCCATCCAAAACTTCAAGAATTGTATAAATATTCCAAGTAGAACTACCGTATTTATTAGATTGAAGATGCTGCCCTTAAAAAGCATAATATTTTGGGAAAGTAACTTGTGAATGTGAAAAGAAAATTGAACAGAAGTTCTGAATAAAGCCCACATGTGTCCACACTAATATGATATGGGCTACCTATTGTAATAAACAACTGACTACATTTAATATCAAGCACACCTTAACCATTTATCTCAGATCCAAAATAAATCGATATAATCGAGACTAAAATAGTGATAATCAAAATCGAAATAAATTGGATACCAATGAGAGGCCTACGGTTAATGCCCCACAGGGTCCATGTGACACCAGGTTAGGGCATTGATAGGCTGAAGTCCAAATTGTGAAAGAAACATGAAAAGAAGAGACCTTGGCCTCAGACCCAGCTGGGTGTGGCTGCTGTGACATCAGCAGCTCAGCGGGTAGGGAGGGGGTACTTAACGAGCAGCGTGAGCTGCTCACGGGAGTCAGCGCCATGTAGCCATTCAGGGACATTCAGGCACTCAGGCTGCAGAGCTGCAGTACCATGTGCACACAGACTGGTACTGACCATTTTGGCTTACTTTTGACTTCAGATATAGTAGGTAATTTGTATCAGCTTTAGGTAATCATTATTATTCAAAAAGGTGTTCGTGGTGGCCACAGCTGCCTATAGCACTCTCAGTATGCTAAAATCTAAAGATACTGGAGTTTGTTCAGTTCCTCATACCGGGAGATATACGATTTACATCAGATATATACCTATTCACAAACAGCCGAATTGGCAGTCAAAAGTAACACATTAATAACCAGTACACAAAGGCAACAGGAGGAGAGAAACATCACTCCAGAAGAAGAAAGAGAAGAACAGCAACAAGACTGGCTCGCACACTGAGATGACTGAGGATGGCACTGACAAAGGGCCAGTCAAAAAAAGAAATTGTTTCTCATCATCAAGCAGTGAGAAATATAACGAGAGCGTTTTTTATTTCAACTTTTTTTTTTTGACTTGAAGCTGAAATGCATGGGGAAATTTGAATTTTTTGTGATAAATTTTTTGCCAAAATTTTTCCAATTTTAATATTTTTTCATCAAAAACCTTTAAAAAAGAAACATGTTTTCTCCAGATCATGATTTTATGATGCGTGCGGTGATGAGAAACAACTTTTTATTAAGCTCATCACAAGTATTAATGGTATCTCAGGTGGTAAGACCTCATCACAACAGACTCACAATAGCATTGGTATAGACTTTGGCACAAGGAAATGCAATACAGTATACATAGCTTATTGACTATACCAGACAGTAATAGCGAGCAATCCCGGCGACGCATACTAACCCCCACATATTTAAGAAATTCTTTCCCTGCTAGAAAGCAGGAGCACACAGATAAACACAGAGCAGAGTGCACTCGGGGTATAGATGGGGGGGGGGGGGGTTCCCATGTCGCATGTTAATTTTTAAGAAAGTCAATAGTGGAAAATATTTCTGTTATTGACAGTTCATACTGTCAACAGTGAAAATTTTTTCCTGTTGTTGACAGTTCACATGAGGAACTGTCAATAGTGGAAGATTTCTGTCTTATTGACAGTTCCCACTGACATTGGAGTCAAAAAGTATGGGTTTTTTGGCAATACCAAAATCGGTTTTGGACCCAAAATCGGTCTTGTAACCAAAATCTGTTTTGTTCCCAAAATCTGTTTTGCCCCCGAAATTGGTTTTGGACCCAAAATCGGGGTTGTCCCAAAATCGGTTTTGCCCAAAAATCGGTTCTGCCCAAAAAATCGGTCTTGCCCTAACAATCGGTTTTGCACTAAAGATTGACTTTCCCACCAAAACCGATTTTTCAGCAAAAATTGACTTTTCCATCGATATCGCTCTCAGGGTTATGACAGTCATGATAAGGAACTGTCAATAAGAGAGGAAATTCCCACTATTGAATGACAGTTTGGTGAAGAATTGTAAATAACGCTATAATCTACCACTTTTGACAGTCTGAACTGTCAATAGGAGAAAAATATCCCACTATTGACAGTCTGAACTGTCAATAAGAGGAAGGTTTTTCACTATTGACAGTCAATAGTCGGCCAAGGTGGGGCCAGCTATTGACAGTGCAAACTGTCAATAGTAGAAATCAATCTTCTTATTGACAGTTAGAACTGTCAATACCCGGATATAATTCCCTTATTGACAGATCAAACTGTCAATAACAGGTTAGTTTTCTCTTATTGACAGTTCCTTTTTGGAACTGTCAATAAGAGAATCTCTTTTCCCTTATTGACAGTTCGATCTGTCAATAAGGAAATTATATCCCGGTATAACGGTCGCGGCAATATCATCTGGAGAAAGCTGGACTCAAACCCAGGACCCTCAGATCACGTAACCTGCTGCTCTACCAACTGAGCTACCCGGTACTTCCCCGTCTGACAATCTGACCGCGCTGTACGTTACTGGATCGGTATGGTACAGAGGGGAGCCGGATTACCCAAGTGATATTGCACCCGGTCATAGACGAAAACATTGGCTCGTGTTCGTGAGACACAGCCATAAGTGTTGTAAGGCGCTGCCAAGTGGTGCATTCCTCACATATTAAACACAAATAATGCTACCAAATACAGGTAGTTTAAGATACCCACCAAACCATGACTCTCTCAAATTATAAAAGAAATGTTCATTTCAGTGATCCATATCTGTTAAAATGGTCCGGCCCCAGGTCTTCCCCCTCCATCTTCACTATAGGACACCTTGGTATTACCCACAGGCTTAAACTGATCAGCCTACATATACCGAGAGTAGATGATTGTACATACCACAAGGTATAACACAGCTAGACACCCACCATCTTTATACCCTAAATGGCACTTCTGTACCATGTATTTAAGCATAGACTGGTGGCACCATCTGAAGTCTAGAGATGATGGTGGACTAAGCAGTTTACAAATTACTAGCTAGATGGCATCTACTCCAAGCATAAGGGTGCTATTTAGTTTATGCCTGTGGTGTTACCTACGCGCGCCCGTTTTTAGTCTGGCGGCAGAGTGAAGAACCAAGTTCTATATATACCCAGAAGAGGGGGTTAGTATTTGGGGATTCAGTCAGTACTGAGTCTATAGCCGTCCACATAGTGTTACCTGATTGAACCATGGCCTAACCACTAGGAGCCTTATATCACAGTGCATGCCATGTTAGATGGTACGCACCCACAGTGACTAGTGTCATGTTAGATGGTACGCACCCATAGTGACGAGTACTATGTTAGATGGTACGCACCCACAGTGACTAGTGCCACGTTAGATGGTACGCACCCACAGTGACTAGTGCCCTGTTAGATGGTACGCACCCACAGTGACTAGTACCATGTAAGATGGTACGCACCCACAGTGACCAGTACCATGTTAGATGGTACGCACCCACAGTGACTAGCACCATGTTAGATGGTACGCACCCACAGTGTCTAGTACCATGTAATGTTAGATGGTACGCACCCACAGTGGCTAGTACCATGCCATGTTAGATGGTACGCACCCACAGTGACTAGTACCATGTAAGATGGTACGCACCCACAGTGACTAGTGCCATGTTAGATGGTACGCACCCACAGTGACTAGAACCATGTAAGATGGTATGCACCCACAGTGACTAGTACCATGTTGGATGGTCCGCACCCACAGTGGCTAGTACCATGTAATGTTAGATGGTACGCACCCACAGTGACTAGACCATGCCATGTTAGATGGTATGCACCCACAGTGTCTAGTACCATGTTAGATGGTACGCACCCACAGTGACTAGTGCCATCCCATGTTAGATGGTATGCACCCACAGTGTCCAGTACCATGTCATGTTAGATGGTACGCACCCACAGTGACAAGTACCATGTTAGATGGTACGCACCCACAGTGTCTAGTGCCATGTTAGATGGTACGCACCCACAGTGACTAGTACCATGTAAGATGGTACGCACCCACAGTGACGAGTACCATGTTAGATGGTATGCACCCACAGTGGCTAGTGCCATGTTAGATGGTACGCACCCACAGTGACGTGTACCATGTTAGATGGTACACACCCACAGTGGCTAGTACCATGCCATGTTAGATAGTACGCACCCACAGTAACAAGTGCCATGTTAGATGGTACGCACCCACAGTGACTAGGACCATGTTAGATGGTACGCACCCACAGTGACTAGGACCATGTTAGATGGTACGCACCCACAGTGACTGCCCAGCTAACAAAAAAGCGTTAATTTACATCAAAATAACGTTTTTACATATTACATAACTTTTTGACATAGTAAGGAAAGAAACTCTATATGACGTCATAAAATATTGTATAACATTTTTTGTTTACTGGGTGGTACCTTGCCATGTTAGATGGTACGCACCCACAGTGTCTAGTACCATGTTAGATGGTACGCACCCACAGTGACTAGAACCTTGACTTACCCATCACGATGACGCCATAATGCGTGCACATTCTATAGCGCTGGTTTCTGATGGAAAGTCCCCCACCCGAGCCGCTGCCAGCTCCTGCTGTATCTTAAGCCATGGTTAGTTCTTTAACCCTGTAAGGGCTGCATAATGCATTAATGCACCCCCCTTTGGCCCTCACAATACATTAATGCCAAGTGAAAAGGGGTCCATAGGACCCATCTTGTGCATACGCCTGTATAAAAAAAAAAAAAAAAAAAAATGCAGCCCTGGTCAGTAACTCGCTAGAGCCTATTTAAGCTGTAATGCACAAAAACATCCCTTATAAGCAGCATTGGGCACGAAATCCCCCAAAAAGGATGGTTTGATTGTATGCATCATGCCGGCCCTACGTGTAACATTTGGTATGACGTCAATGCACTCCGGAAGTGTTGCATCCAGGTATTAGGATGACCCAGGACATAACAGCGTGTCCTTACCGTACCGTCATGTTTAAACGCCCCGGTGCTTATAACTTTGGAGGGCTGTTTAGCCTCTGCCACTTATACAAAACAGGCACTTATTCCATGTGGCACGTCATGACGTCACCAACTAACGTTACGTCATGGTCACATGATCAGCTGTGTTACTTTTCTCATAGTTGTGAAATGAGAACATGATATCACACAGAACTGATGTACACAAAAATACGAAAATGTGAATAGCAAATTTAGGGGCAGACCCAGGAATTTGAAAAGGGGGGGTCCACCAAACACCAAAGTACTGGAAAGTGACTTGCCGCAAGTCGCGGCGGATCAAATTATCATTAAAAAAATCTAAATATTTTTCCAAAAAGGGGGGTCCGGACCCCCAGGACTCCCCCCCCCTGTATCCGCCCCTGGGAAATAAACATTTAGGGAGTGTTCATTTATTAATTACAGGGGGGGGGTGGTGAGATTTCGCGCGGAGGGGCGAAAATTTTTTACGCCCCCCCTCGAGAGCGCGTGGAACGTTTCGCGCCCCCCCTCGCCAAAGGCGACGAAAATTTTTCGCCCCCCCCTCCCTTTGAACTATAGTAACGCACGGGCTTTTTTGCTAAAAAGGGGCTTAAACTTTTACACCCCCCCCTCAAGAGGGGTCAGAATTTTTTACGCCCCCCCCTCAGGAGGGGTCGGAAATTTTTACGCCCCCCCCCCAAACCCACCACCCCCCCCCTGTAAATAATAAATGAACACTCCCTTATTTCAAAACAAATGACTGTATCAAATGCTGTCCTAAAGTCATTTTTAACAGAAGGATTGCATGAAAAAAAATTTCACCCCCGAATATCAGCAGGCTCATGGGCCCTTTGAAAAGACAGACGTTTATGCTGAAAATAGGAAGGGTCGAAATCTATTACCCCACCACGCGTTCAATGGTTAAAAATGATCACTCCCTAAGTATACAGGTCCTTTAACCATGATGAGAATTGCACCACGAGGGGGTGCCATATCTCACATCATGCTACATGACTCACCTAATTAGATACCTTCTCTTCAGTTAGAGTCCCCACGTCTGACTGCCTGCTTACTTCCTGCTCTGTACACGTGGGTGTACACCTAGAGGCTGGGTACATCTTACACACACTGGTCACACACCGACACACCGTCCAGCGACACACACCTACACTACAGCATTGGTAAGTAATGTTTACTTTTATAACCAGCAAGCACATGCTGTGTGAAGAAAGGCTATACAAGAGTGTAGAATCATCATCAAAAGGGAGTCTAAGTTGCCTCAAGAATGACTGCCCTCTTGAGGGGAGCCCTGGTTGTTATGTGACTCCCTTAGGTGAGCCAAGGAGCTATGTGCCTCTCCTAGGTGACTCCCTTAGGTGAACCAGTGAGCCATCTGACTCCACTAGGTGACTCAGCAAGAGAAGTTATTCTGGAGGGAACCTGTGTGAGATTGACAGCTAGAAAACCTCTGTGTTTAACAAATGTCTGAGAGAGTGACAAAAAAACCTCCAGGTTGGGGCAGAGTCTGTGTGAGAGAGTGGCAGAAAACCTCCAGGTTGGGGCAGAGTCTGTGTGTGAGTGACAGAAAACCTCCAGGTTGGGGCAGAGTCTGTGTGTGAGAGTGGCAGAAAACCTCAAGGTTGGGGCAGAGTCTGTGTGTGTGTGAGTGACAGAAAACCTCAAGGTTGGGGCAGAGTCTGTGTGAGTGGCAGAAAACCTCCAGGTTGGGGCAGAGTCTGTGTGTGAGAGTGGCAGAAAACCTCAAGGTTGGGGCAGAGTCTGTGTGTGTGAGTGACAGAAAACCTGCAGGTTGGGGCAGAGTCTGTGTGTGAGAGTGCCAGAAAACCTCCAGGTTGGGGCAGAGTCTGTGTGTGAGAGAGTGACAGGAAACCTCCAGGTTGGGGCAGAGTCTGTGTTTGTGACAGAAAGCCTCCAGGTTAGGGGCAGAGTCTGTGTGAGAGTGGCAGAAAACCCTCAGGTTGGAGCAGAGTCACAGAACAAGTCTGTGTGTGTATCTGTGACTGAGAGGAATTAAACCTCATCACAGGAAGTAAATAATGTCTCCAAATATTTAGGTCATTTTGTAAAAGAAATACCTTTAATTTTGTTGTAGTTATTTTGGCACAACACATTAACCTAACTGGAGCATAACTCCTTTTTTTTAAACCATTTAACCATTTACAGAACACATGATTCATTAATATATTATGCTCTTTGTCATCATGATGCTTGAATGCAGCCCTGGCAAGTAAATCACTAGTGCTGCATTCATGCATTCTGTTGATGGCTGTGTCTCACGACCTTGGGCCAATGTTTTTGTCTCTGACTGGGTGCCAGCTCTGACCGGGTGCCAGCTCTGACCGGCCTGAATATAAACGGGTTATTTAGGACAGATGATGATAAAAATGGACAACTAATGACTAGTTTAGAACATCCATTAACCTTTTCAGACAAATTCTATCTCCATCTGCCCTAAATAACCTGATTTTATTCAGGCCGGTCAGAGCTGGCACCCGGTCAGAGCTGGCACCCGGTCAGAGCTGGCACCCGGTCAGAGCTGGCACCCGGTCAGAGCTGGCACCCGGTCAGAGACAAAAACATTGGCCCAAGGTCGTGAGACACAGCCTGATATACTCCTCTGTATGAATGCAGCCCCTGTATAAAGTTACTAGCCAGGGCTGCATTCATACAACATGGCGGCACATTATTTCACTCTGCGGCCCTTAAAGAGTGGAAGGAAGGGAGAATGAGTATAAACAGAGTAAAAAGGTGACAAATGAAAGCACCGGGAATCAGAGATTGTACCTGCATCTCTTCCTGCCTAGTTCCCCCATCCAACATAGATCACACCTGTAGGGCGTAGGGCAGATTCACCATGAGTCAGATACATAGGCCACTCAAAAAAGAAGTGGTTTCTCATCACCAAGGTCTGAGAAATCTGACGAGGGAGGGTGTTTTTTTTTTTGTTTTTTTTTATACTCACAGGCCAAAATGTATAGGATAATGTACGTTTTATGTGGCCAAAATTCACTTTTTATTGGCTAAGAATTAATTGATCTTTAAAAGTGGAGAAAATGTAAATTACTTTTATACTACTGCACTGCTGGCATTATTAGCTTTAATTTGATACCAAATACAACCAATTTTGTCCATTTTTATCAAGAATCTGGAGAAAAAACAACCTGCTTTTTATGATGCGCGCGGTGATAAGAAATCATTTCATTTTTTTGAGTGGCCATACCATGAGATTGGCACTGGGATCTCTAATTATTCATGAATGATTATATTTTATGTAGGGATTTAATAATAAAAAAAAACTCCACTGTTCATAAATAAAGAGATTACAATGCTTGAATGAGGACAAATTTACGTGTCTGTCTCAAGGTATTTGTCCGATTCAAGGTGACTCTACTCTAGTCTGATCCCCGATGACATGTGCATTGTCACCTCCCAGTGCGCACAGACCATTGAATCAACACGAATCACTAGTTGTCAACGTTGATTAAATGTTTATTCAACGTTAATTCAATGAATTTTGTGCCCACTGGGCTCTATCTTGTTATCTGTCTTTACTTAAATCATGTTAATCATGGTACAATGGACTACCAGTTGTTGGTGATGTCTAACTATGTCTAACTCTGTGTGGTTACAGAACACTAAGACATCATGAACTATCAGCTGTTGGTGATGTCTGACTCTCTGTCTCTGACTCTGTCTAACTTTGTCTGTTTACTGATCACTAAAGCCCCGGCCACACCAATTAGTTGATTTCGCCCGACCCAACTTGATCAGACCCAACCCGACCCAACAGTCGGAAGAGTTTGGCATGCACAACTCTATTAGACCGGCCAGGTAAATTACATCCGATTGTCGGGTCTGGTCTGCTCGGATCTGCTCAAAAAGGCCTAGTGGGGAACTAAGACATCATGAACTATCAGCTGTTGGTGATGTCTAACTCTGTGTGACTTTGTGTGTTTACAGATTACTAAGACATGATGAATTACCAGTTGTTGGTGATCTCGGAGCTGGCAGTGATTGGGATGCTGCTGTGTGCGTTCGGCATCGGGTCGGCCGGCTGGTCCAAGACAGAGTCGACCGTCGGCAACACGACGGAGCAGGTCGACTACCAGACCTCCATATGGGCCAACTACAGCTGTGATGTACACACGTCTCCCAGTGAGTACAGCTTTTTTTATTTTGTGAAAGATTTACCACGGTTGAATGCTATACTCTATGTATTGTAGACCACCAGACCTCTATATTGCACAGAGAAAAGAAACAGCGTCAAAAGGGAGCCCAGGTTGCCTCCAGAATGACTCCCCTGTTTAAGGGAGTCCAGGCTGCCTAAGGGAGCCTAGGTGGCTCTTTGGCTGACCTAAGGGAGTCACCTGGAGGAGTCATGTAGCTCTCTGGGTCATATGACTCCCCCAGGTGACTCCCTTAGGTCAGCCAAAGAGTCACCTAGGCTCCCTTAGGCAGCCTGGACTCCCTTAAAAAGGGGAGTCATTCTGGAGGCAACCTGGACTCCCTTTTGACGCTGTTTCTTCTCTCTGTGTAGGCATTACAGAGTAGCAGACCTCTGTATGGGGAGATTACAGCTGTGAATCCCAATAGTCTGCCAGTTAGTTATATATTTATGAAGGTGATAAATGGGCAGAGTGCATCCTCACACCAAGCTGCCCTGGCTGTAGCATCTCACCCAGGGTCTACATGCAATTTTTCTAATTAGCTTCCTGTCAAATAATGGACGAGTCATTTGTTACTAGCCTTGGGGGCTTCGTGGATCTGCAAAATAAATTCTGCTCTTCCACCATTCACAGAAAATCTAGAAGTTCTGATATTTTACAAATCCCCCCCCTCCAAATGTTGCACATGCCTTTTTCTAATATGACCCCCCCCCATATCCATCAACCCCTCCCCCAGGCTGGCATTAAACGACCACTCCCTAACAGTAACAATGAAGAAAGTGAAGCTTTACAGGGCTGATTAAAACACATACTCCTTCCCCATATGTATGGTGGCCCAGGAGGCTCACGCATAAAAAGTATTTAAAAGTGAAGTTTAGAAAAAAAAATTAGAAAAAAAAACTTCACTTTGAAAAAAACAACTCCACTTAGAAAAAAAAACCTTCACTTTGAAAAAAAACCAACTCCACTTTGAAAAAAACACCTTCACTTTACGTAAGCCTCCTGGGCCACCATGCATATGGCTTAGCTTCCAAGTGGGGCTCTGTAGAGGAACATGTATGAGTATACTTTTCAGTAACACTGCATCATCTTTATCTATAACCAGGTGGCAGGCAGGCAGCGGCTCAGGCGTTTGTGGTGCTGGCGGGGCTGGTGTGTATCGTGGAGGCGCTGCTGTCCCCGCTCTACATGATGTTACAGAAGGAGACGCACCTCCACATGCTGCTGCTACTCCTCTGTGTCGGCGCCTTCCTCAACAGTAAGTCATACACAACGTAAAACATCACATATTAGCCACACCTAGACACCATAAAACCTCACATATAAGCGGCACCTAGATACAGTAGACCTGACACATTAGACACACCAAGATACCGTAAAACCTCACATAACAGCCACATTTAGATAATGTAAAACCTCACATAACAGCCACATTTAGATAATGTAAAACCTCACATAACAGCCACATTTAGATACTGTAAAACCTTGCATATTAGCCACACCTAGACACCATAAAACCTCAGATATTAGCCACACCTAGACACCATAAAACCTCAAATATTAGCCACACCTAGACACCATAAAACCTCACATATTAGCCACACCTAGACACTGTAAAACCTCACATATTAGCCACACCTAGACACTGTAAAACCTTACATATTAGCCACACCTAGACACCGTAAAACCTCACACATCTAGCCACACCTAGACACCGTAAAACCTCACACATCTAGCCACACCTAGACACTGTAAAACCTCACACATCTAGCCACCCCTAGACACCGTAAAACCTCACACATTAACCACACCTAGACACTGTAAAACCTCACACATCTAGCCAGACCTAGACACCGTAAAACCTCACACATTAGCCACACCTAGACACCGTAAAACCTCACATATTAGCCACACCTAGACACCGTAAAACCTCACATATTAGCCACACCTAGACACCGTAAAACCATAAAGGAGACGCACCTCCACATCCTGCTGCTACTCCTCTGTGTCGGAGCCTTCCTCAACAGTAAGTCAGGCACAACGTAAAATCATGGCGGCCATCTTGGATTTTTTTAACGTTCAAAATACCCCAGTTTAAGGTACCCTACTTATATATTGCATCTCACCGTGGTTTTATGCATGCAGTAAGTCGTGCAGACCGTAAAACATCACATATAAACTTTTTGGGGGGCAAACATAATTAATGTTTTGATAGCTAAGAGTTTATTGATCTGTAATAATTCTGAAAATGCAAGTTCTTTTTAACTCATTAAAAATTGTGAAAAGAAAAGAAAAGTGTTATTTTTCTGAAACCTGATTTCTATGAGGCACGTGGTGATCAGAAACCATTTCATTCTTTTGAGTGGCTCTAATATTCAAGAGACATGACATATTGACCTCTAAATCTATTGCTGGGACTCTAACTTTAAGAATGATTTGAGCTTACCAGGTTGGGGCCGGGACCATGTTATTAGAACGTACATTATCAAACATCACTAAGTGAAAACAAAAACATCATTTTGTGGGCCTTAATCAATGATTTCATCCTATGGATTCATTTTTATTAGCAGATTCAACAAAAAATTAGAAAACTGATCTTACTAAACATTTACTGAAGGAAAATATGTAGATAAAGCCATTTCTTAGATAATATTCCGATTTTAGTTATGAAAAAGGGTGCATACATAAATTATAGACCTCTGCTTCCTGTAGTGGCATCAGAATTATGCATTTTGGCATGGAAAAATGAGAAAAGTGACAATAAATGAGTGTACCGAGTTCTTGGTACACCCTGTGTTCTGGGGACTGTCATTCAATCTTAGGGCATACTAAGAACTGGTCTCCAACTTGCTTACCACAATGATACCACATGGACTGCCGCTGCAAAAACCGAACATTATAAAACTGTACATGACTAAATCCCAATTAAGTGTGTCTCTTAAGCACCTTCGTTGAGATCTAAGATCAACGACCAAAGACTCTACACGTAATACAATTAATCAGATTTTGTCTAATAGTTAATCATAACTCATGATGCTTTTATACCAACTTAAATGTACCGTCCCTTTCTTTTCCTGACTTCGTTGGAAGATCGCATTGCTTTATGTGAAATGTTGTCAATAAAACTATTTTTTTTAAAAACAACCACCTAAGTAAAGATGTAAAGATGCTGTATTGTTGCTGTGTGTTACAGGTGCGCTGCTGGTGGCGGCAGTCTTCACACTAGGGGGCAGCATGGGTGTCTCCTCCATCCTGGCTCTCCTCGCAGCCGTACTCAACCTCATCGCAGCAATCATGAAACTTGTCGTACGTTTCTGCTTTAATTGTCTATTTCTTGTTGTACGTTTCTGCTTTAATTGTCTATTTCTTGTTGTATGTTTCTGCTTTAATTGTCTATTTCGATACATATATTCTTAGCTAGGCATCATTCAATGGCTGCATAGTGCTTACACTCACTAATTCTCCCAAATAGGCATTGCTATGTACAAAACTCAATCCTAAAGTCTTGACCTTTTTTCCCACCATTTACAAGTTGGTTTGCTCTGCCTCTCATGAAAGCAGCATCATCTATCAAGTCCCCACTGCTGCATTTGGTTATCAACAGCATCTGTGAGACACTTCCCTACCCTACACTCTACTCTACTATACTATACTATACTTGTAGGTGGTGACTGTGAGACACTACCCTACCCTTCCCTACCCTACCCTACCCTACCCTACCCTACCCTACCCTACCCTACCCTACCCTACCCTACCTGACCCTACCCTACCCTACCCTACCCTACCCTACCCTACCCTACCCTACCCTACCTGACCCTACCCTACCCTACCCTACCCTACCCTACCCTACCCTACCCTACCTGACCCTACCCTACCCTACCCTACCCTACCCTACCCTACCCTACCTGACCCTACCCTACCCTACCCTACCCTACCCTACCTGACCCTACCCTACCCTACCTGACCCTACCCTACCCTACCTGACCCTACCCTACCCTACCCTACCCTACCCTACCCTACCCTACCCTACCCTACCCTACCCTACCCTACCCTACCCTACCCTACCCTACCCTACCCTATACTTTACTACATTACACTATACTTTACTATACTTGTAGGTTGGGACTGTGAGACACTACCCTACCCTACACTACCCTAGAAAATAATTAAATATACCAAAATAGTCACTTTTGGTATACCGAAGTATTCTTAAATATGCAAGCTTTGACATTTTAGTCTTCCCGGCAAGGTCAATTAAAGATCATTATAGCTACTTATCGATGACATTCAAGCATATATAATGACTTTTAGGGAAAACTTAAATGAACTTATATCCAATTTTCCATGCAGTGCCTACCCTACCCTACCCAACCCTACCCTACACTGTACTATACTGTAATATACTATACTACACTTTGCTATACTATACTTGTAGGTGGTGACAGTGAGGCACTTCCTGAAGGAGGCTGCAGTACCCCAGGACTTCCTGTCCCTCAGGGTGCTGGGCATTCTGGGTATAGATGTGTCGCTGGGGGCGGCCATCATTGTTCTGGCCGTGGTGCGGCAGCCATCTTGGATCTCCTCGGCTACCGCGGGAGTTGACGCCTTCGTGCACTGTGACTACCTGGGCAGCGACTTTGGAGAACTGAGTGAGGCATAGATTCAACCCTTTAAGTTGAAAGCTTGACCCTCATGGTTGAAGGGAGGCCAAAGGCACTTTTGGATATAGTTCAGTTCTCATTCACAAGAGGGCTCTTAAGTGCTGTGAGCTCAGCTCTTACAGACACAAGATAGGGTGAATATGTTGTAGCTTGACAATGCTTATGGTCCCCTGTCCAAACACTGCAAGTAACTTGCCAGGGCTGCATTCAAGCATCATGCTGATCCTAAGGGGTTGAGACACTCCCGAAGGGTCAGCATGATGCACGAATGCAGCACTCACAGGAGATACTCACAGGGGCTGCATTGGTGCATCATGGTGACAATGTAATCTTTTAGCAACATGCATCCCTATAGGGTTAAGAGTCACTAAAATGTACTATACTGTCACCATTATACATAAATGCAGCTTTAGGGAGTGATCATATTTTAACAACAGGGGGGATAGTATGTTTGGGGCGGGGTAACAAATTTCGACCCCTCTTGGGGGTGGTGGCAGAAAAATTGCAGCTGTTTTCAGCAATAAAGCTTGCATGTTACTATGCTTTATAGGGCTCACGTGCACACCAATTTTCAACCCATGGTGGGGGAGGAGGGGAAATTAAGTGCTCTGTTTGAAAACTAATTGCCCCCCTGTTGTTAAAAAATTAGCACTCCTTTAGTAGCAAAATTCATAATAAGTCATGATAAGTCACAGGGTGATTACAAAAAGCTCATAATGTGTGTAAAAACCCTAACGCAGCACTGCCACTTGTATGGCCCCTGTGCCACCCCTGTATCACACCTGTATCATCCTTATGCCACCTGTGGACACGGGCGGCACACCAGCCATTCAGCAGAATAGGAGTGACAGGAAGCTGTAGAGGGGTGCTATGGTGTGACCACAGTATCCTGCCACTGTGAACTTTGGGGCTATAACAATTGAACAAAATAAATCTAGAAATTATTGTATACTAAATCAACATGTCTATTTACAGACAGCGTCTTTAAGGCGGTGCAGGCATTGATGATATTGGCCATGCTACTGTCGGTGATCACCGTTGTACTGATGACCATCTACCACAAGGTCCCCGACGTGGAAACCCGCTCAAAGATCATACGTGGAGTCTACATCACATGTCTACTGGGCGGTAGGTGCATTATTACTGCTGTTTTTGTATCATGATAGACAGTTAAATTTGTATCTCAGGTATCATGTTGCTAAGTAACAGCTGTTTTTATACCCAGGTATCATGTTGCTAAGTAACAGCTCTGTTTGTACCCAGGTATCATGTTGCTAAGTGACAGCTATGTTTGTATCCAGGTATCATGTTGCTAAGTGACAGCTATGTTTGTATCCAGGTATCATGTTGCTAAGTGACAGCTATGTTTGTATCCAGGTATCATGTTGCTAAGTGACAGCTATGTTTGTATCCAGGTATCATGTTGCTAAGTGACAGCTATGTTTGTACCCAGGTATCATGTTGCTAAGTGACAGCTATGTTTGTATCCAGGTATCATGTTGCTAAGTAACAGCTCTGTTTGTATCCAGGTATCATGTTGCTAAGTGACAGCTATGTTTGTACCCAGGTATCATGTTGCTAAGTAACAGCTCTGTTTGTATCCAGGTATCATGTTGCTAAGTGACAGCTATGTTTGTACCCAGGTATCATGTTGCTAAGTAACAGCTATGTTTGTACCCAGGTATCATGCTGCTGGTGGGTCTGGTGGTGTTTGGCGTACAGCCGGGGATGAATCTCTCCTACTCCTTCTACGCTGCCCTCTTCTCTGCCATCTGCAGCCTGGCCATCGGGGCCACCGGGGTCATTCGTAAACTGCCCAGCAACTAGAGTACCAACTGGGGTCATTCGTAAACTGCCCAGCAACTAGAGTACCAACTGGGGTCATCTGTAAACTACCCAGCAACTAGAGTACCAACCGGGGTCATCCGTAAACTGCCCAGCAACTAGAGCAGCAACCGGGGTCATCCGTAAACTGCCCAGCAACTAGAGTACCAACCGGGGTCATCCGTAAACTGCCCAGCAACTAGAGTACCAACCGGGGTCATCCGTAAACTGCCCAGCAACTAGAGTACCAACCGGGGTCATCCGTAAACTGCCCAGCAACTAGAGTACCAACCGGGGTCATCCGTAAACTGCCAAGCAACTAGAGTACCAACCAGGGTCATCCGTGAACTACCCAGCAACTAGAGTACCAACCAGGGTCATCCGTAAACTGCCCAGTAACTAATGAAGCAACCGGGGTCATCCGTAAACTACCTAGCAACTAATGCAGCAACCGGGGTCATCCGTAAACTGCCCAGCAACTAGAGTACCAACCCGGGTCATCCGTAAACTGCCCAGCAACTAGAGTACCAACCGGGGTCATCCGTAAACTACCCAGCAACTAATGCAGCAACCAGGGTCATTCGTAAACTGTCGAGTCACTGTAAAGTACCACTCATAGTACTGGTGGAGTGAGGGAGCCACCTGGGCTAGTCTACCTGCACCGTACCTGTCCAAAGGAGGTGTGAAGCGACCTGACAAGGGTTGGAGAAAAAGAGAACTAAAGCGTCCAGGTCCCATGGACCTAACCATAACAGGTCATGCAAAATTACCTCATACTGCAACAGTACTAGATATGGCAGTTATTTCATTGGTGCAGTCACACTATTTAGGGACTCTTCCATCTTCCTGGCATAAGTTTGAAGATGTGTAAGCTTAAACAGATGCAGAAATCTCACATGACTTTTGGTCTTCTGAAACCCTAAAGTTAGCTAGCTTTGAACATGTCCTACACACTTATCAGTGGGGGTATATTCAACATGTTGCTGGAAATTAATAGCCAGATGTGTAATGTCCAATAAGCAGACCGGAGACTCAGCGGAGACACAATGCATTTGGATAAAAATGATATCCAACTACACATATGAAGTATCTGCTGGCCCTGGCAAATTTAGTTCCTATGACTATCAAAAGGGGTCAGTAGTGTGCTGCTGAAGGCTTCATTTGGTTCCCTGTGCCATGTCACACACAGCACAGAGAACCAGTTATGCATTGTTTATCCTCCAGCCGTCAGGGCGCTTACTTCCTCCTCTGCTCAGTGTCCTATACCGGTAATCAACATTTTTCACGTACCTACTCTCATCCGCATATTTACTGTGACCTTGAGCTTTTGCTGGGTTTGGGCAACGATTACTGATAGCTTGAAGCCAGCGAGCAGGAACCAAAATGTCGGATGAAGTGTTCATTTGGATATTTTGATTAATGTGTTTGATGCCGTGTTCTTGCTAAAAATGTGTCTTATTATATAAAGGGAATGGGCATTTTTAACAAAAGTAGGGTAATGGATTTTCATGTGAGTGTGCAAAAGGGTCTAGCGTGATTTTTGACGATGTTTTATTTTCTTGAATACAAGAGTTACTCTGTTTATAAACTGGAAGCACCATATTCAAAGCGCCCCATTGAATACAATATGGCCGTATTCAACAGGCTAAAAGAAAGTTGTCTTCCTTCATTCAATGGCTTCAAATCCAAAATTAAACAGCCTACACTCATTGACGTGCATTGACACCAGCTCTGACGCATTGCACCAGTGGGGGCTGGTGCAATATCCCATGAAGATATTCTTGTGGATAATTCTCATATTAAGAGGTTAAAATCAGGCTGTGTACTACGACATGTACGTCTAGAGCAATGTTAATGTGTGAGTGAGGCATAGTACACGTTACAAGTAGGTGACAATAGGGACTAAAAGGAACCAGTCCATCTTTTAGCATTACAAGTTTTGGTATGGCTTCATAAATCATAAAAAAATTGCAAAAGATATCTTTATGAAGTGTAAATATATTATTACTTATTGATATGCTATATGTAATAATCTTTATACTCAGAATATCCATCTTAAACTCCCTAAATTCAGAATCAGTTTTTTTAAACAACTTAAGCAATCTAAATTATCAGTTTACTATTTTTGAACTTATATGGGATGTTAACTTTGCAACGACAAAGGAGGCCTTGTCTCACAGAGTCAATGTCTGCACCAGCTTTATCTAATAATTACCTTCCATCAGACTTGATAAAGATCTTTGTTTTCTGCCTGATTATTTTGTATGACACACCATTCCAAGTTTTTCTAATTTTGATACCCTTTGTGGTCCGATGTTTGATACCTTGTAAGTTGTTCCAATTCTGGGTGCCTTTGAAATTTGCTTTTTTCTTGAGTGGCCTTATATAGAGCAAGGTATGAGATGCAGCCTTCCCCCATATATATACATTCGTCATCTAATTAAAATGTAATCCAGAATATCGGTAATGTACATTATCTTGTAATTGATTCATTTGGATTTCCACTTGTATTCATTGTCACTAATTGTGTGTATCCTCATTGTTGGTAGGTGATGGGGTGCTGTTGTACAAAATGTAAATACACTGAAAATGTACTTCACACTTAGAAATTAAAGTTTTGTATGTTTTGTGATGTTATCGTTAAGAAACCGTAAATATTGTAGATGCACTGAAAATGTATCTTAAACTAATTAAAGTTTTATATGTGAAATGATCCAGCTATTTTGTGATTTTATCATAAAGAAACGGGGAGATGGTGCCCCACCCTACAAGCCATTGGTCTTAGACCTTTAAGGAGAATGCACAGAATCCCCAAATACGACCTCTGCCAATGAACCCCAAGGGCGGGAGACGACCAGATGGCCTCAAGATGTCCTCAATTAAGGCGCGGTAAATACTTGTTATGAGCGTGAATTAACATCCTGATTCATCAAGGAAGTTATAAAGTAGTAACATGTCTAAACAATCATGGCTGCTATATATATAGTGTAGGTTAGTGTGTTGGTCATGGTGCCTGGTCTTCAATTTCCTCACCAGTTACCCCCCCCCCCCCCCCCACACACACACACACGGCACCAGTCGGGTGTTAGTCATAGTGGCTGGTCTTTAACTTCCTAACGCCATCTCAAATAAGGGAGTGATCATTTTTTAACAACAGGGGGGGTGGTGGGTTTCCGGGGGGAGCTCGCGAAATTTTTTACACCCCCCCCCTTACAGCCGAAAATCGGCTTGCGAGCGGGCCCTTTCAAGCATAGTAACGCGCGGGCTTTTTGGCTCAAAACAGGTTAAATTATTGTGACCCCCCCCCCAAGAGGGGTCCAAATTTTTTTGCCCCCCCCCCCCGGTCAAGGGGTCCAAATTTTTTTGCCCCCCCCCCCCAACCCACCACCCCCCCTGTTGTTAACAAATGATCACTCCCTAATATGCTTGTTTCTCATCACCATGGGAAATAGGCCCTATGACATAGGCCCTTTTCCTTGTTTCCTTTTGGCGGAGAGCTATATCGGTCGGGGAACCTCGGCTCTCTGTAAACTAAATTCATCTCTTAGTAATTAATACATATATGATCAACGCAAGTTGTGAATATGCATGTTTCCCTCATCCCATCGCATTTGCAGCACTGTAAGCTTCAGAAATGATAAAAAATAATATCCCCATAATTTTTAGTTTGAATATCTTTATTTCACCATAGTCAAGTGTACATGAAGGCGTCCATAGGAGGAGTCGATAAGTTCGGTGCACGGGCATCATTAGATCAACATCTTAATGTACCGGTACACTCAATATGCCAACATATAAATGAACGCAATACATACTATGTACCAATACCGGTACTCACTTTAAGGTGGTTACCGGTACATGTTTGTTGGTGGCAAAGACAGGCTTCCAGAGGACATGAATTGTCTTCCTAAATGCAATATAATAAGTGAAAAAGACTAGTTTTTCCTTCATCCCCACTGTGTATACAGTGTTGTGGGTTGATCTTCGGGAAAAACCACGTGAGCTAACATAACGGGGTATGACACAGGCAATATTTCATCGGTGATAAATAAAGAATTTCTTTTGGCTATTTAATCAGTTGAGATTAAAGGAGAAGTTGCGTGTCGTAATTTGGATCTATTTAATTTAGATTTTGAATTTGTGTCGAAAGGTGGTATTTTTGGGAGACTGACTCTCTATAATTTACTTCATAAAAAATTTAGGTTTGATGGGGGGGGGGGTGGGGTTCACTAAGAACTACCATTTCTGGGGAGCCTGTCCACCCCCAGGAATTCTGGATTTCAGAATTTTATTTGTTTCATTTTTGAACTCTACTATATTGGCTGCTTTACGTCTGGGTATGGACAGGCCATTCCAGCTTATGGCACCAAAGAACTCTACGCTTCTCTCATAGGATATCCCATTTGGATGAAGTACTTTAGACATAGGTGCTGAAAAGGCACGGGTAGCTCTTTGCCTCTTATCGATGTAGGCTTCACATTGCATACGCGTATACATGTAATTCAACATGTGGGCATATCTTCTATCACAGAGGTAATAATTGTTCATTATTATCTTTTCTTTTCATTAAAATTTGCAACAACAAAAAAAAGGCAGGCGATGATCGGAAACAATGAGTATATTAGTTTTAGTGGTCTAACCACCATATATTGAGCAGGTCTTGAATAGACCTGAATAGATCTCGGGAGATCACTGAAGCAGTCACTGGTAGGGGAGTAGGGGAGGATAAACGGCACAGGTTAGGGAGTGATCATTTTTTAACAACAGGGGGGGGGGTGGTGGGTTTCCGCGCGGAGCGCGCGAAATTCCCCCCCCCCCCCCCCCCGGTCAAAGGGTCAAAATATTTTACCCCCCGCGCGCGGGCCCTTTGAAGCATAGTAACGCGCGGGTTTTTTGGCTCAAAACCGGTTAAATTTTTTTGCCCCCCCCCAAAGCCACCACCCCCCTGTTGATAATAAATTATCACTCCCTTACTCAGTGAGTATGTCTCCCAGGAGAACCCGGAGAGAAACTGCCAGTAGCCGCCTTATATAGTGGCCGTCAAAAGGATGGCACCATCTACAAACTCGGCCTGGGTTGGATTACCTGGGCCAGCTAATGACTTGTCCTAGAATGACCTAGGTTAGGCCACTCAAAAAGAAAAAAGTTGTTTCTCATCACCAAACAGTGAAAAACAGACTGCATTACTGCCAGCATAAGCTTTAATTTGATACCAAGTTATGAAATAGGTTAATATATCGACAATGGGGAAATGTCAGATTTTCTGTTTTCTTTTGTCCGCAATGAATTTAACCGCTGTATGCATATACTGGTAGGAGTGCTCGTTTTACTTTTTGTCGAAAAAGGTCCCCCAAATCTGTTTACATATATAATTCCTATCATTCACGGTAGATTTTTGCTCAATACCCATTCCTCATCTCATGTTATGCTACACTAAAATATAGTGGTTAACTGTTATCCATTTATAATTGTTCATAATCATATTTCCCATATATACCACACGTCATATTCATAGAGCATAATTCATAATAATGTTAATAACGATTCATACTTGATTCCTATATCACACGTGCAATACGATACCGTAGGGTAGATTCACCTGGAGTCGGACACATACCTTGAGACGGACACTCAATTTTGTGGTTATTTAAGCCCTTTAAGCTCTTCATTAGTGAATAATGGTAAAGTTTAATCATTAATCTTTCCAAAAAACAAATATTTGAAGTAGTTGTGTACAAAAATAACCGCAAATTTCCCTGTCCGTCTCAGGGTGTGTGTCCGACTCATGGTGAATCTACCCTACCGGGCAGCTAGCAGGCTGGTGGCGCCCCCTGGAGTCAATGCACTGACTAACATATTTCATATCGAATAAGGGGGGGGGGGGAAACGCTGCAACAAGGACACCTGGTGGTGGAATCAGGAACTACAGGCAGATATCATCAATATCAATTAGAGCATGGGGGAAAAAGGGCGCAGTGGAAACCCCCCAGTGGGTACTAGGGGAAACACCTCTACTACAATGTATAGACTTTGGCTAATTGCTATTCCAAATTAGTAGTTGTTCAACATTTACTTTAACCTCAAACACAGGGTCTCCAATGTTCTCTACAGGATCTGATTATGCATCAGAATCTGGTATATTTATTAATAATGATAAGTTCAATAGACTTCAGCGCAACACTGTGTATCAACTGCTTAAAGTTAGCTAACTTCCAGATTTCAGAAAAAGCACAATGTCAACTGAACAGGGTTAATCCTACTGTCTCATGCATGGGCAATCCTCTATAATGTATCAGACGCGAAGAGGAGAGTATATTTAATGTTGAGGTAACATTGGAGGATAGCCACATGCTGTAATATTACAGTAATTTGGAATTCCCTGAAGGATGCTGAGCTGGGGACCAAGACTTGTGCCCTTTAGTTCCTGATTCCACCACCAGATGTCCTTGCTGCAGCGTATTCCCCCCCATATATCAAATCAAAGCTTCTGCAAATGTGATGTGAGAGAGAAAACATGCATATTCACAACTGCTGATTACTTAAACAGGAATCTAGTTCCGCGTGGACCTAGGTTCCTCCACCTATCTAACCCTCAGCAAAAAAAGGGAAAAAGAAATATGGAAAAAAGCGCCCTGGTCATATTTCTCATGGCTTGGTGATGAGGTAGAAGGATATCATTTGGAGTGGCCTAAGACAAATAGCTACTGAAATGCAAATATTGGGGCTATAAGTAGGGGTATACCATGTGTACGTTGTATCCATATATACATCTTACTAAATTTATAAGCCCCCCCCCCCCCCCCCCACCATCCACCATTCCTCCGCTGGCAAAAATGAGTCATTTATTGCCAGCTGATTGGGCTTGGTGGGTCAATGAAAGTACTTGCCAGCCTCTCGGAAGACCCTAAAATTGACCAAAAAAGTGTAAAAATATGGAGATTTCTTCAAAATTGCATAAAAAAAGTAGGGTCGGCCCTGTTCTGATAGGGTCGGTCGGGTGACCTGAAACAACCCTTTTTTTGGCCTGACCCGTCCCTTGTACATACATACACATGTAGCGACCTAGGGACTGATGACAGTCGGTGGCAGCATGACAAGTGGGTTGATAAATGTGAATACACTGGTATACACAAACTGCGCACATAGTGCTGAGGTCAGTACAGACCGATAAGGAGTCAGGCCACTCAATAACTAAACCTGGTTTCTCATCATTAAGGACTGAAATATATGATGAGGGGGGCTTTTTTTGTTTTATTATTATTTTGTTGTTGTTGTTTTTCTAGCGGGTTAAAATGTATCAGATAATAAATGCTTTTCGTGACCAAAACTCAAATGTTAATCAAGAGCCAATTGATCTTTTAAAGTGGGTAAAATGTAACTTTTCACCCTACTGCATTATTGGCAGTATAAGCTTTAATTCAATACCAAACATGGCAATATTTGTCCAATTTCATCTTCATTGTCATTGAAAATTAGCAAAAAAGAAAAATACCTAATTTCTATGATACGCATGGTGATGAAAAAGCAAACGTTTTTGAGTGGCTTTGATAATACACTCCTACACACTCCTACATATATACACCCACATACCTGTGGTCAGAGATAGGGGGAGGGGGATGGGGCAGTACCTAGAAGCATAGCGATGGGAAATATCAAACAAATCTAAAGTAATGGTCCAAAAGACCAACTCCACCCACCCCCAGTGGCAAATCGACGAATTTGAAAACCACGCAGGTATATAGGCAGGCAGGTAGACAGGCAGTGGGTAGGTAGATAGGTATATAGGTAGGTAGGAAGGTAGAAAGATAGATAGATAGATCCCTGTATAGGAAGCAGGTAAGTAGACTAAGAAACAAGTCAGGAGGAGCAGAAGGAGAAGGAGAAGGAGAAACTGACGGAAAGAAAGAGAGGGGCTAAATAGTTAAATAGTTAACAAGAAGTATATAAAGGTTCCTGTTTAAATTTGCATACGGCTACTGTAATGCTGCTCTACACATTGTATAACACCTTCCTCCCATCACGTGTGGAGGAGGGGGAGGGGAGGAGGGGGGGAGGAGGGGAGGAGGGGAGGAGGGGAGGGGGCTTTAGTAGGGGAGGAGGAGGGGAGGAGGAGGGGAGGAGGGGAGGGGGGGAGGAGGGGAGGAGGGGAGGAGGGGGGGATGGGGGGGGGACGGAGGAGGGGAGGAGGAGGAGGGGGAGGAGGAGGGGAGGAGGGGGAGGAGGGGGAGGGGAGGAGGAGCCCAGTAAACACCCTACGTAGTTCCAACGTAGCTCAGAGGTTTCTCTAGGTAGATGTCCAACCAAAAGGTTTGAGATTGGTAATGTAGTTGGTCTCTTACTACGTATGTAACACTTGAGTACAAAAACCAGACAAGGTAAATTAGACTTTAATATACGGCGACTTTATTGTAAAGGTAACTCTTGGGTATTATAGTACAAGTATAACCAGCGGATATACGAGATCAGAACAGATATATAATACAGTGGGCAACCCTATAGCATAGAGTTAAGCCCGTGAGCACAGGGTGGTCATGTCACGACAGTCCCAAACCTGACTGACTTCCAATGGGGAAGCAGCCGTCTTATATACAGCGCTGCGTAGCCACGTGACCGTACTAGCAGCGCCACCTGTTAGGTTTAGTTATGTAAAAATGATTATGTAACAACTACCGACGGTAACCGAAGGTGGTACCGGTACACTACCGTATAGATAACCGAACTAGAGGAGTCGGTGTATGTAACGAACCGACGACACTAGTTAGATGAATAAAACAGTTATTAAACACAATAGAACCGTGTTGTCTTACATCATACAACATACAATAGATATACAACAATAACAGTTAGACTTTATAGTCAACCCGTTACACTACCCCCCTTTAGAATGTAGGAAGGGTTGGTTTTATAATAATAATACCTCTTGGATACATTATATACCACGTATATCTATTTATCAACAAGTAACATTTCTACTCATAGTAACAACAGGCATACATACATGAACATACAAGTTAACATGTACATAACAGTTTATATCAACAATATAGTCTTTGTAAAACCATAGTCCCGTAGGCACATGATATAAAAACTGTCCAACTGATAGTCCTAGACTAGTATCAGTTAATAGTAAAGGCACCAAATAACCACCTTGGAAACTCAACACATCACCTACTTCATTCAGCAATGGTGCGAATCCGTGTGGAGTTAGTGTCCTTATATATAAATAATAGAACTATAATAGCTCTCACTTCCTTTGGCGAAGAAAAGTTTTATAATTGGAACTATAGCAGTTCCCACTTCCTTTGGCGTAGAAAAGTTTATATATAAAAATCCATAATAGCGTATCCTAAATAAGGTGGGATAGATCGTCATCCTTATTAGGGGCGGTACTCCAGTACCTAGCAGTTTATGGTGGTAGAGATGGATAGAGTCCAGTACCGGTATAGTACTTCCATCTCTTGTGAAATATAAATATAAAAAGGTAGGTCCGTGCCTCCTTATAAATAATTATCACAGGAGGATGATCCATATAATAGTTCATAGGTCACAATAGTAGAATGTGACCACAGGATCAGGAGCCCTGGACAGTAGTAGAGCACCGACGGTTGTGGCTTAGTAGTAAACCACGGTTGAAGACATCAGGCTGCTTCCAGTGTGGTGGCAGTAGAGACTCAGTTAAGTCACGACAGCACCGTCGGTCTGCTTTTGGGTGTCCAGGGGCGTGTAGCTGCGTCGATGGTTTAGTTTTACCTCCGAGGGGCGGAACAGTGCACCCCAGAGGGCCTGACGGGGGACCAACCTTAGGTGTCCATAGGGACACCGCCGGATGGCTTTCCTTCCCCATCAGGACTTCCTCCAGGAGGGGCCTCCGTGGTGCAAACCACAGCAGCCTCCACCTGGAGAGGAAGGGCTCCACCTGGGGCCACCGAGAGGGTACTCGGCGCCGCAGTAGGCTCCCCGCCACTGACCACCCGGGTAGATTGTGCCATGAAAGAAAATGGCATCTCATACCTAGGTGGGTGTACTGACAGTACCGGGGTCACAGGAGGAGCAGGCCTTGCGGCAAGCCCCAACCTGGACTGGAGATCTGGAAAACCAGATCTCTCCCACTCTGTCAGCTTAAACCCGAACTGCCGGAAGAACTTGGCGTCACAAGTTGTCAACCTTGATTCGAGTTGGTCGATCGTAGCCCTCCAGAAGGCATGATCTTGCTCCAGACTCGCCTCGCGCTCGGCAAGGACTCTGGTGCGTTCAGCAACCCAAGCTTTCCCTTCTCGGATAGCCTGTTCTCTGAGCAACTTGTACTGCTCAAAGTACGACTTCTCCAAGAAGGAAACCTGAAACTGGAGTAGCTTACTTGCGTTTTCAGCCATCTTAGCTCTGTAGCACTCAAATCCGGGGACTAGAGTGTCAGAGAATCCAGTGTCAAAGGCAGGACCGTCTCCAGGCAACACAGGTAACCCTGCTAGCCCTTCGTCAACAGCCCTGTGCTCAGGTACTGGAGTCACCTCGTCATCCCTTGCGGGGTCAGAGGTTGCTCCGTGCTGGGGTGGAGCAGTCGGCTGGGCTGACGCCCCATCCGGCTGTTGTACCTCTACCTGTTCAGCATCACTGACAGGTGAGACACTCTCCTGTGGGGCTGAAGCTTTCTTTTGCTTCTGACTCCACTTGTACTGCTTGACATAGTCAGCAGCGACTTGACCCGCCTGCTCGTCACCCAATGAGTTCTGAACAATAGCCAGTGCATCACCCAGTTTCTGTCTCTCCTGCTGGGCAGTTGATCAGCAACGAGGGTAATGCAACCGAAGATACCGTGATGGTACCGACGGTTTGGCTACGGTCGACCTCAGATGGTTACCGTGGCGAGGCGACACGTTTCTTCGCAGGTTCACTGCGGGAACGGTCACGTCCACCTTTGGTATCATCTTTGGATGACTGGCGGCCCCTTTTTAGATTTTTCTTCTTAGGAGGGGTATCCTTCTTTACAGTGGGCATCGGAGCTTCTGTAGCTGGTCCCAGGTCGGTTTGTTCGCACTTGGCGCCCTTACACAACCTCTCCCAGTCAGCCTCCGTGAGGTAGTTCCACTGTTTAAGTTTGTGGTTCGCCACTTAAACTGTAGATTTCCTACACGTTTGTGGACACCCCAAACCTTCAGTGCAGCCTCAACTCCACGACTAATAGTGCGCTTGTGCACGCCCTTATTGTCGCAAAGATGCCTTACCAAACCAGATCTCCGTTGGCTACGGAATAGTTCCCCGTCACTGTACTCAGGGCAGGAAGTACTCGTACTTCCACTCACACAGTACAAGTAGGGACGCACATTCATGTGCTTCTCTACCAAATGACGGGCAAACTTGAAAAGGTTTGGCCACCGTTTTGCTGCTGTCGCAGTCCCTTTCAGGCGCTGACAGCGAACGTACGGGCAGGGATCCCCTGGCACGTAGTTCTTCCAAGCATATTTCAGCTTGGGCAGGCAATGACCTATGGATGTTAGGTTTATTCCCCTCTAACACTGCCCCTGAGGTACACGAGGTACCAGTCAATGGGATGGGAATCACCTGTCAAACAGTCTTCGTCGTCTGAACCGTCGACCGTGTGAGGTGGAGGAAGAGCCATTTTGCCATTCTCCTGAATTAAATCAGTGAGGCTCAGGTTCTCCCGGTCATCATCACGGAGACACAGGTTTAGACGACATGCGCTGCCTTGGCGCGGAGGCGTCGATTGGCTCTGCTCTCTGCGACAGACCATCCCTCGGCTTCCGCCTTGGACACTCTATCAGCAACAGCTTTGAGCCGATCTGCCTCCGTCGTGCGACCTCTTCGGTAGCAGGAGTTTCAGGGGAAGATGTAATCTTCCTCTTACGCTTCCGTTTCCGTTTGGTCTTAGCACGAACCGTGGACCCGTCTGATGAATCATCATCAGGGACCGTCGGTTCTTGTGCCAATACACCGGCGGGTTTCGGAGAAGATCCCCCTGCAGGGTTCTCCTCCTGGTTGGTATTACTACCACCCAGACCAGGTTCTGTCTTCGGAACAACATCACCCGACCCCTCAGGGTTAGGTTCAGTTGGTACCGAAGCCGAGCCTTGACCGACGGTTTGGAGCACCGGTAGTGTCCTTTCCGTGTCAGACTCGAGAACTCGGTCTTCCCATCGGAGGCCTCAGCCTTCTCCGGGGCCGTGCATTTGCCATCTACACGGGCTGCCATACTGTTAGCTCAGGCGTAGGTGAACCTCACGGTTCACTCACCCGAGCATTTAGTAGCACAGCTACAGTAAACAATAGTGTAGGTACTGCCGGGCAGACCTAGGCACCACTGATCAACACGCTACCCTACGGGCAAACGTGTTGATCTGAAGAAGCCTGGCTGCCTGTGGGCTTATATACCCCACCCGTCCCCCTTGACCCCGCCCCTTGACCGGCTTCTCAGCCAATCAGGGGGTCGCGCCCGAAGACGCGACGAGGTGACCCAATTTCTCACGGCTCATTTGGCGGGAGAAATCGATCAGGTGACGCGGGCAGCGCCCTTCCCACGCCTGGCATATCGACGGTGGGAACCTCACTGTTGTTTACAATTTTCGTGGCGTAGCCACCGGATAACCCGGGAATGAGTATACCGGCATTAGAGGATATACACAGCAGCGTGTTGCTAAGCAATATGTGGTCAAAACTAGTCCCATACTTAGAACTAATCGGCAAAGCCAGCCTCCCGCCCTGAACACGTGCTTTTCTACTCTCCAACGGATAACCACACCGGATAACCCGTCTCTTCTCGTTGTGTTTTGGTGATCGAGTACCGGGCCAATGACCACCGGCCCAGTACGGAACTGTCCATGGAAATTTAATCAAGCCAGCAGCTAAATGTCGTCAACAAGGTAAGAAAAAAATGTTTACACAATTTTATCTCGCTCTCTGACACGTGTGCTCCTCCGTAGACCTTGTACCGGTATGTCCAGCAATGATGACACCGGAGGTATCACCTTGCTTTGTTTACCGGTATCTACGGTTAGTCCTTTACGCACAGCTGACCCTTTTTTACGAGGCCTACCGCGCTTGGGCTTGGTAACACACGACTGTGGTTCAATCGGTAATTTCCTAGGACGACCCCTTCGGCGCGCTACCGTCGGTACCGACGGTATGACCGTTGGTCCTGCCTTCGGTATCTTCGGTAGCGCAGGGTCGGTTGGGTGCTGGTACTCGACCAGCACCGAGGGAATCTTCACCGTCATCTATATATGGGACTCCATACCAAGGTCGGAGTCTAGCCACATGTGATTTAGTGAGAGTCCCTTTTTGCAACCGTATTACTACAGTAGTTTCACTAACCACCATAGTAACCGTATGCGGTCCATCCAGGAGTACAGGGTCTTGACTTTGGAATTTGGTGTGCTAAATCTCGCGACCTTATCCCCACCTTGAATTGGCGGAGTTTAAGGCCCGTGTCATAGCCCACCTTCTGCAAACTAGCAGATTTTTCCAAGTTGTCCCTTACTACTCCATAGGACTCGCGTAATGATTGTCGAAGTGATTCAACAAACATCACTGTGCAGGGTTGCTCGAGCTGGTGTCCCTGCACGCCATAGACCATGTCACTTGGCATGACTATGTCTTCACCCATTACGAGCATATTAGGCGTACAGCCCGTCGACGCATGTTCGGTAGCATTGTAAGCATGGGAGATATAGCGAGCATGCTCATCCCAATCATCCCGGTGCTCCATTAACCATTGTCGTGAGACATTGGATCAACGTCCGATTGAAACGTTTCCACCATACCGTCCGACTGGGGTCGATAGGGGTTCGTATGCGTCTTGCAGATGTGTATTTTACTACACAGTTCTGCCCACAGTCGAGATTCAAACTCACGACCCCTGGTCGGAGTGAAGCATTAAAGGACCTCCCCACGTGAGGATCCAATTCTCGAAAGTGCTTCTGCGCAGGTAACAGCTGTATGATTTACCAACGGATATACTTGGACATACTTGTATAGTAGTCCTGTACCACCATCATACAGGTATTCCCACGGGGGGTCGTGTTGAAACCACTAATGATATCAACAGCGATCCGGGCAAATCGAACACCGAATAGCTCTTGACTTAGAGGTAGT
Organism: Harmothoe impar; assembly: GCA_947462335.1. Lineage (NCBI taxonomy): Eukaryota > Metazoa > Annelida > Polychaeta > Phyllodocida > Polynoidae > Harmothoe > Harmothoe impar. The sequence goes on along the minus strand of OX381716.1, from coordinate 64,452,463 downwards.
TTACCGATACCAGGTCCAGGCTTTGATAAACAGCATTGGGGGCATTGCTTCACCCAACGCCGTATGTCCAAAGTCATACAGGCCAGTAATATCTACTCTTAATCTTCGCCTCAGTCCGTTGTCTGCCAAAGTGTGCTGAAGTTCGGTGGCCATGACAGTAATTGAGCAACTGTAGTCTGAGTGACAGAGGCACTACAGACTGAGCTGTTCTCTTCCTGCCAGGTTGCACCCTCCAGCGGCACAATACACTGTTCCGTATAAAAAGATTATCCCACTGAGCTAAACAGTTGTCTAACTTCTTTACATTCCAGCGAAAGTGCGGGGGCGAACAGGCTTGGACAGGCCCAACAACTTCAAGGAGTACACCCTCGAAATAGCCGGATCTGCAAGCTGCTCATCCTTCAAGTGATTTAACGTCCAGTTAGGAACTTTCGCACCCACAGACGCAATCACTGCATTGTGAGACCCACAGTCTCGGCAGTCTACACGGTGACAGTTCCGGATAGGATAGCGGGACAAGCTGTCCGCATTCACATGATCTACTCCACTCCTGTGTATGATATGCTCATTCGTCATGCCAAACTCAGAGAGGTGGTTCAACCATCTACCCATCATCCCCTCAGCGTCCTTGAAGTTAAGGAGCCACTGCAGAGATGAATGATCCGTCCGTACGAGATAATTCCCACCATATAGGAAATGTCTGTACTTTTTTGTGTAAACCACCACTGCCAAGAGTTCACGCTTGGTTGTGCAGTAGTTACGTTGTGTTTTGCTTAGACTGTTGGACGAAAATGCCAGCGGCACTTCTCGCCCATCCTGGATCTGCGACAAGGCAGCACCAATACTTGTATTAGAAGCATCAGTGTCCAAGATGAACTTACCAACAGGTGCAGGGTAGTGCAAAACAGGTGTTTCTAAGAAGAGTTTCTTTAACTCACTGAAAGACTGTTCTGCGGCTGGAGACCAGACTATTTTAGCCTTAGCCTTCTTCTCTCCAATCATCAGCTCTTGTAAGGGAGCTGCGACTCTCGAGAATCCAGGTATAAAATCTCTGTAGTATGAACAAAACCCGATGAAAGAGCGTATCTCCTTCGTGTCCATCGGACGAGGCCAGTTCTGTACCACTTCGATCTTATGAGGATCAGCCATGATGCCATGTTCAGAAACAATTCTACCTAGGTATTCAACTGACTTCCTAAAAAGCTTGCACTTTGAAGGTTTCAATTTCAGACCATATGATAAGATGCGTTTCAGCACAGCTTGGAGGTTCTGTAGAGTTTCCTCCACAGAACCACCGAAGACGATGATGTCGTCCAAGTATACTAGGCACTTTTTCCAAAGTAAACCCCGTAACATGGTTTCCATCATTGCCTCGAAGGTTGCCGGGGCATTGCATAGCCCGAATGGCATGACGTTGAACTCAAATAGTCCCATATGGGTAGAAAATGCGGTTTTTTCTCGGTCCCGGGGGTCCATGCCGATCTGCCAATAACCAGATTGTAAATCTAGTGTACAGAACCATTTCGCCCCACCCAGAGATTCCACACATTCATCTATCCGAGGTAGAGGATATGCATTCTTCCTAGTGAGTCCGTTCAACTTCCTATAGTCGATGCAAAATCGACAGGAACCATCCTTCTTGGTGACCATCACCACAGGACTTGACCATGGGCTCTCACTAGGTTGAATCACATCTTCATCCAACATCTTTTCTACCTCAGCCTCCATAGCACTTTTTTTAGCCATGGGTAACCGACGGTAGGGGATTCTACTGGGAAGCGCGTCCCCAGTGTCAACCCGGTGTTGTACCGTATTGGTACGCCCTAGAGGATCTCCTGGTTGCGCAAAGGCGTCAGATAACTCTGACAGCTCATTTGCCACCATTTCGCTCTCTAGGGTTGTGAGGTGTGACTCACACAACAGGGACCTTAAATGTTTCGGTAGGTTGGATTTAGCTAGAGCCTCTTCGTGGGAAGAGTCTCCCGCCACCACACCTACTTCCACAAAGTCCGTAGTTAGTGAGTCTACCCCATACGCTCGCGTGGTGTTACCAATAGGCGTCCCCTTTCGTAGAGTGATTTCTCTACTACTCGAGTTACAAATCGGTATCACCCCCCAACGAGCGTTGGCCAGGTAAGTATGATAGCCAGCAAGACCTAACTCAGAGAGCTTTTGATCTTCTGGTTCAAACATTCCCGGTCGTTTGGCCTGCACTCCCACGCAGCTGACTAGGACATCAGATACATGTCCTGCTGCCAACTTTGTGTCTTGTGCCACTGACGCCACAGAAGAACCATTCCTTAAAACGCACTGTACAGATTGTTTATAAGGATGTTTAATCTGAAGTCGGCCCGTTGCGGTGTTCATTGTTACCCCGTAAAGAGCAGCAAAGTCCATCCCCAGTATGCCATCATCAGTGATGTCGGTGATGGTTGGACATATCCAGTATGTCTTGCCATCAACCAACATAGGTTTTACAGTTCTGCCATAAGTCTGCATACTATCTCCCGTAGCAGTCCGAGCCTTTACTCCTAGTAGCGGAGCTTCGGGCTGGTTGCAAAGACGGGCCATGAATCTACGATCGACCAAGGTGTGAGATGCACCCGTGTCGACCAAGAATTCACCACGCGTCCCGGAAATAACCAGACTCAGGTACCAACGCTGTCCCCGTAAAGGGACACACTCAGAGGTCAGCATCGGGCTTCCCCCTCCATCCATAGCAACCCCTTTTGTCAGGAGATAATCCCAACATGGGTCGCTCGGGGAGTCTTGAATCACACTGCTCTGGGCAATTGATTCTAACCAAGACTCCTCTAAGCCAGCGACTACAGAATCCTCCGGATTCCGTTCGTCCTTGCCAGCCCCGCCTTGCCAGACGCTTACAGGTTGTACAGACCCTTCTGCCTCTGCGCGGCCTTGGTTCATGGAAGAGTTAACACCGTCTACTAATCCCTTACAGGTATGGCTAACTGTGGGGGCGCCATCCTTGCCAAGAGGATGGGCCCCATTCAGTTTTCCGTCTCCTTTTCGGTTTTAGCAGCGATGGGTGCAGGGGCTTTGCATTCGCTAGCCCAATGACCCATCTTCTGACAGCGTCTACATGGCTGAGGTTTCGTGTCCTTTTTCTTCTTTTTCCTTCTCTTTCCAGATCCAGAATCAGAAGTGGACGCAGAGCTCTTTTCCAAGTGCTTCCGCAACAAACCCTCAATCATCTTCTCCATGTCCCTGTCAGGCATTACTGCCGCCACCTCCTCAGAGGCGGGCTGTTTTTTCTTAGGTGGTTTTGTGGCGGCCTCTACCACCTGAGCTCCTTTCGGGGCTACAGATGGAGCTGCCGACACTCCTCCACTAGGAAAAACAGCCTGTTTGGTGTCATACACATCTGCATGGTCAAAAAGGTCAGCTAGAGATAAGTCCGGCTGCCATTTCTCCCGCAGATATGCCTGGAGATTGGTGTCTCTGACTCCATTGACAAACCTGGAGGTTAACTCCTGGATGACAGTGGGGGTGTCAGGTCTACATCCCTGATAACACTCGGATATCAGTTCTTGTAGAGCAAATCCGTAGGATCTCAGATGCTCGTCCTTGCGTTGGACACGTTTGAGCAGCTGAGTCCTTGGGTCATGCTCACCAATCTTCCCAATCGCCCATTCAGCTGTTTCTTCAAGTGAGCTCAATGTCTTGATCTTCACTCTCTCGAACGCCAAAAGGGCTGGTTCACCTGGCCCGTTGCAGAGTGCTTGCTTCAGAGCAACCAGCGCTTGCTGATTGTTCCAGCGATTGCTCTCCACAATAGCCTTGAACCGAACTTTGTACTTTCTCCAGGGTGGCGACCCTGTGAAAGGCGGAATATCGATGGCCTTTTGACGGGCTGCATCAGGATGTTTGATGTCCCCAAAGTTGAAAGGGAGCATACCGTTCATCCAGTTCATCGATGTCCCGCGGGACGATGTCTGTCCCCAGCCTTCTCAATAGCCGGGTTCCGGTCCGTACTTAGCCCGCTGGACAGGCGTTAAGCCTTGTCTAGCTCTGGGTTTCGGTACTGGAACTGAGACCATGGTCTGCTGTTGGTTCAACATCGTTGAACCAGTAGATGGGTGGGTGTACCCTGAGGTGTTGCCGTGCCTCCAAAGGCGCCACCACAGACCCGGAGTCTGTAGATAGCTAGCCCCATCTGAGGTGTCATACCTGTTACCGCGGTGTGTACTAGCGGCGGGGACACTTGAAGGTGTCACTGTCGTGTATACACTGGGTACGGGTATGACTGGAGATACCACCGTGGAAGGTGGTGGTACTTTCTCCGACTTCGTCTTCAGTCCTGATTGGACTTGCCTTAAGCTTGCGAGGTCCTGTCTGGCTAAGTGGAGCTGCGTGCTCAAAATCCTTTCCCAAGGAAGTTAAGCTTGCAACCTCACATTCGCCGGACACCCTCTGGTGCAAAAGTTTGTCAACCTCCACCTTGTGGGAAGCCATCTCGTTCTGGAGTTCCAGTAGGAAACTTTTTCTTCTCATCAACCTCCCTTAGGAATAGCTTCCTAGTTTGATTGATGGAAGCAAGTTCCCTCCGGGCTTCAGCGAGCTCATGCAACTCAGTTTTCTTGGTGGGGATCCCCATGGCAGCTAGTAGGTCCCCATCCAGTGGTAAACTGGATGGCTCATCTACTGCTGCCGGGTACCCCTTACCAGGAGCTTCTGTTGCCACGTTAGTTTTCTTTGATAGCCCGCCACCCCCCATACCGTTCGGTGTAGGAGTGGCACCATCAGTGAAAACCGACGTGTCTGGATCCAATGAAGGATCTGCTACCGTCGGTGTAGAACCGAAGGCAGCTGGGCCGAGAGTTTTAGGCTCTCTACCCGGTATTTTCTGACCCTCCGGACAGAAAAGATTCGTGGAAAGGGAGTCCAACGATCTCCTGGAGCTTATATCAAAGGGTCCCGGGATTGGAGATTGCTCCCCATCCTCTCCTTGGTAAAAGCTCCACAATAGGATCACCTATTGCTTCTTGGGAGAGGTCGTCCCCGGGCACCTGCAAGGCTGCCCGGCCCTCCGCCTATTGGATTTGCCTGTGAGAAGAAGCGTACATTCTGTACGGCTTCCTCACGTTCCTCAGCAGGGGTTTTAGTCCTGCCGCTGAACGAGCTGACAAAATCGTATAGGTAATCCATATACTGTAAGTCTATTTAATACCCTATCAATGGTCGGTCGTCAAGTGGTCACGGCACCAATGTAGTTGGTCTCTTACTACGTATGTAACACTTGAGTACAAAAACCAGACAAGGTAAATTAGACTTTAATATAACGGCGACTTTATTGTAAAGGTAACTCTTGGGTATTATAGTACAAGTATAACCAGCGGATATACGAGATCAGAACAGATATATAATACAGTGGGCAACCCTATAGCATAGAGTTAAGCCCGTGAGCACAGGGTGGTCATGTCACGACAGTCCCCAAACCTGACTGACTTCCAATGGGAAGCAGCCGTCTTATATACAGCGCTGCGTAGCCACGTGACCGTACTAGCAGCGCCACCTGTTAGGTTTAGTTATGTAAAAATGATTATGTAACAACTACCGACGGTAACCGAAGGTGGTACCGGTACACTACCGTATAGATAACCGAACTAGAGGAGTCGGTGTATGTAACGAACCGACGACACTAGTTAGATGAATAAAACAGTTATTAAACACAATAGAACCGTGTTGTCTTACATCATACAACATACAATAGATATACAACAATAACAGTTAGACTTTATAGTCAACCCGTTACA